>JAWLRI010000039.1:7887474-7916781 GCA_034781795.1 Crypturellus tataupa
CTGTTTGCAAATAAAAGCTATTATAGTATTCTATGGTTAGAAATGGAATTCACTTAGCGTGGAAGTGATAGTTATGCCAAGTTTCTGTGAAATTTCATGGAAAAGGGAGAGTTTGGTCTTAAATGAATCACTGAAAAGGACAGAGTAAGTTTATCAGGGGATGGTGATTCTTCCTTTTCCATAGCTCAAGCAGCAAACCAAACAAAAAAGATCAAAAGAGAAAAAAAACTCAGAATAGTAAGTTGCAAGTGCTTCTTTTTAGCCTCTCTCTATAGATTTATTTTCTAGTTGATAGGAAACCCCTGATCAGACATAAGATTTGAAGAGAGGAAGTATTAACAAAGCCCAGGCAAGCTAGGTTGGTCACTGCTTTAAGTGCTTCCTTTACAAAAACTGATTTAGTTTATACAAAGCATTATCTACTAAAATAGCCTGTGTGACATCTGTTAATCCTGGAAACTAAGAATTATCTGGTCATATGGCCTCAGTATTGCCTAGAAAGACACAATACTAGTATATCCAGGTTATCAACAGCATTTATGTTTCACTCAAAATCCTGTGATAGAAAAAAGGAAATAAATTGTAAATATTGACATGAGAATTCTCTTTTACTGTTAATGCTTTAGCATTCTAATAGTCCAAGCAATAGTCATAAATAATAGAGAAAAAAATAATTTATAATACATTTCAAAATGTCATAAAAAAAAGAATCTTCTTAGTGTCTACTCCTTTCCTCTGGGACTTTGCTCGCCCATCTTGTGTGTGCCCCAAGCCAGAATTCATTCCTCAAGCAGAATGGAGCCAGTGTCACCATCCTCTTTTAGCAATTAGTTAGTAATACTATATTGAAGGTGGGGGTTTCTTCTCAATCTTAAGTCTGCTTAGGGTTGTTTTTTATCGTTGTTTTTAGTATTTCTTTAACAGAATCTGCTTCCTTTTTATTCATATAGCTTGACAATTGCATAACAGAAGCCTTCCCCAGTCTTGTTTGACACAAAGAGTTACTCTCTGGTAGGCAGGGATTACCCAGCTTTGCCATCTAGGTCATAACATATTCATGGGATTTGTGCATTTATGCAATAGCCACCTGACAGATGGACAGTGGTTAAAATGAGGCAAAATCAAGTCAGGACAAGGCAAATCCAGTAAATCCTGAGACTCTGCACTATGGAGTATATGAAAAGCCTGAGACTTTAGCTAATATTGTAATATCATATTTTATGGTCTGCATTAATTTTAAGGGCAAATGACTGGAGCAGATTGCTGACTTAGAACTGCAATATACTGGACTCCCCAGAATATACCGGAAATCCTTTCTTTATAGTTGGTCTCTCATAATATCCTAAGAAACTTACTATAATATTTTCTTTCCATCAACCAAAGATGGTTAATTCTTCTTGATCTTTATGCAGTTTAGCTCTACATCTGTTCTCGGTGCATTACCTATAGGAAAGTTCTGAATAAAAGTAGCTGAATTTCTAAATAAAAGAGATGACTTTTTAATTTTATAGAAAATATCCTTGCAGGGGGATGAGAAGGGTTGTAATTTTCATTCCAGTTTTATTTTCTTTCCTGAACATGTTGTGGCATTTTCCTCTGTGAGCTTCTGCTCTGGATGTTCACTTAAACCTCATCTTACCATACACTTTCTGGACATTTGTTCTGTAGTTGCTAACATAAAACCCTACATTATCTTCCCTCAGTTCAAGAAGAAGGAGCTTTTTATATTCTGTTGTCTGAATGTCCACCTTCAAGGAAAGATGCTTTTATGGAGTCAAAAACTCTTTTATTTGTAGACTAATGAAATGGTTACCAGTCTGAACATTCTGACCTCATGAATTGATTCAAGCACAAATCGGACAGCAGCTCAAAGTTATTATAAACTACCAGGAAATTTAGACACATTGTCTTTTAAAAACTCTTCTTTCAATATCTTAAAAATTTCTTGAGTCTCAGGAAAGTCAATCTTGTTAAACAGCCAGTAGACCTTTGTTACTCAATTTACATTTTTAATTTCCTGCATAATCTTTGGGGAATCTGCATATTTCTGTAACTTGTCAAGTTGGCAGCAATTTTCAGTTCTTTGTATCATTCAGAATTTAGGGATAAGACTTTACTCCATCTTTATTTAATTTCCAAAATATGTCACAGGAAGGTGATAGAACTCCTTGCTTATTGAGAATATTTTGTGGTGAGTTGAGAATATTTAAATGGTGAATTTTTCAAAAGTTTTAGACTCCTGTCCATTCCTGCAACTCTTTATGAATAAATTATGTTAGTATGTTCATTAAGTGGTAGACATATGGTCATATTTGAAAATATCAAATAAAACATAGTATCCACATGAGGCTGTCTTTATTCAAATTCCCTTGCCATACATAATGTCATTTAAAATATACCCTTAATCTCCAGATATTTAACTGGGATATTTATAAGCCAAGGTGATAGCCTTGATGCACTACTGAGTCTGAAGGGCTGAACTAAGGAAAACTGTAGGGAGGCATAAAGTCAGAATTTCTGTTCTTTGACTTTCAGTTTTTGCTTAATCTGAGCATAATTGAAATCTGATCAAACACATATCTTCAATCTTGTTTTGTTTTGCTTTGCTTTGCTTTTACAGCAGAGGATGCTCAGGATAATACAGATGGCCCAGACAGCTCATTCTCTAGCATGCCTAGCATGTTAATAGCTGATATACTGGAATGCAGGATATCAACTAACACAGACACTTTGATTTTACCATTGTTATTCCTAGAAAACATATTAGTATACTCCCACAGAACTGTTCTAATCACTTCATTTCTTTGTCTGCAGGGAGTTTTGTTCATAGCTAACCTTCAATTCCTCTCATGACTAAGGTCTTGCTTCTGAGAAATCAAAGAAAATAGCTATCCAGACTTTTACCAACAGAGATTTTCCACAGTCCACATCTCCTCCTTCACCAGAGCAACTTCGCTTTTGCTTAGATTATCATACGATTCAACTTGCAACAATTATGTTAATAAATATGCATAACTTTAACTTTCCTATGTATCCAATATAACAGATTTTTATCCTTAGTCAGTGGAAATACTGTTCTCATTCAACTCCAGAATGTTTCTGTTAGTAGGATTTATTTCCAAAACTGAGTTAGGTGATGTTGCTGTTTTTCAGGTCATGCTGGAAAAATGAGGAAAGTTGTTTTCAGTCCTCTATATAAAAAAAAATTGTAATCGCTAACATGGCTTCCCTGAGAAAGAGTAATTCTAGTTCCCATGGCTAGAAATATATTGAATTTTGAGACCTGCTCAGGAACAGTATCTCTCACCAGATTCACAGAGCACGTTTGAATAGCAGTTAGCTGTGTCACCTCTTATTTTTTTATGACATTGCATTAATAATCACGAGAACATCTGTAATGACCCACCCTATATGTGTCATTCTGCAGTGTCATTCTGCAGATCAGACCTAAAAAAGGAAAGGTCTAAGGTACTGATACTTCCCTGATGATCTTCTAGACTCCTGTGATTTGCAGCTCATTGCTTTGTGTAGCTAGAGATATACAGTAGATTTTGATTGATTTATCTTCCACAGATTTGCTCTAATTGTTTTTTGGACATAAATCAAGCCTTCTATTGTAGAATTTGATATGAAGGAGTCACCTTCAGGCTGATTGATAACTTCTAAGGATATCCTAAGTTCTTTTCTGTAATCTATGTGCAGGCTTACTCAGCATGTTCTTCCCTATCCACTGCAGGCTGAATTAATTAAATGTGTTATAATGGTGCTTGATCACACATTTTATCTTCTGGAAGAAATGCTTTTTACCACTATTGAAGACATTTTGACCAATGACTTGCAGAACTTCAATGGCTTATTACAAGAAAATAATTTTCTTAACCCTTTACTGAAGGCATTAGCTGACTAACTTCCTAACAAAAAGCCTACAGATCAGCAAAGTGAAAATTCTGAAAAGTCTGCAAAAATTTATAAACTCACAAAATTCCCAAAGAGATATTGAGTTTAGAAAAGAAATCACTCCCCCTTGGACTCTTACACCTAGACAGCTGTTGCACAGCAAGAGTTAATGGAATTGCATATATGTCTGGCAAAAGCCCCTAAATTGGATTTGTGCTTAAGTACCACATTCTGCCTCATTTAGGTTTTTAAACGGTTTGTTTCCCAGAGGGATTAGCTTAATTTTGTAACATGTGAGTACAGTAAGACACAGCTATTGATGATACTTTCTTTTTTCATAACAGGCACAAAGCTTTTTGATCATATTGCAGTCATGGATTATTTTCAAAAAGTGCATAGCTCAAAAAATGTGATTTTGCCCTCATACACAGTTAAAGGACAGACTGTATTGACGTGACAGTGCAAGCTCCCAGGACTTATGACTTTCTGACTGAAAATGGCCTTTCTGATTTGTCTGAGAGTATCTCTGTGAGTACCATATACGACAAAGCTCTAACAAATCAAGGCTGTTGACATATAACAAGCAGTTCTTTGGGGTAACTAGGGTAGAGGCAGGCTATTGTGCAACTTATACTAATAACTAATAGGTGAAGAAGTCAAATTTTACCTGGGAATCAATGAAGAAAGAGAAACCGTGTTAAGAATCATGTTAAGATAAACCCAAGCAGAATCAAGGCCAAGAAAGGAAATATTCCTGCCATCAGCATCATACTCTTCCAAGTGAAGAACCTGGGACAGCTCATTGTAACCACCTACTAAATACCGGGAAGTTTACATGTATTGGCTGTAATCATATCACTAACCATAAATGTATTCAACTGGACTCTTATTCAACTGGACTATAATTAATGATAATAGATTCTGATCTGGCAGGGAAAGGTTATATTTTTATAGTGTTTTGGTTAGATAGTGTTCGATTAGACTATATGATGACTGATGCCAAACATCAGCTGGCAGAAAGTAAATTCTTGATCCAACAAGATATTTCACTTTCTCCCGTATAAGATTTTGCATAGAGCAAAGAAATATATAGATTGTCATAACACAGTTCTCTTTAGGATGTGAAAAGTACAAAATATATCAATAAAGATGTAATGCTACCTGTATTATAGTTATACTCTTTGAATACAAAAAAAAACCCTTTTTCTGTAAAAAAAATCTTAATAATTCCTGAATATATAATAAAAACAATTTTCCCATTTTGTTTTTCAAAATAGTGCAGTGATGAGCTTTTATCTTTTGACAGATGAGTAAGCATTGAGGATGCTTGCAGTCATCAAACTGATGATCCTGGTCTTGTGTAATAGTTTTTCCAGATATAAATTTCTATATGTTCTTCCCTAGCATTGAAAAAGCATTTTTCTATTTCTCATTTTCAAGGTGACTAGGTATCTTGAGGTAAGGGCTTAGTTGAATATGATTTAACTACTTTTAGAAGTCCATTTTTTATTTCTTCTGAGCTGACTTTGATAAACATCCTGTCCTGAGCTACTAGTACAGTTTTCTTTCTTCTTTTATTATTTTAGTACACTAGCTTGCTAAGAAAGGATGTGTATGTTTCATCTTGGTTTTAAAAGAATTGAAACCAAGAGCCAAAGTAGACATTCTGCTGTACAATAATTGACAATAATTGTCTGAGAACAAAGAAGTAATGAGGTTTCATGTAAAACAGCCTGATGAACAATTCATTGTCTGTCCTTGTGACTAGTGAAAAAAAGGAGCAGAGATACTTAGGATATTGTGGAGCCTTCTCAGGCACCAGAAACACCAAACAACTCACATGACATAGCACAGATGCCTGGTTGATAATCTTCCCTATTCATATCTTTCAAACCAGGACTAACCGAAGCAGACATATACATCTTTTAACATTGAGGTGCTGCAGCACATCCAGAGAAGGGCAGCAAAGCTGATGCTCTGGACTGGAGCACAGACTTTATAAGGAAGAGCTGAGCGAGCTGGGATTATTCAGTCTGGAGAAGAGGAGGATCAGGGTAGATCTTATTCTTCTCTACAACTATCTGAAAGCAGGTTGTAGTGAGGTGGAGGTTGATCTCTAGAATAACTACTGATGGGACAAGAGGAAATGGCCTCAAGTTGCACCAGGGAGGTTCAGGTTAGATATTAGAAAAAAATCTGCATGGAAAGAGTGGTGAAACATTGGAACAGGCTGCCAAGGGAAGTGGTGAAGTTACTGTCCTTGGCAGCGTTCAAGAAATCTGTACATTAAGCACTTAGGGACATGGTTTAGCAGACATGGTGGTGATGTGTGATGAGTTTGGCTCAATGATCTTGAAGGTCTTTTCCAGACATAATGATTCTATTTTACTATGATTTTCCGGTTGTCAATTTTCTGTGTAAGAATGAGTGGGTCCTTTGGAAAGGAAGAGATGCAAAGTATGTAAAATATCTTCAGCTTTAATAGCAAATAGCCCGTGTTAAATAGAATTGTTGTGAAAGAATGGATAAATCATTGCTTTATTGTTTTAATAGTCCTTTAATACTTTTTGCTTAATTATAACTGACATATAAAGTAGAGTTTTTCCTTTAGGACTAAAAATCAGATAAAGAAATGACGTGGTATTTTTATGAACTGAGCTGTCTAGTCTAAAAGTGGGGGCAGTATAAGTGTGGTTTTGGCCCTGCTGGTGAATGGTCACAGGCTTTGTACACACCTGACATTGTAGGGTCTGAAAACTTTCTGAGTTTGCCTTGGCATTACTTGATTTTATCTCATTTTAACTACTGCCCAGCTACCGTGTGACTATTGCATAATTGTATCCAATCAGTCCTTTTTGGGGGAAGCAAACTGTACAAGAGCTCTGAAACAAATGAGGAGAATCATATGTGGCAAATACAAGGAGAAGCCTGGAGTCAGTTCGGATAAGGCATTTAGTTACCAAGATTGTTAATATTAATATTGTTAATATTATTGACAGTCTCAGTAGTAAAGCTTTTACAGAATAAAGCAAAAACAGATATCATAAATTTGGCTAAATATTTGTGTACTTAAGTGATTTACATAAAATGTTTAACATATGTTATTAGTAGCTCTAACAGGGCTTAGAGGCATAATTAAACTACTCAGAATTGGCAGGAAATAGTCAGCAGTGGCTCAAAAAAACTTCTTAACAAAAGAAATAATAAAATACCTGCAGTTATATAGACTCTACAGCTGATTGAAATATAATCATTTACTACCAGCACTGTATCATCAAGGAAATCTGAATTTATATCCAAAACTTAAAATCTAGAAGGTGCATGCTTTTGTCTTTGACATGATATGAAGATAAAGATGAAAATAAGGATGATGTGGAACTCAGAATGCCTAGCATGACCTTCATCCTAACACACTGGAAAAATTAAACTCGTAGGTTTGGGCCTGTTTTATATTCAAAACTAAATAAATTCTTTGGGCAGGTGACTCCACAGAGATCACTGATTAGTGAGTCATCATCAGCTCAGAAATGCTGAAAAGGTATCTAGTTTTTAAGTTTAAGCAAGGCAATTTCATATTTGTTTTACTTAATAACTTTGATCTTCAGTTTTGTACCTTTTTTTTTTTTTTTTTTGTGATCAGCAAGAGACTATGACTTGCATACCTGCTGAGAATTGTAATCAAAGGAGCCTTCATGATGAGAGATTCTTGAAGGGGCCAGTGCTAAGAGTATAAAAGGTCTAAAACAGGCATACTTGCCCTTTGAGTGGTGCAAGTCGTTCGGGTGAGCTATTTTTTCTGCTTTGACTTATTCTCCTAGGAATTATAGTTTGGGCATAGTGATCTTAGCATGTGATCTTGCTAAGGTTGTTTCAAGACATTGAAGAGAGCATGGGCAACCTGAGGTGGATGTAAGTAGCATGAACAACTTTCAGGACTCTGTGAGAATGGGGGTAGCAAATCTATATGAAGTGGTATATGTAAGTGCTTCCAATTGTAAGCTGGGGAGGCTCCTGGTGTTGAAAAACACCTAATTTGGGCAAGAATTTTCCTACTGTAAGCCTTGAACCTTAAATGGTATACCTTAACCTTATGTATTAACACACCTTACAGTTTTATAAAACTTGTAAGCTTCTTGGGCTGCTTGGGATTGCTTATGGTATATTCATGGTACAAGTTTGAGTGACCTGGGAAAGGCTGGGATTTGCTGGTAACCCAGCCTCATGCCTTCCATGGGCAAGGTCAACTATAGTGGTCTGAAGACAGCTTTTAGACATCTAAGATAGTTCAAAGACTGTATTCATAGTATGGATGGTTCACTCTATTTAATTCAATGGAGTTAGGGCACTTAATGTTTTTGTGGTGACAGACTTTACATGTTTAAAAACCTGACATTGGGAATTAGGACCTTAGCTAAGAACTTTTCATATAAAAATTTTATGTAATATATGGAATCTATATGTTGTACAATATGTAGAGGTAACTGCCTTAAATAGTCTAGAATAAAGGATCTCAGTGCATTTGTTTTAATGTGAAAATAAATGTTGATTTTTATTTAGAATCTGTGTTGGGATGTGATTTTGGCAGAGCTGTGCATGTCCTAATTGTTGAAGTAGACAGAGAAATTTCAGAATGACAATAGCTTAAGTCACAAATTCCTGAAGAAAACAAACTTTACATCTGCATTTAATTTATTTTCTTAGTACATGGCTCATGTATATCAGCAGCATAAGTTGCTGCTCCATAATAGTTATTAGTGGTACAAGAAACAAAAAAAAAATAGATAGATTGATAAAAATCAAGCATACCGACATACTATCTTAATAAATAGTCAAAAATATGCAAGTTTCAGGATTTCCACTTAAAAAAAAAGAGAAGCTGAGTAAGCTCAAATGGCAGATTCTTTAGGGAATAATTTAATTGCATAGACCTTTATAAACTGAAGTTCTTGTAAGACTGCAGATTTAATTAGAAAATAAAGATGGAAAACAAAAGATTTTCCCCATTCTTCTACATTTTTCATTGGACAATGAAGCTTTTACGTTGGACCAAAAGTTCAAATATTGATTTCATTTTATTTTATTTTATTTTATTTTATTTTATTTTATTTTATTTATCGTCAGAAACAAACTTGGCTATTTTCACCCATAATCTTCCAAAACTTATATCTTTCTCTATTGGTAGGAAGCTTGTATCTTTGCCAATATTTTGGATATTGGTCAAA
Source organism: Crypturellus tataupa (assembly GCA_034781795.1). Classification (NCBI taxonomy): domain Eukaryota; kingdom Metazoa; phylum Chordata; class Aves; order Tinamiformes; family Tinamidae; genus Crypturellus; species Crypturellus tataupa. Next base: position 7,896,594 of record JAWLRI010000039.1, read on the forward strand.
ATATGTTTGAGGAAACTGTATCTTTTTTCATTTGAATGAATTGACTAAAGCCATAAAAAGTGTTGATATAAAATATTTCTTAGCACTGGTTATAAGCCAAGCAATTAACTGTGTGATTTAAGTTGTGTGCCCAAAGGAACAACTGCTTACAAACGTCTTCGTGATCTAACACCAAGCTTGAAAGTATTTAATGACAGTGGTGGCCAGCACAAAAATCTTTCTTTATTCTACACATCTAATCTGAATTATTAAAGAACCTTGGAGCCTTTATTTCCCTGCAGGTGAAGCACCTCAGGAAAAATCGCTTTTTGAAAAGAAGGAAAAGGAAAAACAAGCTGTTATAATGAAAATTTTAATTCCACATAAGCTTCCATTTGATTAGTTTCATACATTTGAAAGAATATACTGTGACCTTGGAGGAAGAAAATTCTGTGTTTAATCTACTGCCAGTACAAGAAGCTGACTTAAGCCTGTATTTCACTGCAGTCAAAAAGTAGTAATTTAAGTATGAATTTCAAGTATTTAGAAGAACAAAAATTTTGTCATTAAGGAAAAAAAAATAAATCCCATAATGCAAAACAATATCTCTTCCATTTTGACCTTGACAAGTATTTCAGTATGCAGTCTGAAAAAAAAGTCCAACTGATTAAATAGCAATAGTCTGAAGCTCTGAATCGTGGCAATAAGGGGCAAGGCCATTACTATGGGACTGAACAGGGAGTTGTTCTGTATGAAGCAAGGCACTGTACTGCAGGTGGCTGCAAAAGATACAAGTTCACGTCACGAGTGGCTAATGAGCCTCACTCACCCATGGTTCTGCCATGGGAGTTGGGGGAACCATCAGTGTTTGTTGTACAGAGCCACTCTAATTAGTTCTGCAGCTTTAGGGAGCACCTGCACACTAAACCTGTCATGCCAACAAAGATTAAAGATCAGAGTGTTTATACAACTTCTCCAGTTTTCATCAAAGGGAGAGAGATTGGACACTATAGAACAGACGATCGAGGACACCAGGAATTTCCCGTGGAAGTCGTTGCAAACTCCAGATGTCATGGATTTATCTGCAAAAGTAGGGCTCCATTTTATGTCCTCTAAAATAAATTGGAAGTCTTCCAATGGATGTTGTCCCCTGTCCCAGGCTGCACAATGTGCGTATTTGCCATTGGTTTGCCAAGTTCAGACTTAAAAGACATTCTGTCTTCAGATAGCGTACCGTTGGCATTGAAAAAGAAAGAAAAATAGTGTTGTCAGGATGTGTAGATCAAAAGTTTATTAGACTTCAAAAGTGGTTAATAAAATGCAGTCTGGAAATAGAAAATAGATTTAGAAAATCGAAATATGAGATAAGATAAGACTTTGGTCTCAGTCATGAGGACTTTACCAGAAAGTGTGAAATATAACAGAGAACAGGGTTAGTCCTTGTTCTCTCTCTGTCTCATTTTTTTTAACAGCTTGGAAAAATGTGTCACAGCCAAAATGTTGCCTGTAATGATATTTTCAATATTCCATCATGATTTTTATCAGATCTCCCTTCATAACAAGGCCTTTTTTTCTCTTTCCATGTTGGGGCCAATCTTATTACACAGCAAAACAGATTCTCATTTCCTTTTTCTCTTTCTTTTTTAACACAGTTAAAATTTGTGAGAAAAAGCATGTCAGACCTGAGACTGGTATATTCCCACCCTCCTTTTTTTTTTTTTTTTTTTTTTTTTGAATGCAGGCTAGTAATAAAATGTTAAAGCAATTCAAAAATTTCTTTACAGAGTTTTCAATCACTTTTAAAAGCAGTGGACATGAAGTCACAAAAGAAAGTATATTCAAAAAAGAAAAAGAAAAAATGAAGTAAGTATTCTTCCCTTATGAGGAAAAAGCCCAATACAATTTAAAAGAAAAAAAGACTTTTAATAGGTGTGGGGGAAGCACTTCCAAGCAGTTGAAAAGAATTGGAAAATGAGAAATTACGGGGTGAAAAAGTTTAAAAGGTGAAAATAATGAAATGTAAATAAATGAAACATAAATAAGAACCAGACTGGCTAAAATAAATTGAGCAGAATTTACAAGGGAAGGAGGAAATAAAATGAGGCAGATTTACTTCAGAACTAAAGGCTCTTCAAAGGAATCTGAAATGTAAAAGAAAGTTGACCTAAGTAAAATGACGTGCAGTTAAAACTGGAAACATAATTTAAAATAAAGTGGTTGGAAGTAAGCATGAAAAAAATGAAGACTAAAAAAAGAACTAAAGAATAAAAATTAATACTGGTGACTGAAATATAAAACCTCAAATAAATAAAATTAGAATTTGACTCAGAGTGCAAAAGTAATATGGCATGAAAAGCTGCAAGAGATTTACATTTGTTCAATTCTAAAGCCAGCTCCAGTGAAAGACTTCTGACCTTCATTATAAATATATGAATCAAAATGGGAAGCCATTCTTTTTCACAGGCAGAAGGAAAGCTGCTATTTTATTTGATCTCCAGTATAATAAGTTTTTTTCTTGTGATTTCCTAATGTAGATTGTTAAGAAAACCATGCTAAAAATACAGATTTCCTTTTTTATTGTTCCTGGCATGCTATTGGCAAGTGCATGCCCTGAAATGAACCAAGATATGACTTTTTTAGGCTTAATTTGTTTAAGAGCAGAAAGTGTCTTCTTTTCAAAAAGCTTGTAATTTGAGGATCTGTATCTTAACTGTCTCTTTTCAGGACAACCTCTTCGCTGTTGAGGCGATCCACTTAGGCCCAGATGTTTGTTAACTTAGAAGCACCTAGTTTCTTTGTTTGTCCTTTTTATACCAAAGCACAATTTTTATTCTCCTCATTAGCAGGTGGAGAAGTGAGAAAAAAGTTTAGCAGCTTCCCCAACATCCAATGACAGCTGATATTCAAATAAGACCGGGAAATCATTAAATGGACAGGATCAAATTCATTCCTGTATCCTGTCTTAAGCTACCTGAGCATTTCCCTGACAGGGAAATGATTAAATGGAAAGAATCAAATTCCTTCTTGTATCCTTTCTTAGGCTACCTGAGGTAGGAACCCATTCATTCTCTGTCACTTGGTAATTAAGAGAGCTCTCAAGATTGCCTCTCTTGCTGGAGTTGCCTTTGGGGGAGACACTACAGCAGGCTTTTTGCTCCATTTATCATGAAACACTTGGGGATATGAATTTGGGCTTAACTGCCTTTCCTTTTCACTTAGACTACTAAGTACAAATTGAAACTGGGGAAAAATGTGAACCTGTTCAGGTCACATCTGAAATGAGGCTGCCTGTGCCTTTTAGATATTCATCCTGTTTTTTAAAACTTAAAATTGACCAATGACTTGTTTTTATTCATAGTCTTGCCCTGAATATCTAGATAGGTGCCCGTACAATAAATGATGTTGTTTTAGTGGTGTTTTCGAGTTAAAATATACAGATCAGAACTTAGGGAAAGCAACACTTTTAAAATATAAGAAAATGAATGTGACATGATATTTTAAAATACTTTTAAGAATACAACATGAAAATATTCTGAGCCACATTTACAGTAAGTGCATTTGTGAGAGACTTTTCAATGCATAAAGCCTTATTAACAAGTATTGTATTTCATACTATTAGAATAATACTATACCATTCTCTTTTTTAAAAGAGCATTTGATTTCAAAGAAGAGTATTAATATAGTTACGATTATAAAAGCAACCCCCAAGATTTTAAAGACCTTTTTAAAACTCATTGTGATGACAATAACAGCAAACGTGTTTCCTTTGCAAAATCTGAAATGTATTGAACAAGCAGTTACTTGAGTATATATCTTTAAGTGGGAAAGATTACCTAATCCTGTGCGGAACCAATGATTGCCACTCTGCATACACTTTAGAAACACTTCCTATTTCATAGAAACAAGATGTATAAAGTGCTGGCGCTGAGGAACAGAATTAGGGAGTTGAACCCTAATTAGGGTGTTACCTGATTATTCAGGTAAATAACTTTTTTGTAAAAAGTGAGTCTTCCCTATTCTCTACTATCCAGACGCATAATGAAGAAAACAGTATGATTTCATTCTGTTGAAAAAGATAAGATTCAAAAAGACTTTGGGATTACAAATCCCTGATGAGTCATTGCGTTGGCATAGAGGGTCATAGGGTTGTTGTAGCAATAAAAGTACTGGGAAGCAGCAGGCTAAGGGGGAAAAGATCTTAGGAGGAAGGAAAGGAAGGATAGACATCTTCCAATGCAGCCAAGGTTTAGTGAGGGGACAAAATGCTATAGGCTACATGAAATGAGGTATGAGATTAGATGTCAGGAACATTTAACTTTCTTCATTTCCATTTGTCATATATTTCTGTTTTAACTATGCCAGTGCAGTGCAGGTTTTGACATACTCAGGTAAGGAATATGATATATATATATATATATGTATACTTATATCTACATATAGGATATATAGGAGGATATATAGATGCATCCTGCATACATATGGTAGGTACTACATTAAGGAGGAGAGTGTGTTTATTATTGTTACGAATATTACAGTCTTCTCTGCAGGACAGCTTCTCAAAAAGTTTTTTTGCACACAGTTTCAAATTCTTAATAAGTCTGCAAGTGAAAATATGCTTTAAAATAGCTTTTCATGCAATGTTTCCTTACTCACAGTAAGTCAAATCATCTGTATCAAATATTATTAGGTGGGATGAAAGCTCTCTGAGGAAGCACTATCAAAGGTTTATGAAAAATAGTATTGAAGTTATAGAAAGATGATTAACGCCTGCTTGTCAGGAAACTCGTATGGGATTTGGAAGTATTAAATATATGAATCTAGAAAAGAATCGGCAGGGATGAATAAAATATGCAGTTGTAATTAAGACAAAAATGTTATTAACAAGAATACAAAGGAGTCTAGTTGGTAATATGTATGAAATCATATTTAGTATGCTAGTGAAATGGGAAAAAATATAAAATCTGTCTTCATTAAATTTGCAGATAACAGTCTTAAATAATTAAAACTTAAATATACACAGTGATACACATCTATGGAAAGGAGATAGAAGTAAAGATTATTAGCTACATGCTATGGAAAACTATTTTTAAGAAGTAGTGTCTAAGAAAAAGATACTGAAGGGGAATCAATCGCAACCTGCTCCTGGCAAATGCAATTTCTAGGAATGCCAACATGAATCTTCTATTTATAAACAGAACACAGGCACAAGAAGCTACAAGTGCAGATCCTACTGCCTTACTCTGTGTGTCATTTGTGAAAATGTTTTTTAAAGACAATGTCCACAGCTGATGTTTATTCAAAAGAAGGATAAAAATGTTCCTAAAGTGAAAGCATCTTCCTCAGGCAGAAACTTCCTAACATGCAATAGGCTGGAGGGTAATGTAACACAGATTCAGACAAGTATTAAGGGATGCATATTTAATGTTGAGAGTAGTTAGCCATTTGAATAACTTTCCTAATGATGCAAATAATTCTATATCATCATAACATCTGCAGTCTTAAAGGGGGGAACATTTTGCACAAAATGTTCTAGCTCCAAAGTTACTGACTCAATACATGTGTTACCAGACTAGTCTATAGCTTCTACAAACAGGTCAAGCCAAATTTCCCTAATGATTCCTTCTGGAAGATCTATGAATCTATGCTAATTCCATGCTAATTTAGAAGTGCAATGTTAAATAGGAGACATAGGTTAGAAAAACAATTGACAAGATTGAGGAAAATTAGACACAGGTTTACTACGAGGTGCTTGTAGAGGTGAAAAAAGGCAGAGGCAGATTTGTTTTGTAAGTGCAAAGGGCTGCATGTCAATGAAATGTGTGGATCCTCTGCATGACTATTGATTTCTTTTTCATACATATTATTCTGAGTGTTAGATTGTAAAAAAACTAAATCGGAAAGATTTTGGAGAAAAGCAGCAAAGGACAGATTCTTTATAAAGATATGGAGGTACTTGAAATTAGGAATGTATTTAGGAATGTCTGCATTGTAATTATGAGGTGAAGGTACATTTCAAAAAACATTTTAAAATGCTCATAAAAGTAAAGATAGTGTAATTCAGGATATGCATTAATGCATTCTTTCTGTATAACTTCCTCTCCTAAACCTACTTTAAAAGTAGTGTATCTAGAATTTTAGTAAGTCCAGTTGCATCAAGGAAGATCCTAGTATGTTCAATTTTCATATTTTCTAGGCAAATAGCCCTAAAAATGGGTTAAAGCCACATATTATCGCAAGCTATATTGGATATAGAGACCCAAATAATTTGTTACGATTGTAGCTAGCCACGTTTCTTCATTTAGGCTGAAGTTAGGTTTCCCTGATTTTGGCTTGTTTACAGAACCTTTTTAGTAACTGCAAAAGAAATTGCCATTTTAGACAAGAAAGAGTAATCATAAATTTATACAGCTCTGAATAAGTAGCATGGTATTTCCCCTTGACCTTTTCAGCATTAAAAAGCTGACTTTCATGCAGTTGCTAACAGCAGCAGAAGGAACCCTGCGGAAGGAAGGAGTCTGTTAATATAAAAAATCTTAAATTAAGCCAAACCCTAAAAGACTGTCATGGCTGATACCAACTGAAGCCTCCTTTTCCAAAATAATTCTTCCATCGGAGCAGCCATATGCTGTTATTACATTAATGATATCTCCACTCCAGTGCTAAGACTGATTAACAATTGACTGTTATTCCATAAACAACCATGTGGTTCTTATTGTGTTTCCAATTAAATGCCGGCTTTATTGCTAGCAATATTCCTCTTTCCTCAAAAAGTGAGTTCCTCGCTTTTGCACAGTAGGACTAGCAAGGAAAGCTACCAGAGGAAGGTCAGACTTTCACGTGGCACCTGTGCATGCAAGAGCTGCACACCACTGGTCTGGCCAGGAGCCCACAGAGCTGAGCAGTGCTCTCCTTTTTCTTTTAAGGAGATTACATGTCCACAAGGGCTTAAGTAAGAGTAGTGTTTGCAGATTCACTGAATCATATTTCAGCTTCTTGAAATGCAGTTCTAAGTATGCTCAAGAATGCTATCCTGCTCAGGTAGGTTAGTTTTTCTGAAAAAAAAAAAAAAAAAAAAAAAAAAAGCAGAATTGGGCCGGTGGCAGTAAGAAATGGGAATTCTCCCCCATGCACAACGGCATGGAGTTCAGAGTTGGAGGTCACGCACAGTGTGAGATCACAGAGTCACACAGAGTCAATGGCTGAGGGGACCTCTAGAGATGGTTGATCCGCATTCAGCCTAGGGCTGTTCTTCTGGTCAGACTCTCTTGTTTTCTGTCTTTTCTCTCTAGTCAGCAGCCTGCCTGAACTGGTGAGCATGTGCTCTTTCTCTGGGCAGCATTTGCAGGCAGCTCAATTTTTACCTCTGCACTGTATGAATAGTTGAAGTTTTTTTCTCAAGCCGCTCTTTCCTCTGCAAGTTTGAGGATGACAGCTCAAATGTTCCCTGAGCCTTTGTAAAGTTGGACTGTCTCTTAAAAAGAGGCAAAACTAGCTACTGATCAGGATTCTGCTCTACTTGGGTGCAGCAGCCATATCAACCATTTTTTCATTGGGAAAGGCATCACCAACCCCAGTAAATGGTAACACAGATTCAAGTGCAAAGACTCAGGTACTTTAGCAATTAGTATTACTTGACCCCCCCTTCCTTTACAGGGACCTACCAGCTCTGGCTGGATCAAGTAACTAATTTGGTACTTGATCCCTATTCCCAGCATCCCTTAGAATATGAAGATTTCCTTCAATAATTAGAGCTGTTTCTCTCGTGCAGTAGATGGATCAGCAAGCACTGTTGCATTCCAGTATTATATCCCAGCTCTAAATGCTATTATTTACTCTGCAAAGTACATTAACCTACTTTGTTATGAAGTTTTTAAGCCTCCATATTATATTTCAGATTATTTCCAATATCTTTTACCAATCCAAAAAATAAAAATCCCTCACATATGTGCAAAAGATGGTTTGTTGAATATATGGGACTATTTGGGAGAAAGTACACCACTACTTGCAAAATTTAGAAAGATACACTAGGGCTCTCATTGGGTGGTTTTATGAACATATGAAGCAATAAATTGATTTATTTGCAATTTGTTATTTGGCTCTTCTTATATGAGAGGATAAAAAGTATGAAAACAGACTGTTTTTATTTCAAATCATGTATCTCCTTCCACAAAACAAAAAACTACTCTGCTTTTCTAGAAAAAGTTGCAAAAGGGAGTCTACAGCCAATTTAGGAAGGCTCAGTTTTGCACTTAGTAAAATGTCACCAGCCAGTAAGTATATGTTTCTTTTCAGCAGCAGAGAGGATGAAATCTTGCTGCTTCATGTTCATGGATTATAGTAAATAGCTGCAAAGTTCTCAAGTATACTAATCAAAGGTGAGTTTGTTTCCCTCTGGAAATAGGCATCCTTTCACTTCTCAAAATAAAATTCTTGTTTTATATATATATATATTTACAGAGAAAAGAAATTGAGGATACCCTGATAAATGTCTTTTCTCTTTTTACGTATTATGAGCAGTTTCTCTAGTCTCTTGCTCCTCAACAGATTGAGAGGCTACAGCACTGCATAGCATTTTTTCTGTTTAAATTATTTGGCTAGAGGTACTGCAAAATTTCAGCACTACATGACTGTACTCTGTTTGTGTCCATGAGTAAGATAGCTTCCAAAAACTCTGAAGTCTGATTCAAAGAAAATATTAAAATGCACAGGCAGCAGAAATGGCAATCTGCAGTATCTTCTGCTGTGAATTTGAGCCATGCCTTTTGACTCCCATTACTTTGTGTGGGTGGTCAGCTGACAAGTTATCTGTAGGGATATTACAAATACAGTCATTCTTTTATTTGAAGTCCAAGGCTATCAGTTAGAAAGAAATCTTTCAAAAGAACAAACACACTTTGCAAGGACAGGGAAAACTTTATTTTAAATGAAATTTAGCCTCATGAAATGTGCAATTCTGGCAAGTGTCTCTCATTGAAAGAGTCCGCTTTCATGAGGATTGGCTGACCTACCTATCACCGACAGTTTCTGTAGCTGGTCGAGGAAAACTATCAACAAAACACTTCATTCCCATGAGTTTAAAAACACCCCAGCTGCCAAAAATAGCCTCATTTTTATGACCATATATCCCATCTAAATATGTCTATTAGCCACAACACCATGGAGAAAACAACTGATTTGATTTTGTGAGGAGCTGATTATTCACAGTTCCCAGTGATTTAGTAGTCCTAATAAGAAAATCAGGCATGATATGGGCAGGGTTTCATAAGGAGAGCAACACCAGCCAAAGTCCCACTACACAGGTGAAAGATAACCATAGAGATAATATTTCACTGGATACAAAAGCCACCAAAACTACAGGCACCAGTCTTCATGCCGCGGATTTTTTTCTGTGAAAGAGAAATATATCCTCCCACTAGGCATAAAATCAGACCTTAATATGAAGTATAAAATTGAGGTTCTCAATGTATTTCCTGGAATGCTTATTTTAACAGAGATACCCTGAGGGGGAAAAAAAAAAGATATTTTCATGAAAACTTCATTCAGCATCTTTCTTTCAAGATTTTCCAACTTGCTACCAACTTCAGCTTGTCAGATTTGAAAGGCAATTACAAAATCCCTATGCTCCTTGAAACCTGCACCTAAAGCTTTCTTTCTGTTCTGAGGATCCCCGATTAAAAGTATTTTTTCCTGCATTCCCCTCATTCTGCTGCTTACATGAGGCTGACTGAGATAAACCCAGGGCAGGATTGCCAAATTATGATGGTAAACTGCATGAGAAGAGCTCCAACTAATATCTCTATAGTTAGCAAACTTCCGGGGTTCAGTTCCCATTGTGTATGTTGCAGTGCTATGCATAGTTCTATGTAATCTAATTAATACCTGATTAGATCAGGCCTCTTTCTATAAAACTGAAGTATTATGCACCACATCATTGTACTGAATGGCTGAGTGCCCACTTACAGCTATGCTTGAGAGAATAAATTGGGTAGAGAGTCTGTCTATAACATAGTTCTATCTACAACTGTAATGGAAAAAAAAAAGTGATAAGTGAGACGCACAGCTCTGAGACATTTCCTACATTGGAAGAGAGTTTTCATGAGGACGGACTGACGTCTGTCTTTGTAGCTGGCTGTATTTCTGTCTCCACCGATTTTCTTAAAAGGAGAGCAAGGTTTTTCTAGATGTGTTATACAGATTGGAATCGGTGCTCCTATCAGGTTTGAGAAGCTTTAATTTTATTATTCTGCATATCAGATTATTATTATTGCAATGACTATTCTCATCATTGTACTACTCCACTCCTGGTGTAACAGTAACAGTATAAAACTGGAAAAGTATTTCAATGACTCTTGCCCTTACCAAGCTAATTTCTTTCCTAACCAGCCACAGATTAAATGATGTTAAGACATGGGTTGTAACATATTTCTATTTTATGGAGAAAATAACAGACATAAATAGAGATTAATTTAATGATGTCACACAAGAAATTCATGCAAAATTAGGTTTATAAGTAATATTCCCTCTTTAACCTTAAGACATTCTATTCCCAGCAGTCAAGGCAAGTTTCTCCTCTGAGCTATTAATAGCAATTGTTTCTATATGCCTGTGTGTGCTTGTTGTGAATGCAAAACAGGATTCGAGCTTGCATTTTATGCATCACTGGTGAGCAGCTGTATGGAAGATCATTCACCTTATGTCACAGCTCCACATGTACATCACATATAGCATCTGTTGCCATGCCTCTTATTTTCCCAGAAGCCTGTCAAGTGTTTTACATAATTACATGTCATTAGGGCATGCCAACACACATTTCAAACTCCTACTCTTAAAGGGAAAAGCCCCTTAAGAGTAGAAGTAATGAGGAAGGAAAAAGAAGTTAAAATCCTTGATCGAACTAAATAATTCTCTGCTCTCGCTGTTAGTTCAAAAAGCTATGAAGCAAGTATAGAATAAAACTGAAGGGAAAGACATGGCCAACGGCTGCAGTGCTGGGCAGTTCTCCCTAGCCTCGTGTAACTGCACAAGTATTCAGCGTTTCCAAACTCCTGCAAAACCCATTTTGAAGTAAACATGCCTTTTTTCCCCTTGGCTTCCGAAGAAGGAACACCTCCGGTTCTTCCTTTCTTTTCCAAGGAGATTTTGCTTCTAGATCTGCCACAGACTTCATCTGTGATCTTTCTGCACTTTGTATCCCCTGTAAAATGGAGATGCCAAATCCTGCTTCATGAGAGCAACACACAGATACAGATTCAGAGAAAAGACAGAAAAAAGTTCCAGGAGGTATATATATATCACAGGCTTCACAGTGCTGGGAGAGGGTTAAATTTTGCCAGGTTTAAAATGCTGCAGTCTCCAGTCCTAGCCCAGGCAACCTGGGAAGTCTTGTGTGGGTTGTGCATGGTTCTTCCTTTGCACCATGTTTAGCTTCCAGCAGTGCCCACAATCTTTTTTCCTTTGTTCTGTTTTGTTCCCTCGTGTCGGTATGTAGCCAGCATGTAGCCTTTTCCAGGACTGGTGTATTTGATGGGAAGGATTAAAGATCTCACCTACTCATCAGCAATATCTACATGACACCCTCTCCCAGGTTGGTTTAGAGGCTTTGCCAGTCATGAAGGAATCTTAGCAAAGATAAAAACTCACAGCTTTGGTGACAAATCTAGCCTCCTAGGAATCGGTGCCCAAATCCTTTTATTCCTATGTTTTTAAAAATGATAGAGATAAGAAGTTGAAGGTAGGGAACTAAGATGCATACAGCCGCCTACAAATCATGCTGTTTCTTGTCTGCCATATAGCACATAATTTTGGTCAAGGGTTTTTACAAATAATTTAATCTTAATAGCATCCATCAATGGATCGAAATGACTCTAATACAGAAAGAAAATACTTGCAAACTGACAGACGAATTCTTTCTTATACCATTGATGATGTTCATATTAGTTCAACACTAGAACGTCAACCTACATTAGCGGCCCGAGCACTGAAAATGAAAAGGATATTGGTGCATGTAGTACAATTTGGCTCAAGTATGTAACATGGGAGCCAGGATGCATAGCACATGAAAGATTCAAAATGGAAAATCTTCATCCTAAATGGTTGCATAGGGACACATTTTCACTGGGCCTTAAGCTGTGTGACACACATTAAAGTAAACAGAAGTTTAAAGTTTAATTCTCTTGCCCCATTTTCATTTTTTTCTCATGGCAGCAGATACAGACCTTGAAATACAGAAGAGCAGACATTTTCCCCTTGAGACCAGCCATTAATAAATGAGGTTTGCTTGGTTTATAAAGCACTACCTGCATAACCTTCTTAACTTCACACAAGCAATAAAAAAGTGAATTAATAAGGGCTGAATTTCTCAATTTTGCAGGAGTCTCCTCCTGAACTTCATTAAAATAGGAAGGGAGAAAGAAATACAACTGAATATCCCATTCAGCATCTCTTTTTGTTGTTGTTGCATTTTTCTCCCCTTTTCAGCAATTAATTTGCCATGAATCTTATGGGGTAAGCATGTGCAGGTTGGAAGAGGACAGAGTCATGCTACTCCAGAGGTTACTCCTGGACATAAAAGGCAACTGCAAGAATGTTCAAAATCTCTGAAACCTGATCTTTTCCTTAGCTTTCACTCTCTATTGGGCTTTAAAGAATTGCACCAAGGTCTCACCACAGCTGAGCCAGAGTGCTCATTTCTCCTTGTTCTATAAAACGCAAACCTGCTGGAACAGTGAGGTCTGTATCTCTACCTATACCACTGTGTGCCAGGCCAGACTGTGAATTTTAAACCACAGACCTTTACAACTAGAATAGACAGATTGAGAGAAGAGACCGATGATTGTCTCTTTTGGTGTGTATGTTGTATGGAGCTATTTCTGGTTTCATGCTGATTTTCACAATGGAGTCGTAAATCTTGGCCATGGGTCCTGTGACATGTCAGGAGTATGAATAAAGAGCAGTGAGGATGTGCTTGTTCTCTGAAAGGCTGGAATTTGAAAAAGGGCCGTCCAGAAGAATATGCTCTATGTCATGCATATAGTATATGTACATGTATGTAGTACACAAAGGGAGAGGACGAAGATCATTTTGCCCTCTCTATTGCTCTTATTCTAGACAAATCATACTTACACTTCTTCACTTGTGGTACTCATGAAATGGTACATGAAATGAGTACCAAATTCATTGATTCACTGATTCATTGATTCTATTCATTGATTCAATTCACTGATTATATTAAAACAAACTCTGCATCTAAAGGTCTATTTTATTGAGATAATTAATGTTTGATCACCATTTTATTCTGCCTATGCATTTTTCCACAACTTCATCTCATAGCTCTTCTTTTATTGTCCAGCAGGGAATGCAAATATATCTTGATCATCAGCTAAGAAATTACCTTATTTAGGATAAAATAACTAGCATGGGTCTATATTGTTTCAGATGAATGTCTACCAAAGTCTACTGACTAGCTTCACTAGTGTATGATGTCTTGTTGCCTGAAGTGATCACTATATCCAGATTTCAGTGAGTTTATGGCTATTTACATATTTTGCAGCAATAACATCACTGAGAAGCTGAAGCACCCCAGGATGCTTAAAGGGCAAACTTTGACCCAATAACTGCTCCTGGAGCTGCTGAGACAGGCTATATTTATGCTTGTGAGAACAGTATTAACACTTGCTAACATTTTTCTTCAAATCTTCTATCAGAAAAAACAGAACTTCTAGCATAGTTGTCTTTCCCCTGATGCTGTGTCTTTGAGTAATAGCTTCTACATGTTGTATAGCGAGTACATAAATGATTATACATACGGCCATTAAGGCCACTGAAGTGTACATTTTCATTACAGATCCCTGTTGGTTTCCAAGGGTGAAAACTTGCAATGCCACATGCTGAGTATTTTGCCTGGGCACCTCTCAAGGCTTTGTATATGTCAGTAAATGCACAAGGAGTCAAATGTAAGATTTTAGATACCTTTGGCTCACCTTTGAAAAGAATGAGTTCCCATAATTAAATAAAATCAGTCATTTAATACGTGACTGTAGTGATGAGAGGTTAGCGACACATTTCATTACATCGTGACAGGGAAACCTACTAAGTCCATTCAGCAGCAGCAAAAAGCAAGCAGAGTTAAAAAGGAAATGAGTGACAAGTGATTCTATTCACATTAAAGGCAGAACATACTACGACTCTAACATTTACCTCATTTTTTTCTAGCAGATTATTAATCTGCTTTAATGTGAATTGTACAATAAGAATGCACTTAGTAATGCATATCATGGAAGTCTACATACATGTAATAGGTTTTATAACGACATAATGGATTTGGCAACTGTTTCTGCTAGGACAAAACCTAAGGTCTGCAACTTGGGCTGATGTTACATGAAACACATTGAGCAGATATAGTGACTTAATCGCTAGCAAGAGAGGGAGATCCACTTCCCATCCCACTCGTGTTCCTTGCCCTATTCCTCTCCTGAATGTGCAGTCGCCTCCTCACTCCTGCATCAGTGCTTGCACTTATTTCTTCCTGTTCTCAATCAAGCCATCTAATGAGACAAAAAACAACAAACAAAAGAAAACAACCAACCAACCAACAAAACAAACAAAAAACAACAACAAAAAGAAGGTTTCCATTTGGTCAATGAGTGGAATCTACTCTGTGAAGGTCTAATTAATGCCAAAGTGGTCAGAAGTGAGAGTCGGAAGATGAAAAAGTTATGCAAGGTTACAGAAGGAACAGATTGGGGAACGAAGTGTAGTAATTGCACTTCAGTTGTTTTTTGCATTCTATATTTTTAATCATCTCTAACAACTCATGTTTCAGTGTCATCAACTCCCTTTAGTAATCAGTAGGCCCTGTGTGTACTCATTTTAAAGATTTTCTACTATCTGTTAACAGTAATTTACTTAACACAGATCCTTTGGATATTTTTGCTATTGCTTTCTTTTTTCTGTTCATTCCACATTTTTCATGGGGAGAAATTAATATTTCTAAAAATGAAACTGAAGTTCTGTGTTATTTTCTTCAGGGGCCTTGTAGGTTTAAGCAATGCCCTGTCTCAGCCATTCCTTCTTATCTGCACTACCAAATGCATTTTGCCAGCACAGCTGTTTGTGCAGCCGGAGCTGAAAATGGGAACCATCTGAGACATCCTGGTGCAACAGAAAGGAATCTAGAAAATCAAAAGGAAGCTTGTAACAATGTGAGAATTAAGATATATGAAACACTAACCTGGTGCCGGGACATTTACAGTGTAAATGGAGGTCTTGTTAAGTTGACCCTAGAGGATCTAAGGTCTGGGGAAGATTATACGTTTTCTCGTTGACGTTTCAACATTTCAAAACATGTCTCAGGAAATCTCTTATTTCTCTAATCCAAAAGATTTTTTTTTATCAAATGGCCTTACTTTTAGCCATTTACCACTTGCAAAACTCCTTACGGAATAATCTTAACCTGATTTGAAAGCAAATCTTCCTGATGAGTAAGGAGAATCCCTACAGGGTCGATAGTTGCATCATTCCATCAGTCTTCTCTCATAAGTCTACTTACGTCTGTGTGTATCGCTTACAATATTTTTTGCAAACCACTCCTTTTTCTGGTCACTTACAAACAATTTTTCTTCTGTTTGTATTGCCTAAGGGAGAGGAAAACACTCCTAACAACTTCCTTAAATCCACCATCCATATTATTAAAGACTGACTTTTATTCAAAATATTTAATGGTTGAAAAATAGAGACCCACAAAGATATTAATGTCTTATCTATCTAGTTTGGTAAATTCTCCAGAGTGCCTCAGTTTCTCCTTTTCGTTCAGATTAAGGGTTTCTGTCACAGTTAAGTCCCCAGACGAAATGTTGCCCGTTTATAGATATAACATTTTGGAGCTCTTAACTATCCAGATGCATTGCATATGAGAGGCTGGGTATCTGGTTTCCATTCCAGGGACCAGGCAGTAACATGTGTATCATTTAGGTGCTTTCAGTTTTGGGCTAATTTCAAGTCTGTGAGTAATGACTGGGACTATTCATATCCTTGACACTGGGCAAATGCTCAGGGCATTTACTCCAATGTTAAATCACAGGAATACAGTGGTCTACGAGTCAGAGAATTTAGCTTACAAATTCTTATTTTACTTCACCTCATATCCTCATACATTGAAGTTCCAGTGCTTTCAAGTAATTATTTTCCTTCTTAAACCTTAAATTCATAGCACAATTTCCTTGCTATTTTACCCTGATAGTTTTGTCTTCAACTCAGACAGCTAAAATAGATGCATTTTGGAAGGTTGCATTTCTCAAACATCCTTCTTCTCAGCATCTTAAAATACTTTATGAAAAATAACCCAGTTTTTCAGCATGTCAGATCTAAAGCTATTTAAGTTTTTCCTTCTTGTCCAAAATTTCCTTGAATTTACTTGTTCTTTTCAAAATTTCCCGCTTCTTTCTCTCTCCTCATAGGCTACCAACACTTCAGTGACTTCTGATTCTCTTGACTTTCTTTAATATCTATAAATGTAGACTATTTCTTCTAAAGACTTGATTTCAAAATACATCACATGGCCACCAAATGCTGTCTTCCCCAAGACTCCTTTTCCATACCTCTTTATCTTTCTAGCCACCTGCTCATTTTGCACTTTGTGATTGTGTGATTCTCATTTAAGCACTATCTTTTTCCTTCTTCCCTTGCTCTTCCTTCATTTAATGAACTCTGTTTTCAGATCCTCCTCTTCTCACTGCTCTCGGTTCTTTTATACTTCTTAGTTCCTTGTTTTAGCTCCAAACCTGACCCTCCCTTTGCATGTATTTCCTTTTCTAGAAAATCTGGAAATGAGCTAGGCTTGCTTTAAAGAAAATGTATTTCTTCTTTCTATTATATTATTTTCTTTACTAATCAGGTCTATTTCTTTCCGTTAGAAAGAGATTATGTTATATCCTTGAACATCTAGGATATTAACCTTCAGATATACCCCTTCACCAGTGTAGATGGAAAACATATTTTTTCACACCTTGAACTCAGATTGGATATGTAACATCCAGATGACATCTTAGAATCAGAAAAAGGTATAGGATTGAATAAAAAGGAGGGTCTACACCTGTGTTATCACTGAATAACTTCTTTATTTTAACATAATATACAGGCTCTAGCATGGGACAGTCACATGGCCAGTCTGCTTACTTTCTTGGGAAGAAAATAGCAACAGGCATCCATGAACGTTGATTTGAGACAGAAATCTTTCTCTGAGTTTTTGACTCAGTACTAAGTAAGTGATGAGAACACAACACAGATGAAAGATGTGGCAGTTCTGTCACTGTGAGCACACTGTGTCACACCAGCTTTACCAAAAGGGTTAAGCAGCCGTCCGAGTCTTAGTCACACTTAGTCACACTACTTTTAAAATGCTGCTAGATGTCACGCTACTTGCTTTCTTCAAAAGCAAAGCTGAGTCACACGAGCTACTGCCGCTTCCCATGGCTCCTTCCTGCCCCTCATCTTCCCGACACCTTGTTCCTTTCAGCATTGATGGCAGTTAGAAGTATTGAAGTCTTTAATATTATTATTGCTGTTATTGGTGTTCTTCTAGGTTGAGATTTTCTAATTCCACTAATCAGTTTGCTAACTGAAGTTATTTCAGAAATCAATGCTCAGTAACAGAATGTTTGAGTGAGACATGTTAGGAAAACACTGACTTCAAAATCAAGAAGTTGCTTGTGCTTGAAATCCCAAAGTGTACTACTTTGGCTTTGGGATATTGATAGAATGTTTCTGTTTTTATTATCATTAAATTTGTGTCTTTCTCTCTTCAATAGAAAAAACAGTCAAATATTAATTGAAGCATTTGAAGGTACAGAAGATTAACTTAGTACTAAATTCAGACTACTAAGTTCAGAAAGAAAGAAAGAGAAAGACTGCGGTCTCTGCTATGGTACAGTACAAAAATACAGTATTTTCTCCTTATAAAGACTCGGCAACATGTCATTTTTACCAACACACATGAACTAAGAGCACCATCTAGTGGCAATGGAATAAATCGCATCTTAAATCCCTCGTCTTTTGTTTTGTTTTGTTTTTCTGAAGCCACAAAAATCTAACTAGGAATGTAAATGTTTATATTAAATTTCCTGCATTCTGGCAAATTGACATAACTGTACTCTTATAATTTTTTTTCAAAGATGTTGCTAGGGAATTAGGGATCTTTCCTTAATCATGCTGCATCTCAGATGAATAGTGAATGTTTCAGGTTTTCATGGTGTTCAGTACTATTTTTAGAGTTCTGAAAATCCTTTTTGCAATCACATCAACATTTAAAAATACCTGAGAGGAGAATGTAAAGAGAATGAGGCCAGGCTCTTCTCCGTGGTGGACGGTGACAGTACGAGGGGTAACGGGTACAAGTTGAACTACAGGAAGTTCCATCTCCATGTGAGGAAGAACTTCTTTCCTGTGAGGGTGCCAGAGCCCTGGCACAGGCTGCCCAGAGAGGCTGCGGAGTCTCCTTCTCTGGAGATCTTCCAAACCTGCCTGGATGCCACCCTGTGCTCCGTGCTCTGGGTATCCCTGCTGGAGCAGAGGGTTGGACTGGATGATCTCTAGAGGGCCCTTCCAACCTCAGCCACTCTGTGATGCTGTGATACATGAGCTTCAGGTCACGCACACTTTTCAAGGTTCAGACCAAATCTTCTCTTGTGTTCCCTTTCCAAATTACTGTTTAAACTTGAATTCTCAGTGTGCAAGCTTGTCAACTAGTGAGACACTGAGGAGTGCAGAAAACAGCTCTTGGATCATGAAAGAAATCTGTATGCAGCTGTGGGAGCCACTGGCAGAGGTGTTGTGCCTCAGAGATTAATTCATGTTGTAACCACTGCCCAGAACTGGGAATGCAGGAGCTGTCTTTAGTTTCTAGTTGTGTGTCTTGACAATGGACCAAACCTCAAAGTGCTAGCCTGTATCCCAGAATCACAGAGTGGCTGAGATTGGGAGGGACCTCTAGAGATCGTCTAATCCAACCTCCTGCTCCAGCGGGACACACAAAGCACGTTAGAGCACGTTCACTTTTCCCCTATTAGTTTAAAGTTAGGTGAAATAAATTACTATTTGAAGTATTGCATCAAAGACAATAAGATTCATGGACGGTCAGTGACCCCATTTTTGCTAAGGGGGTTCCGTTCTGTGTTTATTTGCTTGCTTTCTTTTTTTCCGAAGTTGACACCGTATAGCTTCTCTTCTTTTACTCTAAGGCACTTCCTGTGGATCAAAGATTTAGTTAATAACTGTTCTCGATATGGAGTGTATGAGTGCTCTCATTTCAGTAGACTAGAGGTTCAGCTTAATCTCAAGATTTTACAGAAGCTGTGGTCCTTTCTTCATTAAGTTTATCACATGCAGAGGATATTAGGACATTCACATTATGACATAATCAATTCTGAATGTATATATTTACAATTGCTAGAGAAAATGAACTGCTTTTGGAAGTGTTGATGATAATGATTTTTTTTTCACTCTAAACGTCCTTTTCCATTTACTTTGCCCTGCCCTGGGCAGCAAGGACGGAGAAGTGCTTCTGTATTACTGTTACTGCGAGGTGGAGGACCCAGAGAAGCTCTGTGCTTGGCAGAAGGCTCTGTGCCAGCACCTGCATCTAACAGGCAAGGTAAGGCTCTGCGCATCAGAAAAGTGATGCCTTTGCTGTGTGCAGGGTGGTGTGTCATGAGTAGGAGGAATGGAGCAGGTATCAAGGAAGGGCAGGATAGCGCCGCTTGCTGCTGCCGAGCCACTTGGTTCTCCTCATCCCCTGCAGATTGGCCCGAGAAGACCTGTGCCTCTGTGGGTAAGGCCGGTGGAGCTGCTTCTCCTGAGCTATTTGTGGAGAGAAGGGTTTTGTCACAAGATGGAGTCGGAACAACAGACTACTCTGTCTTTGACTTGTCTTGTGAAGGAGCCTCACTTTATGTAACCTAAATTATAACCCAGCTGCTCTCCTAACAGATGTCTTCACCTTGGCAGGAGCATCTCCAGTTCTGAGCAGCTACCCCACTTCCTTCTCTTGGCTTTTCAGTTCCCATATTCTGTCCTTCTAGTGCCTAGTGTGTTGTTTGTATTTCTTATTGTTAGGCCTTTGCTTCCTCTTTGGACACTTTGGGAGATATTCTGAGCATTCTTGTCAACCCCTTTTGGCCTAACTCCATAGAAATTACTGTATGCTCAGTATTACTGT
>JAWLRI010000039.1:7916881-7955624 GCA_034781795.1 Crypturellus tataupa
AGATCTTCCAAATCCACCTGGATGCCACCCTGTGCCCCGTGCTCTGGGTGTCCCTGCTGGAGCAGGGGGGTTGGACTGGATGATCTCTAGAGGCCCCTTCCAACATCAACCATTCTGTGTGATTCTGCGGTTCTGTGATTGTCCAGGCCCTTTTTCTTCTCTGCCTTCTGTAAAATCTCATGATAAAATTTTGGCACATCAGGAACGACTAAAATTAGGCAAGGAAGCTGCATGATATCTGGCCTGCAATTCACTGAATCTGAGAACCAAAATTGAGGAATCCATGGGTAAACGTTATACTGTGCTAATGCCGACCAGTTCTGGTACCTTTCTTTGGGGAAATCAGTCCTCACAAAGTATAATGGTTTCAGAAACCTCAGGCCTTCTGCAATGAGTTATATTGGTATATTTTCACTTTCCACATGGGTGATTTAGTTCTTAGGCTACTTCTCATTGTATAAGATACAAATGGGCTTTTCTTTAATTTTAAGCATGACTGCCTTTTGCAATGATCGTTTTCCTTAACAACAGACAAATTAACTGTGGTTATGCCTGACACGAAACACAAACATTCTGCCTTTTAAGCAGATAAATATTTGAAATCTTCCTTTCCTGTCTTCTACTTTTCCTGTCTCCTACTCTTCTTTTACTTCTCTCTATTCATAAAGGCATCAAGTAGCAACTTGCTCCCAAGCAGAATTAAGAAGAATATTTAACGGTGCTAAAATAAATTTGTAGCACATGATGTGTTTCTTCAAATACCTCAGACACAGACATTGCAATCTAACATGCCATTGGAGTGTGCCTCAGAGTACTTCATGATTGTTCAAAATCTATCTTTTTATGGTGCTTATTTTGATCCTTTGCTTTGTTGTTGTTGTTTACTTGCTCTTTGATTTATTGCAAATCACAGAAAAAAAAAATCTTTTTTTTTTAGCCCCCTACTAAGTCAACATATACAAATAATGAAAATATATATATATATATATATATATATATATAAGGTCACAATCTAATTCCCAAGTGCATGGACTTTTTTTTAAGCAGTAGGCGTACATGCACACGTTTTAAAATCTCCATATCTACCTATTTCTTTAACTCGTCCAACTTCATTAGGCAGGAGTTATGTTGCATTTATTTTTAACCCCTCAGACTAAACCAGACAAATTCTTTAGCCAACAGCGAACTTGGGCACTTCAGGGAGTTCAGTCGTGGTTGAGATCAGAACATACCGCTGCCATCTGGCAGGAAACAGGATGTTCACCCAGAGACTTCTCAAGCCTGCAAGCTTTCACGAAGCTGGGGCGAGAATCGCTGCTGGGAGCTATTAGAACGTGAACGGTAGAAAAGCAGTGGTTTAAATGAGTGGAAAATTTAAACAGCGGTTAGAAATGCTCAGAGGCAGGCAAAAGGATGGGAGCAAGACATATTTCCCAGAAGAATAATCTTCAACGATCGATTTATGTAGCATCATCCCCCTCTGTGATCCTTCAAACAGAAATGGTTATTGCTCTTTGACAGCAAGATCTTGCTCACATTTTGATGAGTATTTGGGCAACAGTGGTAATTTGGCCGCTCCTTCACATTTAAACCTAGGGTCTACATGACCAAAAGCACGTGTCACTAGAGCCAAGTCCTCTGCAAATCACACACAGAGTGGATCCAGAAGTGCCCTGAGTGTAGACTTACTTTAGTGATGGGATACAACAGTGGAAATTTGCTGCCAACTCTGTCAATGCAGGACTATTTGGCATGTCCTTCCACATGCTTTCTAATGTTCTGACGCATTTTGTACCTTCTGCCACCGCCAACTGATCATTTATGAATGGGCAGTCTACTTAAATGACAACATTTCCTTGCCACATGTTCCAGTTTTAGTGGGTTACTTCAATCGCCAGTTTTAAAAGCATAATCTTAACAGTGCTAGATAAATCTGATACAGGCCTCCTCTCAACCACTGCAATTACTACACCTGTTGTAAGAATTTATCTGGCATTTTTTCCACACTGTCAACCCCAAAACTAATCTTGAATGACACAGCTACAGCGCGTATTGGAACATGGCTTTTTCCACATGTGGAAGACAAGCAGAAGGCACTTTTGTGTCAGCCAGCAGCAATGCAGACAGCATCAACTCCACACTCACAGCTTTTCTTCCCCTGTCAGTAAGTGGGCGATAGAGGGAATAGTCACACCTGTATAAAACATCTGCTTCAGTTTTTGGCCTCCTAAACAGAGTTAAGTTGGAGGATAAGAATAGGATAGTGAGAAATCCACTAAAATTTATTTTTTCCTCAAAGGAATCTCATTATCAGGCTGATGCTGGGGCAATGCAGCTAGGCTCTGCCCTTTGCTCATTAAAGGTAGTGAAGTCAGAAGTTTAAAGCTCTTCAAGGTGAGCGATAATCATGTTCTAGCTTTCCGTGTGTCATGTCTAGTTGCAGTGCTCTGTCAGCTACTGTATTCATAGTAAAAGCCCTTATCTAACAGTTTAAAAAGAAGATAAGTTTTTTGGTTTTTTTTTTTTGTTTTGTTTTGTTTTTTTTTTTTTTTTTTTTTTTTTTTTATGATCGCCATTCAGCTGGTAAATGCTATTCCTTCAAATCAGGTGATGGAAAAGCAAATATACTGTATTAAATGTGTTATAAAATTACAGAGAAACACTTCATCAGTATCTTTATTCATAGGTTAAAATGTAATGCCATACAGTTCTTAACGATTACAGACTGAAAAAAATTTATCTGCATAAAACAGAAGCAAACAGAAGGAAAGTAATTTAAAAAAGCCATCTTGCTTTAACTCCTGAAACGATTGCATACAGAGTAATATACATATTTACATTACAAGTATATTATATAAATATAATATATATGTAATCTTGTAACCACAATAAATATCAAGGTCTTTTTTAGGCACACAGCATAGAAAAAATGCAGAATCTGCACAATCCTTAAGATTCTTGGAGTGACTCACTCTTACATTGTTTTCACACCAAAAAAGCAACTATTTTACACAAAATATACAGCCACAGTTTATACAGTCCCCAGTGAACAGGGAGTCTTTCTTTGCCTTCCCGTAAGTCTACTCCTTGATTTTCTAGTACTATTGCTCTGTACAGCTATTACATAAGAAAATAGTTTGCAGTTTTTTACTCAGCTAATAGCCTAAGTAAATATCAGTGCTAACAAAATAAGTACAGCATATCTACATAAGGTATATACAAATGTGTGCAGAAACATGGGTTTGGTGAACTATTTCATAGCACACTTTTAATACTGGGGAATTAACCTGAAAGCAGAAAGAAAAGGATTTTCAGTGATATTACTGCAGAAATATTACATCAATTGAGTGAGTGACACCTGGACTTCAGAGATAGTAAGCTTTAATTTTACAAAGCAATTAAAAAACCCAAATTCTTGGCTAAGCTGGCAGATGTAGGCTGTCTGTCACTGATTTTGAATGCATGTCCTTCAGTGCAAATGAAAAACCAAGGATTAATCCAAAGGGAGTTTTCTCAGCCTGCATGTACTGTCACGACATTTTAAAGACTGTCACTATGGAGCACCTGAGATCTCACTCTAGGAAGTGAAGCTGGCCACTTCTCTTAGGAGAGCCCTGATCAGTGAGAGAGCAGAAACAAACAGAAAACATTTTCTTTTCCTCAGTTACAAGTCAGACTCTGGCATATCAGGCACATCTGCCATTAAATACCCAATACCATAGCGCCCATTTGGAGCAGTGTCCAGCGTAGGTGATCCGGTCTGTTTTCGATATATGTTTTTGCCAAAATTTGGAGATGGTACCTCACTCGGGCTCTTCCCATGAATCAGACTTGTATTATCTCCCTCCAGATTAACAGGCTCCTTTATTATCCGTCCTCTTTTGTAGGAAACAGCTGCCAAACTACCGGAGCTGTCATCGATAAGGTTGCAGCGGCGCACCAGGAAGACTATTGGGACAGGCAGTATGGCCAACACCATCAGGGATATACAGATAATCATTCCCCATGTTGGATAGCGGTGGAACTCTTCTATAGCCTGAGCAGCACCAGAGGAAAAGAAATTATGAATGCATCTTTACATAACAATGAACAAACTTGCAGTTCTCACTAAGGCTTTCAATTTTCACATTATAGCCATCTTTTTGTCACTCTGTGCCAGTTTAGGCACAACTACAGCTCTAAAACTTGCAGAGTCAAGGAGGTGTGTGATTGCTATTCTGACTGAGCAAGAGCGCTGCAGTGCATGTGTCCCACTGTCTGAGATGCTCAGAGCAATGAACCAGAGCCCAAATCAGGATTTTCAAACTACACATTCTGCCGCCCTTATTTGTAATCATTCCTGATCCTTTAACACATGCAGAGTACATATCTTGGACACAGGACATGAGTGTGCAGTGGAATCTCTCTGTATGTTGCCTGTAAAGTAAGCACTTGCTCTAGAGGTTAATAGCTAGTCTACACAGAGACTCTCTCAGGACTCTCAGGATCACCATGTGGAATTGTTTTACTTTGTATAAACTTCAGGTAAACACCATTTGACATTTACTACGGCAATGACTGGATCTCACACCTCTAGAGGGTGCAAGAATCACTGGACAGTTGACTTTTTTCCTTAGCTGAGTTAGCACTTAATTTCATACAAAGAAATGAGCAGGCCAGGTCTGTGAGATGTTAGATCTCTCCTATCATACCAAAAAAATGGACTGCTGGGGTCACTCACTTAAGGTGCTTGGGGACAGATCCCAGTCTGCCCCGAAAGAGTTAAGAAGACAGACATTACCAGCACCCAGATGTCCCACAGTCCACTTTAGTGCTCTAATCCCTAGTCTGTTGGGTATTCCAAGGTGTCACCTTCCTGATTTTTGAGGACAAAATCTAATGTAAAAAGAGCGTTTATTCGAGAATGCCAAGAAAGTAATAATAGTTGCCCGGTCAGATGCATTAGTAAAGCCACTTTCACATACCTTACCTGCCAGCTACGTTTTTTTTTTTTTTTTTTTTAAAGAAAACCTTCTGGCTAATATGGACTTGTTCTCCATTCAGAAGGGTCCCTGAGATATCTTTCTCCGATAATTTATTCTCCCACAAGGATAAATGTATGACAGACCTGTACAAACAGCTCAGGATGAATGGGCCTACAAGTCTAGCAGAACACTTAGAGGAGTTACCTTGGCTTAATCTCTTTTTGCAGTTAACCCTCATGATTGATTCTGCATTTCACAAAGAACTTTCTTGAAACATCTTTGCAGAGACTGTATTTAATGCAGCAGCTATGGTTTTAAAGTAAAAAAGCTATTGTAAAATGAAAAATTATAATTTTCACACTAGTATTACTTGAGATAAAAATGGTCATGCCATTATTTGTAATAATTCAATATATGCAGTTGCAGATTTTTGTTTTTTCCATGTACTCTTGAAACATTGTAAATATGACCATTTTAATACAAAGAAGTATTTGTTATATACATACCATATCTTCAATCCAAGCATTGTAACCAGGAGGACTTAATCCCATTTGGACAATGCTAGCTACCAACAAGAGTAACAATACCAAAGGGGAAACGTACTTCCACATGTAGTAATAGTACTGGCTTGGAGAAAAACCAAGCATATCCTTTAAATCCTCCATAAATCTGTGAAGGGAAGAAAAGGTTAATGTTATTGTGTCCACTGAGATTCCACAGTTGATAAATGAAACCTAATTTGAGGGAACAAACAGAATACAGATACAGTTACACTTAGCTTTTCCTGACTGGCTGACAAATGTAACTTACATTTCCAGTTCTAAAGAAACAACTAGAGGAACTAATAACAAATACATGGTGCAGTGAGCTAGTAAACTGACTTTTGGCTTGTAAAAGTTTAGACCCAACTCCTACTATAATCAAAAGTAAAAAGGAGAATTATGATTCCTTTCTAGGCCGTAAAAGTTTCCATTCCAAGTTTCAATGCCCAATTTGTCACAATGCCAGATTGCAGAAGAGAAAGTACAGACTAGAGCAAGACTTATCTTGAAGTGCATTAAATGAAGTTTTTGCTTTGAATCTGTCTGGGTGAGAAACTATGAAATACCTTTAACTTTCCCCAGCAGTGAGATTACATTTTCAAGGCTCCAATCAAATTAACATTGACAACTATCTTTCAGTAGAGATCTTACAGATATAAGTAATTACTGTACCATAAAAAAACATGCAAAGCAATATTTAAAGAGTCTTTTAAAATATGCTCTAATTACAGTAATCCTCTCCACTAACACAGATCTCTGAGTTAAACAGCTATACCTTTGAAACACAGGTTTACTTTATTTGTGAATTCAAATGATACAGTGCACTTCCATAGGTTTCTCCAAAGAATAATCAGCAAACACCATAGCAGAGGAGCAAGATGAAACTACACAGTTTGCTTCCGTAAACAAGGTTAAAAGTGGGACAGGAAGCATGCAAACACTGGTAGAGTTTTCTGAATCCCTGTATTGCAGGAAAGCTTGGTACTTGAGTCTTCTCCCCTATATTTGAATAGTGACTATCAGTCTACAGCACAGAAGCTACATAGTCTGTGCTAAGGTCTGATCGCAATTCAGACAATTGCACTTTTGATGTAGTATGGATATGAACATTATTTGAAGATACAACAAAATTACTTATGGAAATTTCCTCCATATTCAAGAATGAAGATGATCTAGAAAAGGATAGTCTTGAAAGATGCATCTTCTGCCCTATATTTTATAGCTGATCACCTGTTCCACACCATGGGATACATGGAACTCCCTCCCCATGTAGAAGGAGACACTGCCCTTTCTCCAAATACTTCTAGCCATCCCTTGCATGCAGACAGCTGCTTGCAAACAAGAGCTGAGAAAACAGTCCACCCCATTGCATCACCTCATCCCTTGCACAAGAAGACTTCTTTTCTTTCTGCTTCTCCCCTCAAACTATTAGGGTAGATGACACCAAATTAATATCTTGTGTCACATCAAACAGAAAATTGCTTCAATGAGAACACAGGGCTCTTTCTTTTAGATATTCCAGGGAGCAGAGGAAGAGGTGAGGAGATTAAGAAGGCAGACCACACTACTAGCCTAGAGTAAGGCAGCAGCAGCGATGGATACAGCCCATGACTTTGTGTTTTTGTTCTTTTTGTTCTTGTGCAAATACACAAAAAAGGAGACAGTGCTTGCTTCTGAGATAGGCCAAACCAAGCAGTAGCAGCAACTCCCTCACACTTCTTTGTCCCTGCTGGCAACATGAGCATTAAAAAGGTGAAAGAGAGCTCAGGATAAGGACCCAGAGGAGATATTCAGCTCTTGGGGATAGCAGTTCCCCTCACTTCCTTAGAAGTAGGCCCAATGAGAGTAAGCCTTGGAGCAAATTTAGTGTGTGGGCATGCTGGAAGGACATTTAAACTCACCTTTCTTTTTACATATTATTTTTTACATCTACTTATATTGTCTGCTGGGCTATTTACTGAGGCATGTGTCATCACTTTTGAGTGCATGTAAAAACAGCACATCTTACAGATTCTGCAAAATTAATTCTGAACTCATGTGTGCTGCTCTGTAAAAAACATCACATTACACATAAGCTATGGTTTGCATTATGTTAAGCTGCTGAAATAAAACCTTGTGAAGTCTTAAATGTCCCTCCTTGTGCCTCAAAACTGCAATTTATGTTCTGACCAAAACTCCTTTTTTTGTACTTCTCGACAACAACATACACAGGTTCCAGAGCCAGTAGAAAAAGACAGCATATTTTTTGAGCTAATTCTTTGAGAGTGTGCACACAGAGCACTGATTCTGGTTCCATTCCTTTTTGAAATACAACTATTATAAAGCTCCCATAGAAACAAATATGCTTTAAAAGCAGTTACACATGTGAAGCTATTGTCACATAAAAGCTCAAAAAAAAATGAATAGTTTGGAGTGTCCTGTGCTTTGTTTGCAATGCATTGATAAGCACTGTTAAAAAGAGGGTGAATTTACAAATAGCTTGTGCCCTTTGTGGATGACCTTTTCTTCCTGAGGTCGCCAGTCCTTCATCCAACTAAACATAAATCTTTTATGTTCCCTTTCAAGATCCTTCATCATCTGTCTGCCCTACTTACTCTGTTTTATAAGCTACTAATCACATTTAGCTTTCCTGATTCAAGTTTTTAATTCTTTCTGTATTTTCAGAAAAGTGTCTTCAGAACTACCATCCCTCACCCATAAACTCCTCCAACTGTATTTCAATAATCTCATTTCCTGTAAACTCTACAGATAACTTGACAGCAGCTGCTATAGAAAATCTGTGTTCATCAAGCTAACCAGCATCTTCTATGTGCTCTAGATGTCCCTGCCTGAGCAGGGGGATTGGACTAGATGATCTCTAGAGGTCCCTTCCACCCTCAACCATTCTGGGATTCTGCGTGATTCTTTGATTTGTTGCTTCCTTAGCTATCTATATCCATTTGCTGCCTCTACCCTTTGTGGGCAGATGGACTACCCTGTAATCCCTTTGGACCCAATGCTTTTTCTATATCTTCACAGATATTATGTCTGTCTAAGAAGACATAATATATCTAGGCCTTAACCTTCAAGTTTGACCCTTTGGTATTACCACAATTAATGACAATGCTAGGTTGTTTGCAAAGAAGAATGCTGGCTGTCTGAGGAAGAATATTCTGGAAAAATCTAGAAGGTTAGGAATAGTTCTTAGAACTGTTTCAGAGGAAGGTTGAGATGGCTACCATGTATGAGAAACCTGGCTACTAACTGTCATATTGTCAGAAACCCTTTTGAAAACATGAAGAAAATGAACTCTAATTCAAAATTTAAGTATTTTAGATATTCTAACCAACTTTACTAAAAGGCAGCTGCCTACTTCTGTATGTCTGCCTCCTTTTAAGGAGGAACTCTCCCTGTTCAGACAATACTAAATCAATGTTCAGGCCGTTTCCTACATCTGCTTTTTATCTGGTACTTTCATGTCTGCATGCTTAATTATAGGATTACACATGTAGCAGGAGTGGGAAATCTTCCTTACTTATCCAAATCTGTTTCTAAACCAGAATTAATTCAAGTCTGGGCTGACTCATTTTTGAGTTCTTTACCATACCAACAAAAAGATCTTTGTATTTACCAGTAAAAAACAGCTATCAGTATAAATCCCTGTTTTAATCCTTATTCCCAGTGCTTTCACCTTGTTTTTCCTTTACTTCCTTCTCTTTTTATAAAATTGAAACATCTCTTTGGGTTAGGAATATCCTTCCTATCTTCATGTGGACATAGCAAACAGTTGATACTATATAACTGATATAGTAACTATTGTAATGAATACTGTTGATATGGACAGGGAAATTAAATTTCCTTCACTTACTTGTCTATTCCATATATTCGGGTAATTGCAATATTCTCCAGAATGACCACAATAAGCAGAGGCAAGGTAGCCGAGTAATCATCAAACATTGTGACAAAATAATTTCCAGATCGCTGTACAAAGATCAGGCCAATAAAAAATGCTAACAAGCAGCAGATGACTGGAATAAAGGACATAAATGTGAACTGTAATAATAAAAATATTCCATAGAGAACCAGGAAATTGAGAGTTACCAAACAAATTTTAATACAACATTTCATATAATCAAACTGATACTGTTTTCCTTTTTTTTTTAATCTCAATTTTTAGAATTTTAGGAATCCTGCATATTCCCTACCTATCCAACAAGTCATGCAAATAGAAGTAATTACTGGAATTGCATAGAAAGGCAAGTATGATGAGGCAGAGATTAATCACAGGACTATTTCTCATTAATAGGAATACAAGGCTAAAAATAAGGAAAACTGGTAAATTAAGCACCATATATGATATTATTTGGTCACTAAATCGTTTTACAAACTAGATGTAGAAAGAACTAAATTTTAAGATTACAATTCTAAATATATATATATGCTGAATAAACTCCCCCTAAAAGATCATTCACTGCACAATTCATTTGGCACAAACATCCATTAGCATCTGCCTTAGTATATTTTTGCTAAGTAGTATTTCTCTTCTTTTGTTTAAGGACACTGAAAACATACTTCTTAAATACTTGATCCCACATAATTTTTTTTTTTCTCTAATTTCCCCAGGAGCAGGATTGTATACTTAGGTAGCTAAGTTGAATTTCAATTAAATTTAAAAGCACTTACAGGCTAAGCAAACAACACCAGCAAGACTGGTTCTCCCTCTTGAAGCCCTCTTTTTTTCCCTCCATTGCAAACTTAGTATAGCATTACTCCTAACCAAGTTATCTTAAACTAGGTGAGATGAATCTAGGCCAAAGTACAGAATATCCTTACAAACTGTGTTCCAGACTATTTACTGTGATTTAAATACAAAAAGGAAGAAAACAGAAGTTGTGTAAATTCAGTGGTAAAAAGTCACTTTTTTTTTTTTTTTTTTTAACAACCTTGCAGTATCTACTGTTTAACAGTGATTTTCAGAGAATAAAAGCTTAAAACTAGAGATCAGTATAAACTGGTATGAATTCCTAACCCAAGCTGACAAAAGCAAAAGACTACAGACAGAATCTGTAGTCTGATGCATCTGATTAAAAATACTATTTTTTATTATTATTTACCGTGACAAAAACCTAAGAGAAAAATTGTGTATATGCAATTTAGGTTATCTTGTTAGGTTAGGACCCCCCCAAAAAAATCAGATTAATCTTTATGAAAAATTTAATTCTTAGACTTAGCAAAACACAAAAATACATATTTCTGTTGAATGCAGTGTTCTTTGGTATCAGTTGATAACTCTTGATAAACGTATTCTTGTAAATGACAAAGGTTTTTTTTTTTTATAAAGTTGAATAATTTTGAAATAATTTTGACACGTTTTGTCACGGATATTGATATTGATATCCAAATCTTCCCATCATATGCTCCTTCAGATTTTCAGAATTTTAAATTTCCCATTTGATCCTGCTTTTCTATTTTAAGAAACAGAAACGCTACCAGATCATCTGACCTAAATTTAAAGTTTAAGGAAACAGATATCTTGTTCAAGCCCCTTTCAATATTTGGGGGGAAAAGTCTATTTTGTCTAGACAGTAAGTTTATTGACTTCAGGCACAGCAAACATTTAACCATAGATTTTCACTTGAACTTTCTTAGAACCTGGAGTAATGGATAACATACTTTCATTCTTTCCTTTTGTTTTCAGATCTTTATGTCCTTGGCCTGTGGCACAGATTGGAATGGAGAATATTTTGGAAGCGCTAGAATGACTGAACATACAAAAATTTGCAAATAAACGCTATAATAAAATTTAAGTTTTATGATGCTCTTCCTCTTGCAGTATTCAGAAAATAGTTTTACCTGGAGATACCAATATGCACATGCACAGGAGTACAGTTTGGAATATCCTGTGTTATGACTACATTGTATGTAAAATTTTTATATGTATAATAACAAAAAAAACATAATTTCCAAGACATTCTTAGATGTAATTACAATCTTCTTCCTTTACTGTATTAGCAAGAAAATAAAATTTGTGAAGCTCACCAGTAAGAATTTCTTTCCTCACTTTGAAGGTATCAACAATTGGTGTGATGATGCCTTCGATAGTTCCAAACATACTTCCAAGTCCCAAATTTACCAACATGAGGAAGAACATAACTGACCAGAATGGAGATGCAGGGAAGTGTGTCATTGCTTCTGTAAAGGCAATAAAAGCTAAACCGGTCCCTTGAACAGCCTGTCAGTGAGACAAAATCCACATACTATAATCAATGGACAGAGGTTTTGATTTGTTTTTGTAGATTTGGGTGCAAAAGTCTGACTTCATGTTCATATAATGCCATTGATTTATTTTTGAAGGTAGAATGCAAACCTCATAGGAATTGCATTTCCCACATTTCCAAATTTAGTATTATTTACCGAAATGATTGATTTGACCACAAATCTCTAAGGAAGTGATTGATATAAACAACATACTTTTATTTCACTCACTGATAATTTTGCATGGGAGATACAGGACTGCTACAAAACACGCTGTGTTCTCTCCACCGAATATATGAAGGACTCCATTTCTCTATCTATTTGTTCCAGATTAGAACTGTCAGAATAGTATAGAACTTCTGGTGAACTGAATAGTTATTTCGTTTCAGATGCTGGTGCAGATAAATAGAGGTTATTCCATAAAACAGAAAATCTCACTGACAATGATAATTAAATAATTACTTTAAAATATACTTTATTTTTACTTTCTGATCAAGTAGTATGTATATTTAAAAACTGTATCTTAAAATTTACAACTATCATAGCTTGAGATGTTGAAAATTTACAACTCCAGTTTAGTCTCTGGAAAATAACTGTGCTCAACTTTTCTAAAAATAGTTCTGTAAACATTTATCATCTTTGCAGCAGCAGCATTGTGATCTCACCTTGTTAAGTTCATCTTCAATTTGACAAGATTTCAGACCAAGAGCATCAAACTCTTCTTCTTTAACTTTCTGAATAATGTCATAAACTAAATTGTAATCTTCTGCTGTAATGCTTGAGAAATTGATATGATGTGGGATCATATCCTGGCTAAGATTGCCTGCTTTCAAAAGTTTTAAAATCTTCTCTGAATTTCTGTAAAACACAATAAAATGGAGAAATCAAAGTGGATGATCTGTGTGAATTCCTAAATGAAACATACCATAAAAATGAAAAAAGAAATAGATATTCATACTGGGTAACACATTTCTCGTTTATGATATTGGCTTTGAAGCCCAGAACAGCAAACACCACCAAAGTTGCCAGCACAGAAGTGAAAAAATTGATGAAGGACACCAGTACAGCATCAAAATGGCAGTTGTTGTCTCTCTTGTTGTAGCTTGAAAAGGCAATGACTCCACCAAATCCAAGCCCTAAGGCAAAGAACACCTGAGTAGCAGCTTCTCTCCAGACCTTGGGCTCCAGCATTATTTCAAGCTGTTTGAAATTAGATACAATATATGTCAGCTATAAAATGCATTTCTATTATGTGAAAAGACAACAAATAAAAAAGGAGACAACCTACATAACAAAATGCTAATACTAATAAAAGCATTTTTATTACAATAAAGCATAATGTGACATCTAAAGTTGAGTGAACTCATGGCCCAGGATTTTAACTGATTTTATGCAATATGATCCTTTAAAGAGATATCCTTGACCTTTCCCTGAGTTAAACAGACCATGTATTTGAGGGACAACAGAGGCTTGTATTGAAAACAGAACCATTATCTCTACATTGCTCCTTCGGATAACCACATTTTAAGAAAATTCTTTGTTAAAGTCAAAGGTCATCTTTGGTTTATATCAGATCTTTATAGTTAGCTGACCCCCAAAGAAGTGCACATGAAATTTAAACATTAGATTTTTCTCAAGTTGATTCAGAATCCTCTCTTATATAACAGTAACAAATCTTACTTCTGGTAATATGATCCTTAAAAAAAAAAGCCTTATCAAAAACTGTAAACTAAAAAGAATCAGCCTAGATACACTACTCAAATGACTAACTGCCTTAACCTGAGGAAAAAAAAAAACATTTCCTTTCGTTACAGTAGTAATATCACAGAGCTATGCTTCATCTTTTTCACTAGAGGGTGATAGAGGCATATTTTTAGTTTTACCAAAACTTTAAATGCTTTAAATATCCCAAAACTCCTCTTTCTACAACATATCATTTCACCTAATCAACTTCTCCAGATACACCTTCCCGAGATTTTCAAAATGCAATTTTTTTATTGTAAGACATTTAGTGTGAGATTTTGAGGGCTAGGTATAGCTTTATGAACTAGCTTCCTATATTCCTGTATTTTGTTCATAGTTGCTGACTTCAGTGGGCTTTTGATATATATTTCCTTCAATATTTCAGTGAGTCTAACATTCCACATTTCTGTTTTCTTCAGCAACCATGTCAAAGTGTGACAATCACCCCTTCTTCACTTGCAACTACACTGTCACACCTGCACCAATGTGTACCACTCCCCTGCTGTGCTGACACAACTATTTTGTGGGGGTGTGTTATCATCTGGTTTGCTGAAGTGATCGAGGCTGAAGAGACTTTTCTCCATATCTGGGTTATTTTCAACGTGGATCGGTTTAGCAATCCACTTTGCAACCTGCTTGCCTAAATAAACTCTCAGCATCATGGAGAGAATGAAAAACAGCACCAGAATTCCTTCAGGTAGGAAAGAATACTTCGTATGGAGTCCCACTACAGTCCCAGTTAGTGGGGACTGTAGTGTTCAAGTTTAGAAATAATCAGGGATTATATAAAAATATATATATAGAAGGTTTATATTCACCAACACTGTATGTGATATACAGGTTTCCTAAGTTCAAATTTAAACCACAACTCCAATGCATACCTGGAAACCAATAGAAGAAACTAAAAATGCCTTTTCTTTTTATATTTTTCATCTGTACATTGTAAACAATTGTACTATTAAGTTATTAGTTGTAACTTAATTCTTGTCTATCTCATGAAAGTTTAAATATTAAGTGCTGAGGTATTAGTATTAAAAGGGAATATTAAATATTCTCTTTTTTAATTTTAATATTTACTTTCTTTTGGTATCTACTGGTATTTTTACAATGAAATGATAACACTGTGGTTGAGGAACCAAAGTATAATTTCAAGAGGTCTGCATCCCACCTCTGCAGGAGACATCATCTTTGTCAATAAGCACGGCATTTTTCTGTTCCTCAGACTTTCCCAAATCTGCCTGAGCAGCCTATGAGTTCCTGAAGAACCACAATTCTGAAGATCTGTATGAACGAGTGAAGTGCTCATGCTCGTGTATGCAGACTTGCATATCACAGTGAAAGAAATTGCTAATGCAGGTCAGTTTTATAGGATGATGGTTCTCCACAGACTCAAAATACCTGGAATCAAAACACCTGACAACACTTCTGTCATCTGTCACTAGCCTCTATGTGCATTGACTTAAATCACATTATCGTTTAGCTTTGTTTTTGAGCATTAGTACTGTTTCTCCTGAATTGAACTGTTGAACTGACTTGCTGGAAGCAGAATTATGCATACCTGAGCAAGCAGGTAGTATAGCTCTGACTACTCAACCACACTGTTCCTGTAGCATGGATATAATAAAAAGTACTTCAATGGAATGTGGGTATAATTCAGGCATTCGGGCTAACCAATGATCCTTAGCATCCCTTCTCACCCTTACAGTGGTAAAATCTGTTACATCCAACATCACTGGCAAAAATGTAGATGGTAAAAACACATGCTTAGAACTGCTGCTATCTTGGTGTGACAGCCATATGGTGCACAGTAAAGAAAGCTGGCTAGGAAATACTTACACCACTTTCACAAGATGAGCATAGTGTTAGGTCTCCTATGTTCCTGGACTACTATGCAAGCAGCACTTACTTCTAAAAGAATGAACCACCTTTTCAAAAGGGACAAACTCACCATGTAAATCCAGGAAAGCATTCAGTGTATGGTATTTCACTGTGACATTCCAGAATTAGGTATTTAAATTCTAGGGAATGACAAGATTTAAGATTCACTTCTCTCTTCAGTATTGGCCACTGGAGCTTGCTACACATCCTAAGTGCTGTAAATGCTTAACTTTGTGAAGACATATAACTCTGGGAACTTGCCACCTAAAGGACACAACTCAACACTGAGCCTTGACTATTAAGTCTTTGGACCTTAGGACTTGACATCATGCCACTAAGGTCTACAGTCATTTTGAAAATTGACAAGCAGGATCTTCTATGAAGGCAGTAGGCTCAATTGAGAGACTTCATAAACAGTCAAATTGCCACTGAAACTTTAAATATACTGCAGATAGAAATTAAGTACTTACCTTAGGTGTAAACATATGACGAATTCCATCCACTGACCCATTGAGGAGCAGTCCTCTGATCAGAAAGCATAAAAGCACCACATAAGGAAAAAGGGAACTAAAATACATGATCTGAAAAACATAAAAAAAGATATTTAACATGACATCCACAGTCCTCATTTTTAGTAGTTTTCTTTTGGCTATATGACTGAATGATATGTTTTCAAAAAAAAAAAAAAAAAAAAAAAAAACAAATTACCTCTATTACCTTTCACTGTGTAGATAAAATAAAAATAGCATGACAGTTCTCAAAAGAAATCAACACACTTTTGGTCTTCTAAGGAAATTCAATGCAAATTCAATGAAAAAATGAGAAAACAGAAGTAGCCTGTTTTAGGAATGCTACACTTTACAAATGCATTTTGATTCAAGCAGAAAATACAGCAGAGAAGATACCTACTGCTCTTTGCAGACTGACTAGCAACTCATTCTCTCCTTGGAAGGTGTGAATATGCAGTTGATGAAGAGTACATTATCAATGCACTCAAATAATGTACATTGCCAAGAAATAAGAAAAACTGGGAATATTCTCTGACCAACAGAAGCGACTCAAGACCCAGTAGGCTTAAGTTAAAAAAAAAAAAAAAAAAAAAAAAAAAAAAAAAAAAGAAATATGGGTTTAACCATCAGGTAAACAAAATAGAGTCCTGCCTTCAGAGTCCTAACGTGCAATACTGGGCAGCTTTTCATGCGAAGAATCTGCTTTTACTATTGTAAATGTGCTTTTGGGTCACTTCCTGGCTTTTGTATCACCTTAATATTCATATTCATTTGAATATCTTTCTGGCACAGTGACTGATTTTATCTAATACATCCAGAAAGAGAAAATTTAGTAATGAAATGTGATCTTTCATTCTCCATCACTTCCTGAATAGCAAATTTATTCCATACTTTGAAATCATCAGTAAAATGATTGTCACTCAACTTTTGACAGTTACTTGTCTAGTTGAAATACACTAAAGAAGTTACAGAAATTTCCTATCATCTCTTCCTCTTTAAAAAAAATCCTGATAGCAAAGAACTTCGTAAACAGCAAAAAAAATAGATTATTTTTCATTTCATTTGCAAAACCCAATGCAATCAACATCGCTAGCAAATCTAGCCGA
The DNA here is from genome assembly GCA_034781795.1 of Crypturellus tataupa. Lineage (NCBI taxonomy): Eukaryota > Metazoa > Chordata > Aves > Tinamiformes > Tinamidae > Crypturellus > Crypturellus tataupa. The sequence continues at coordinate 7,933,858 of JAWLRI010000039.1, forward strand.
TCGCATTGAAGGGAATAAAAACACTCAGACACAAAGGCATAGTTAGTCAGAAGAACACTCCAGAATCCTGAAAGGAAGCTGTGGTTACTACAGTGTTACAGAAGCACGGAGACCAATGACTGTAACAATAAAAACCTAAACATTAGGGCACTTTGAGGACTAATTATGGAATTATAATACATGTATTATAACTAGACTTAGAGTATGGATATATGTGAATATATCCATATCTGTATCATATATATCATATATTTGTACAATAAAGCTGAGGTGTAGTTATTTGAAAAAGTTGTGTTAAATGAAAGCAGAATTGATTTTTTTTTGATGTCCACTCCTGGGTTTAATTTACAATTTTAATGCTTAACTACTAACATTCTCCTACTTGCGATTATACAAACATTGGAGTGAGTCAGAGCTTCTAGACTGCTTCTACAGATTTCAAGAGAGGGTAGGCAGAGGGTGTGGTGAACAAAAATGCAGTGAAGTAGATCTTAAAAGCTTCAAAGTAAAACACTGTCACGTAGGTAAATAGTATACTCACTTTGCCTGAAGATTGAATGCCTTTGATCATAGCTAGGCATACCATGACCCAGGCAGCCAGCAAGCAGACAGTCATCTTCCAATTTAAACCCCCACTCTCTGAGAGAGAGCTGGAAATATTCAGGGCTTCTCTGTACCAGTAATAAGTGGTTGCAGAACTTTTTTCACATTCTGGCTCTACAACTGTGAAGAAACGTTAGTAAATCAAGACTGGGTTCAGTGCGTAAGTATTTTTCCAACATTTCACAACAATGCTTTGTCATTCCTCACAGTATACAACTGTAGCATCAACATTTACTTAGGACCAAAATTTTTAACACAATACTCAATATACAAATATTTAAAGATATTATTTAAATGAAGTGGTGACTGCTAGCAGTGGAAATTTCTTTATACATCTTTTTAAAACAGTCTCCTGGGATAATTTATTCTTCTGCAGATGGTTAATCTAAGTCCTAGGCAAAATTTAGTTCTTATTTCAGTACTAGTTAGCGGGCAGACCTAGATAGAAAGAGATAACATTTCATTCATCGCACATGAGGTGAGATTTCCTACTTATGAAAACTATATAGTTGAAAACTACCCCTCTGAAGGTTAAATTATAATAATTTAGAAATAAAAACATGAAATAATTTCAAATGTGTCTGCTTCAATATGACACTCTAATCAACACACTTTTACAAATGTTAAAGAAATGATACAAAAATACCAAAATTTTAAGACAAAGTGAAAAAGGATTCCTACACAGGTTCGACTTTCAATATTGTTGCACAATATGCCCATACAAGGCCATCTTATTATAGCTGCAATCGAACTACAAATTCCCTACTTTCTATTTATTTAAAAGCAAACAAATGTTTTATCAGGACTTTTTTTTCACTGATGTCTACAGTTCTCTCTTTTCTTCTTTGTTAGGATTGCAGCATTTCTTGACTTTGCTGACAGGAAGTAAAATACAGGAACAGTCCCTTTCACCTTGTTTTTCAGTGAGTAAACATCAAAAGAATCTTAAAATCAGAAACGTGTAATGAGAAATTCTTTTAACTTTTTCCTGCAACACACTAAAGTAATAATACTCACCTAATTCAGTTAATCTCTAAAATAATTTTGACAGTGATGTTCCTTTCCAAATTCAGTGTATTTGTTTCAGATTAGATTTACTGTAATTTTCTGAGTATCATAATGTAACATCTACTTTAAGTGTAAAAAAAAAAATCCTAAACAATAGAGAATTAAAAGGGTAACTCACTATACAACAGGTTAATCAATTCTGTAAAATAAAGCAATTGGAAGAATGAAGAGAAAATGTCTTTTCTCAATTCTCTTCAGTTGTGTTAATTAGAAGTATTAGCTGGAAAAAGAGACAAATGTAAAAGCAAGTTTTGATTTATATTTTCCTGAACAAATCTTGACTCAAAGCCTGTAAAATTCAATAAAAAGACTAGCCTTTCCTTAATGACACCATGTTTGTCCCTGGATGATTTTTATGTTACAGACTTACAGGTGTGAGATGCATTTTTAACCAAAGGACATTGGTCCCATGGTAATGGATGCTGAAAGGACTGAGAAAAGTAAAACAGACTCCATCCAATAATGACATTGTAGTACAGGGCCACGAAGAAGCACACCTGTAAAAAAGACATATTGAAATGTTGTATGTTAACTGCATTTGTAAATTAAAAAAAATGCATTTAATTCTGCGTATTTCTGCTTACTTATCTTTTTAACTAAAAAGAAAAGAGAATAAGAACTCAATGGCTTGCCTCTCCAATGTACCTCATGTTTTCTAAATTCTCCCTTTTTTTTCTTGGTATTTATCCCATAACATGTAATCATTTTTTACAGTCTTCTTTCCTCCCAGAAGACTAATCTATTTCCTAGTTCCTACTTTCAGAAAAATAACAGAGTAGCATACTAGATTTTATAGATGCATCCATATAAATATAAGATTATTATGATTATATGATTATGAAGATCTTCCTAAAAATTGTTATTGATCTTGAATCCCAGCTTCAAATTAGTTGGCTTTTTCTAAGAGCAAAACAGAAAGTTGAAATCACACTGACTGGAAGACAAATCATACAATTAGAATAAAAACTTACTACACAGCTTGCAAATCCAATTCCTCCAAGCTTGGGGCTGATATAATTCCACACACCAATACTCCCTCGTCGGATTCTTTGCCCCACAGAAAGCTCCAAGAAAAAGAGTGGAATCCCTATTACCAGTAACAAGACTAAGTATGGCACAAGATATGCACCTACAAGAGGAAAAATATATATATAAATGAGAGAAGGTGTAAGAAGAGTCTGTCAGACAAACAAACATGAAAGCATCTAATATCTTCAAGTTAGAAATAGCGTCATTTATTTCAAAACCTTTTTCCTCATATGCAATATGTAATTTTATCTGAATTATGGTTGTATATCTTTTAAAATCTAGAAAAACGTGACATGATATACTGCTAAAACATTGTAACAGTTTGAGACAAACCTTACATAAAGTAAATCTAACCCAGCTGTTTATGTCAAAATTTGGGCACACAAGCTAGAGATACAGTATTTTTATGAGGAGCTGAATAAACATTTTTTTTTTAAATTCTACAGCTTAAATTTTTATCGAGTAGTAACAGTGAGTATGTAAAGGAAATAGCACAATGTGTGTGATACATCTTGAATTTCATCCAATCTTAGCACATGAAAATCATACTGTTTACTTCTTCAGATACTCCTCAGACACTCTGCAATGAGATTTCACAATGTAGAGAATTGCTTCAGCAATTAAGAAATCTGTATCAGCCCATCTCTACAGACATAAATAGAAGCTAAACAAAGTTCAGAAACCTGTTTTGGATTGATAGCCTCAATTCCAGTTAAGTCCTACTTTAAGTTTCTTCACCCAGCACCAACTTTCTAGTGCTTTTTCAGCAGTCTGCCAAAACATATTGCAATTTGTAGCCTTAGTAAGTAGAGTATCTCAAGTTGTAGGCTTTATTTTAGAGAAGATAGGCTGTTCTAAAGCTGTACAGCTGGTATCTTCAGCTCGTGTGGGTCCATTTGCTGTTCTGCTCTTCATGAAACACAAATAAGCTCATCATCTCCTGTATAAAGATCTGAAAAAGATCCTAAGCAAGGAGTAACTAAAGTCATAGTTCTGTAAGAAAACTAAGAAAAAGAGGAAAGATAAATCTACATTAACAAAAAACTATTGATGAGCTAGAGGGAAAAACTATTGATCTTATTTACTCTACAGTCCATAAGCTATTGTTAGTAATGAAACAGCTGCTTGTACTTTATTTTCATGATATGGTAATACGATACACAATGACTATGCCTGAGCAGCATTTCTTCAAGAACTATGCCAAGTTCTGAACAACCTACTATTTCTGAGGTTAAAATGCTACCTCAGAGAGGCAAACATCGTGTTCTATCTACCACTTCAGCATATCATTTACTCTCTACTTAAGTACATGATTATAATTATGATTCATATTGTGGTAGTAAATATATCCCCAATCAGTGTTTTGAGCTCTCTTGTGGCCGATCTTGTATGTGCACATAATGAAAAGACTGCAAAGGGCCTGCTTTCTACTATGAGAGGAAAGGCAGCAGAGAAACAAACGTGGGGAAAGATTACTTTGATAAACAGAGCAACAATAAGATTCCAAAATGATTGGGACTATCTGTCTTAAGAATATACAAGTCTTAACTAAATATACTATTAAGTACCCTTGATTTATTGTCTTCATACTCTCATTTCTAAGAAAGAATCATACTATTAACTCACACTGCAAATAAGTCAAGAAGCACAGACAACAGTATTTGCAAACCTTGGTGCTACAACTCACTGAAAACCAATAGTACATAGCTTTTTATGTACTGTGTCACTACTGCAATGTTATCTGAGTTATCATTCTTAGACAGGTGCCACACAGGTGAGCAGAGAAAAGCCTAAAAATCTAAAAGAAATTGGGGCCTAAGTGACTTACCCTGTATCCCACCGGATGACTGTACTAGAGCAGGAACTGAACCCAGCTCTTCAGGTCCCAGTCCACAACCTTAACCACAAGGCTGCAAAGTTAAGCACATGTTTAAAGACTGGGCTGGTGTGGGTGCTTTCTGGTGCAGTATCAAAATACGTTGCAAGACTTATCAGTTAGACCCAGTTAAATGTGTTATATAAATGTGGTGTTCAATCCACATTTTATTATACATTGTGCAACCCTACTACTTAATATGATTGGCCAGCAGGATTCATCCCTATAGTGCAGGGCTTGTTGCAGAGGACCTGGAATGCAGGTCCTCTTATCAAACCCATTGAGCTCCTTTTTCAGTCCTGCCCTCCCATCACCCCTACTATGAGAAGGATATAGTGCATGACTAGGTTTCAGTGTTAACACTTGGATATAGCTGGATTGTACAATCCTGTATCAATGGTGCAAAACACTACTGTTCTCCTTACTTCGTATGAAAGCACAGTATAGCTGGATAAGTACCTTGTTTCAGTCCGCCCTTGAAGTTGGACACACTTCCAATAACCTGGAAGACATCTTCATCACAAAACAGAATCAATTTGGAAACAGCTCTGCATGCCAAATTTGCCAGTGCATGAAACATGGGCCCTTGCAATTAGTATTAAGTAAGGTTCATACTTACTTGAATTAGGACAACAAATTGCACATGCTGGCCTTGAACAGCATCCTACAATTATTTGCATATATACTCTGCTACATCTGCCAGCTAAGCTGCCTTCTAAGTATTAAACTCTTGTGTGGTTGAGGATCTCCATCTCTCTCCCATAGTTTAAAAACACTTCTACTGCAAAATCATCAGCAGAGACTTTAAAAATAAATACAGCAATTTTGGGGCTTTAAATGTATATATAAAGAAACTATCATAGATCTTTCATCTCAACTTCTCAAAGGACTTTGGAGACTGCTGAATGTTCATACTGTGCACTGCACAACTTTCATTTCTTAAATTTTGTAATTAGCCTAAATTGGCGGATAATTGATAAACTGTCTCACTTGATATTATCATAGATAGTAAATTCGGAAGGATTATTGCTAGAAGGGGGATATTGACATGATTTCCTATTTAAGTTCTTATAAATGTTCAAGAAAACACACAGAATGACATGATTCATATGATTAAAGAATTAGAAAATATTTACAAAAGTAATAATATAGGATAACTATTACTACCTGGATATTATAAGAACCACCTTCCTTCTCCCAGCCATTCTTGATAAAAATTCTAAAAACAATATTCCCAAATTTGGTTAAACTATGGCTGCTCCTAATTTTTAAGTATTTGATTAAAGTTTTTCTTCGATAAGGGAGAGCTTCAATACTGCTTTGAGGAGACGTGCCCCATTTTTTTTTATCTTATTGCACACATTCTTAGAAAGCCAGAAGAAAGGTGATATTCAGATGAACATCCATTTCTCTTAAACACAGAAGATATAAAAATTTTCAAAGTTATAACTAGTAGACAGCCTAACACTACAGTAGACTACACCCTACCAAACTATTTTACATGGATTTATTTACAATTTCAGAATACAAACTGATTTTATCAGAAATGCCCTACACAGGGAATTGTTTTTCATATTTTTAATATGATCAGGTATGCTCATTTCAAAACTGTGCTTAAAGGATTAACTTCAGTGAAACAATTTATCTTGAAGAAGAAAAATAAGACTTTTTAGTACACTGAAGGTCATGAATTTGACAGTACAGTTTACATTAGAATTTGCTAAATAATACTGAAGACATCAATGAACTCAAGCCACTGATTTTAAACTATCGATCCAGAACTGCATAATGAAGTCACTGAATCCATACTCGGTGCTTGGCTACACAAGAGAATACTTGCTTTGCTCCGATTCCATTTAAACTAGACAATCAGATTAACTTTTAATCATTATGTAGTTCAAACTTTAAATTATCTAAATGTTATTTCCTTAATAGTTCTCAGGAATGCATGCTTTGTTTTTATAAACTCACATGACAGTAACTTGGTGGCATTTCAGTAAAAAATCAAGACTATTTAACTGTAAACATTCCTGATGTGTTTCTACTTATATCATGTTTTTTCAGAATGCAATGGTAAAGTTATCTTCTACAAATATTTTCATTCTACTCAGAGCTATTATCTTTTTGTCATTATATTCTAATTCTTTTAGCTTTTTAAGTCACAATATTATTAAAAGAATTGGCATAAAAATCAGGAAAATTAAGTTAACGCTCATGAAAGTTCAACAAAAAAAGTCTTTGTACAATACTTTGCAGACTCTTATTAACCATTGCACTACACAAAACACTGTTTGCTAGATAAATACAATGAGCTGCAAAAAATACAGGTATAGTTTGTCACTATTTGTTGGTAGACCTATCAATTTTATGGCTCAGTGTAACAGCTTTTAATTTTTTCCACTTTTGTAGCCATCTTTTTGAAGATGGGTGGAATCTCAGTTTTGAGAACTATTAATGTATTTAAAAGTCATCATACAAATATAAACTGGGCATCAGCAGAAGAGGGGCCATAAAGCAAGGGAATGCTCTAGTCACTAATTTATCCCAGCCTCTCCTGAATGGCTTGCTGTTCAGTAGACCCCCTGTATTCCAGTCTTCAGTAGTTACCTCCTACACCCAGAACAGCCTTTACTTTGCTATCAAGACACATTCAGAGTGTGAAGATGTGAACTGAATAACCTTAGGCTAAGGAAGTCAAATATATTTAGTCACCACAAAGTCAAAGCACTAAGCAACTGGATACAAAGAAGCCAGTCCTCACCATCCTGAGTTCATGAAGAAACCCTGCTTTGTTCTGAAGGAGTAACTTTCAGTGCTGTAAGGAGCATTTCAAATGCCACAACAGCTCATTGCAGCTCAAGGCTATACGCTAAATGCTAACGAGAACCTCACTGCTTCCTTCAGCATTCTCTGCTGGCTGCCTAAGGTGGGTCCCCGCACAACACATGGTCTACTACGATGTTTAAGGATGACGACTTCCAACTCTTGCATTAATACCTCCCACCTAACTTAACATATGGACATCCTTCCAGAAGCCAGGTGTTTAGAAGTTAAATTCTATTCTGCTGAGCTCTGAAATACCCATGTTTGCTTATGAAATTAGTTCTCAGTTCTCAATAATTCAGAACAGGTGTATGTAAAATATTTCTGGAACAAAAATCACAGGGGGTAATGACCAGATTATCCTCATCCATTAATCTAAAGATGTTTTCTTACTGATAATATGTAGTGCTACACTAAATAATAGGTTCTTTACAGTTAGTTCCTATTAGTTGGTCAAGATTTATTTTTACTCATATAGATATATATAGATATATATAAATAATATTACTCTATTGTCTTCTGAGACAAGCAGAGTTATGTATTTAGGAATGTTGGCAGTAAAGATACAGATGACCAAGTTCTTTAAAGAAGCTGCAGGCTATTATATATAGATTATGCATGATATAAAATATGACATACTATAACAAGCATAATTTCAAACTAGTTTCAGACAGAAAAAAATTGTTAGAAATATTTAAGAATTTCCCAGTTATAATTCTTGTTTTGCCCTGTAATCTTGAATAATTCAGCAGTAACCATGGCAGTTACATTTAAATCATGCAGACACAGTATAAGAGGAAGAGTCTTTACAGAAATGTCTCCTTTTCACTTTCATATTACTTCCTCTACTCACCTCATGCTCTCTTACTCCAACATTGTGTTACATGAGTCAGCATGGGCTGACCTACTACCCTACCATCAGAAACACAAGGGCCCACTCCTAGACACTCCTGCTTTTACTTACTTTAGTGCTCTTTCTAATGCTGATGAGACCCCATCATTCATCACTTCAAATCACAAGGCTGGCGAAACACTACCCAGTAGAAGACTGTTTTATGTTAGATTAACAGACCCAGCTGAACTGGGTCCACTCACGACTCTGACAACCACCAAAGAAATCTAAGATGACAGCAAGACCATGAGTCCAGCAGGAAGGGCAGAGTGAGGTCAAGTGAGATGGAGATGAGACCTCTCATGCCCAGCAGATCACCTTTACGAGGCTCAAGGAAGAAACACCTTTCTTATCTGTAAGGCTGAAAGGAATGGAAGATGCATCTTAAACTCCAGACAGGAAATGGGCATTCCCTATTAGGGAGAAAAAAAGCAGTGAAGGAGGCAGAGAGAAAGGCCCAAAAGGCAGTCCAGTTCTTCAAACCTTTACTGAACAATTTCAGCCCTTCATTCACAGACCCTAAAACTCTGCTGGGTCCTTCCTCTTCCCAATCCACGCAAATAAATGCCCTGGCATACACACACACTCCAGGTTTTTTTTTTTCCCCCCTGATGCTTGTGGCTCCAAATAGCTAGAGCACACTGCTACTACAGTCATCTTCCAACTGGAGAGCGCAACAGCATCTCACTTGCCACAATGTTGTTGTTTTTTTTTTTTTTTTCTTTTTGGGGGGCAGGGGGGGACTGCCCAGTTTAGACAGAATCAACTTATAAATTACTAGATGTTACTCTAAATACTTATAAATTTATACAAATGAGAACAATTGGGAAAAAAATTAAAGGAACTCAAGAAACAAAGGATGGGAAGTTGTTTTGGTGGTATAGACCAGGTCTAGAATTAGAAGGGGGAAAAAAAAAAATCTCAAAGCCCAAAGTTAAAACAGAGATAATAAAATTTAAGATGATGGCATGGTTAAAGTTTACTTTCTCTTTTACTGATGGCTTCGGATCACTTAGTGTTGGAGGGTATTTGTGAAGGAAACTTCTTAATGAATAACTATGTTTCTTCCTTTTTTCCCCTCATCTGGCATGTATTTTCTGTCTTACCAGTATTTAGTACACTTGCCTTGCCTAAAGGTAATTGGCAGATATAAATAGTTTAAAGGTAGGGAAGAAAATGCAAAATACTTTTGCAAGAGTAGTATTTGCAGACTTAGCTATATATTTCACTGAAGTCCTTCTAATAAAAAAATAAACAAGTAAATAAAGATACATAAAATATGCTTACTGTATACTCAGAAACTTAAAAGTTTTCTTCGTAAAAGACTACAGGACACTTCTGATAGAGATACTTTGAATGGATTGCATTAAAGCATTCTAATTTAATCCTTGGCTCTCATATGTTTCTGAGAATTATCTGCTCATCCACACACAAGTGTAAGCACTGAAATACTTCTAATGTTTGAATTTTTTGTATCATTTGACCCATCTTGCATTATGGTTAACTTGAAAACAAAGCAAGCTTTAGATGTAATAATTACTTGCTTTTCTCTGTTGCAAATTTCTAAAATTTCAAATTCTTAAAATTGTTGTTTAAGCCAAATACACTTTTGTCTCAGGCACGGGCTTTTATCTTCCTAGATTATTCTATATATAGAAGTTTCTACAAATGTGACAACGGTGCAAATATTTAATTTCAAACCAAAATGATTGCATTTTTATTTTTTCAGGTTTGGTTAATGACATTAGAGAATCTCTAGTGTTTCTTGTTAATATATGAGATACAGATTAAAAATTATTTTCTAATATTTTATTTCATCTGGATTAAACTTGTAATCACTACCATAGAATTCATAAAAGCAACTGAAGATAGGAATCCAACAGTCTAAGGAGGCACCTTTTTTCTTTTGTTCAAAAGAGAACCTAATGGTCCTGCAAAATTCATATATAGTATCAGACATTCCAAAGGATTATAGCTACACAAAACAAACTGCTGCAATTATTGTGTAGTCCTTGAAACTACATCCTCACAGCATATGCAGGACAAAAATGAAAGAGAACAGAAACACTTTATTAGTTATACCTGTAGGTAAATATAAATCAGTTTGCTTTAAAATTATAGTTATTTTTTCAGATAGTAGTGATACATGATCAACTCTGCACTGTATGTTTCTAGTAGATTAGACCAGATTGTTGCTCAGTGAAAAGATAAGGCTTTTGAGAAACTATGTTCAACTTTTGATTTCTCAGCTTCATCCTCGTGACTGATGAAGAAAAACCTCAAGATTCCACAGAAATCATTAAACCAATCAGCTAATGACTTTTCTCCAGAGCCAATACAAAAGGGGGGGGGGTGGAGGGGGAAGAGGTAAATGAAAGTGAAAAATGTTTACATTAATTAAAAAGAAAAGTTGACTTCATGCTGCAAACAGAGAAATTTAAAAGTGTAAGCTCCTTTTTTTATTGTTCAAAATGAATGACAGAAAAAACTTAAGTTACTTAAGTATACTAACTTAAGTTAGAATATAACTACTGTAGTAGTTTCTAGTAGTAGTAGTAGTGTGCAGTTTCTACACTCCTCGGTTACATCAGTTTTTGTCATTCATCCTTTAAAATCCAGTGTGAATAAAATGTCATGTTTATTTTTTTCTTCCACAGTACAAATCTAATTTTTGTACGGTGACAGATCTGTTTTGAATTAAGATAAGTAATTAGCTACATTAGGATGTACCTTAATGTACTGTAATAGGGAACAGTATAATATAGAATAGTATACTAAGCCCTGATAGAAGGAAGGCATCCTAAATCATAGATAGACAACAAAGAAATATCTTTACGATGTTATTTTAAATGAAAGATAACTTGTTATTCAGAAATAGTAATGTAACTGTTTGACAGCACAATACTATTACCATACAAATGTATTTCCTTTATATAAACTTTATGATTGAAGTTATTCATTGACAAATCATGGTCAAACATTCTAGGAGCTTCAAGACCAATAAATACCAAAGATTTAAAGCTCAGTATTGCTAAACATCAGTTAAACTGTTTGGGTCTTTAAAGTGGACACACCTTTATTTTATGCCTTTTTTTAATGCCTTGATTTTTTTGTCCAAAGTCTGTAAAGAAGCCTTTTGTGCAACAATAACAGGATTTTAAATAATGCAAACTTTCCATAAAGAAGTAATAGAGATCTGTTTAACCAGTTAGTAAGTTCATATCAAGAATTTTAAGAAATTTTCTACCCTAAAATACGTGGAAAAGAAAGCTCAACAAAAGAATCTGCTATTTCCTTTAGTAGATTTGTCTCTTAAATAAAGACAATGTGTTTTTTGTCTGTTTGTTTTCCTCAGAGGCTCTGGCAGAAATTAAAAGAAAAATCTGACACACTGGAGCATGTTTTACTCCTGGAGTAAAGGAAACCCTGCGCTACCCCTGAAATGAGAAAACTTAATTAACTTCATTAACTACAGCAAAACTTACCTCCACCATTTTTCTGACACAAATAAGGGAATCGCCACACATTCCCCAATCCCACAGAAAATCCAACTTGTGCCAGAATATACTGGAGTTTGCTGTTCCAAGCTGGTCTTTCATCTTCTACATCTGAGCCTTCCTCAACATCTGCATCTTTTTCTTCCTGATCATCAACCGTAAGTTCACTCTTCTTAAATGCATCATCTGAAGAGTCTTCATTAGAAAGGAGGTCTTTAACTGATTCAATGACCTCATCATCTAGGTCTCTTTTTACTACCTTGCTGTTCTTAGGCATTTTTAATAAGTGAAAAACAATACAGAGGTCAAGTTTAGTTTAGTGTTGAAGAAAACTCTCCTCCTTAGCCAAAAGTACTCAGAAACTAGGCTGAAGATGTTGCTTGATGAGTCCTTGATATCAGAGAATCAAGAATAAGGACTTCTGTTTTTAAACAATTGTTCTACTGAAAATACCTGTAGGAGAAGAAAAAAAAAAAAAAAAAAAAGATGTTATAGTACACAGAAAAAACATAATTTAGAAATCATATGCCTTAGTTTACCCATTTCTCCCTATGCTCTATGCTTTGACAGGAGGGGAAAAGAGAAAGGGATGCTGGAAATCTGAGTAGGTTATAATTTTAAACTTCTAATTTAAGTTTAAATTTCAAATTACAAAAATTAAGTCCACTTTTGTGGTCTTAAATATACATATAAACTGCACTCCATTCACTTTTCCTGCAGACCAATAGAATAATTGTTCATATTTTAATTTGGCAGCAATAGAAGATTCCTTTTAGCAGGCAAGTATTTTACATAAAATTTAGAAGACCAATTCAACTCTTTTTCTGGCTTAACAGCTGTGCTTGTATTAAAAGACTTTAAACAGAGTATCTTAAGTTTTTTAGATCATTTCCTAGAACTCATACAGCAATTAAGGTTTTGATGTGTAGGATACATATTAGTGCTTCAAAAGCAAGGGAGACTTAGTGTCCTGTATTCATCAAGGAATATACAATCACAATCATATTTTCAAAGACAAGATGTTCATTTTTCAGGAGCTTTGATGCTTTCAATGTTTCTTGAAAATAGGGAATAATTAAGCGTATCTGAAACATCTGAGAAGCTGCAACCAAATCCATTTAAGAACTTTGTTTCAAACATGTATGTACAGACATAAAAATGTCTAAATTTAAATATATTCTTTTCTTTAACACGAGTCACTCAAAGGATAGTTGGGCTTGCCTGCAGCTGCCATATTGAAGGTAACAAAGATTTTTTTTGAGGAATATTTTTCAAGGAATTCTTCACTATTTACATGGGATAAAGCTGAAACCAGCAAAGCCATCTGCACAATTAAGAGTCTTAAAAGGGATTTAGATTATGCGTTAAGCTTCAAGAAAACCCTACAAAGAGAATGCCTTTACACAAGAAGTTTAATCAAAAACTCCTAACTGACAAGAATCAGAAATTACTAGGGGATACATGAACATTTTCAGCTTTTTATTATAGACTTGATGCAACATCTGGATGTTCATCCTAGGATGAACACTATATCCTATCCTGGCAAAGGTACACATAGCAGAGAACTGTAAAGTATTACTGGAATGCTAGCACAGTGCCTGAGAGATCAAACCTCTTGATCTCAAGGCTACTTCTCAGGACCCAGTGACAGATCACAAGGAAAGAAGTTAAGTCTCTGGAACACTGCCCACAGCTTATCAAGGAGAGAATTTGCAGACACAGAATTAAAACCTATGTCAGCCTAAGTACTATCACCAGGTTTACGTCTGAGGAGGCAATTACCTTGTTCAATAGTGTCCAGGAATAGTGTGTGCACTTCAGTTGCCTACTCAACTCCTTTCTAACCTCTTTTCATTCATTCCTTCCACTCCTGAGACTGCCTTCTCACTTTCCCTCTCCCTAGTGTTACAATCTCCCTCCTGTTACTGTCTCCTCCCAGTGATTCCAGCTCTGGCATTCCGCCCAATTCTTTAAGCACAGCAGAGCTTGCTGGTTTCTGATCTGTCTGCTTAACGGCTCACTGTCGATGCTGGAATGTCTCAGGATCCTACACACCTTCCTTCTAATGAGGTGAAAAATCAAACCGGGCTTTTGTGTTGACTGAGACCAGTTTTTAATAATAATAATCATATGTCTAATGAACAGCTGGACATGAGAGTAACTGATGAGTTCCCACAGTGATGGGGAGAGTAAGTTGTTAAGCAACATGGAAATTTCAATACTTTATTCTGTATTTCTGGGCTAAGCAGATGGTCTTGCAGACCTCTTTATTTTGTCCTTTAGGTCGTTCACCCTTCAAAGGTGCAATATCCTATTGCAGTCAATGTATAGTTCTGTAGTTTTTAATTTTAACTAAGATTTTTAGGCATAGCAGGATACAAACAGAAATAATACATTTCCTCAAAGCATTTAAGTAGTTCTATGGGAGATATGGGAGTATAAGTCAAAGCAGCTAGTATTTCAACTACTACTTTAAGTCACATTTCAAATTTCTCCGTTTCCCTTGTTCCAGTGAAGTAAAATACAGCAGCTCCTCAGTTTCAGTAATTAGTAATAAACACAGTCAGAACTGTACAATTTCCTCTATATATACTTGATGGAACATTTGCAGAAGTGAATCCAGACCAACTTTCGTCTTTAAGTCTAAAATGCTTTTCTGACTTTAATAAACAAGAAGTAATTTCAGTCTAAAAGGTACATGCCATGTATCTGTATTTATGAAAACGTGGGAAAGGGGCATATCTCTATTAATGAGGTATTTTAGACATCATAACCTGCAAAGCAGCAATTCTGAAGCAGACACAGATGAGTCAATACCAGCAGAGATTGCATCATACTATCTGCATTCTCATGCATTAAACACTTCATTTCTATACTTTAGACTAAACTAATCTTGGAACTTTTATTCCTAGCAGAGGATCATTAATTTCATTAACTTTTTATTCAGCAGTATGGTATCTGTATAGTGACAATGCCGTATATGCTTGCAATGTTTGCATGGCTTGAGAAAATGTGGGAGACATTCAGCGGATTTAAGTAAACATATTCAGTTCTACCAGTACTGGTCTTCTAATTCAGTAGGAATCATTGCCCATATTGCATCAAAGATTATGTATCTTAAGTCTTTTAGGATGCATCACAATTCCATCAGTAGTCTCTGACTGACAAGTTTAACAAATTATTCTCTCTACTAGGTAAAAGAAACCTAGCTTGTACAAGGAATCTGTAGGGTTTTTTTAGGCATTCCTAGAAGGTGTTTTAAGAGACTTGCACAGAAGAAAAAAAAAGCCTTATTCTTTGACCCAAATCAAACGAGAACAGAAGGCAAGCACCAAACTATTCAGACTGTGCTAGTTCTGATGAATGCTAGTTCTGAATTACCTGGAATGAAGAATGAACAGGAAGAAACCTGGAAATGTGACTCAAGAAGCAGAGTTAGGCTAAACAGGAATCAGTGAACAAGTTTTTGTATTTTTTTTTTTTTATATCCTACTACTGAACTTTAGCATTTCTATCAGTAAAATGCTATTTCAGGTTCCCAAATCATTTCGATCTAGTCCAGTAGATAACTTAAGTTTTTCATCATCAAATCATACCAAATACTGTTAAACGTATGAAGTCCGTGGCTAGCTACCTTCTATGGAGCAGCAGTAATATCGCATTAGGTAATGGGATTGCCCCTCCTAAGGATTATGAACAAATTCATGTGACCATCAAGATTACTAATGAAATACAGAATTACATATCATTGTGGGCTCAGCCATCACTATGATCATTTCAGACTTTAAGTTCTAAATCTAGGCACATATGCTAAAATATACTATTCTGTATTAGTACCAGCACCTTGGATTAATACTAAAATGTCTAAAATATAACTTGGCCTTATTAAAGCCTTTTCCTTTTTTTTTTTTCTCTCTATATTTGATCTGATCGCTGTATTACAGCAGCTGATGTTAATTCTGGTTTCTAGGCTATTTCACTCATCCTCTTCATGACTTTACTGAGGTAATGTGTCAGATGAAAACATTGATGAGACCTTTAAATTATCATATTTACAAGGAATATAATTTTTCTCTGGACTTTTCCCCAACCAAAAGCAAACATCATAGATAGTTTCCTTTTCCTTATGTAACTAACCTGGCTTTATTATTTGAAAGAATTTCACAAACAGAAATTGCTAAACAACAGTACATGGTTCAGTTAGAAGAATATTTAGGAAAAAAAAAAGTCTGCATTAACAGTAAGAATCAATAAACTGAGTGGGTATACATAAGCTTTCCAGAAACAAGTTCCTAAATTAAATAGTTTTGTGATGTCTTACTAGCATTTCTCCTGCTATGTTAAAATCTTTATTTCTTTTTTACACTTCCTAGCATTTCTTTCTGGCAAGTTATAACAGTGAGTCTTTGTTGACCTGTCAAGCAAACTGCTGATCCAAGCTTTCCTTCTGAGAAGATGGTGGGAATTTTGTTGTTTTCTCCTGTGCAAGAAGAATCAAGTCTTAATGTGTCAGCATTCAGAAGGAAAGCAACTTTGCTTAGACTGCCACATTATTAGCAGCTTAAGAAATAATAATCCCTTGCAAAGGGGAACTCAAACCTGAATTAGCTCCATAGGAGATCTGGCCTCACCACAGAACTTTTATTTCAGGTTCAGGCACAAATTCAGAAAGGCTGGCACAGGGAGATAAAAATTGTAAAGTCTCCCTTGACTAAACCATGCACATTTTTAGCAGGACTCAAAGGAATTTCATTAGTTGAAGCAAGCAAACAAAACGTTCAGCAAGATTTTTTTGCATATCCTTTTCTTCTAACCTTTTTCACATCTATTCTCTAGTAAGAGTTTTAACAGTTCTGTCCAATAGAGTCTAATCTTGTTCAGACTGGTAATGAATCTTATGTTGGACTCCTTTTTGTGGCTTACCTACTAGAGTCCATCACACCGACCTGCCACCATACAGACACTAGACCAAAACATATTTCAAAGGTTCTCAACTGTGCAGTATCAACAAACAATTAAAAGTGATGGTGCTGTAGATCTGTACAGAAAAATATGAACAAAAACATCTCATAAATTTGAAAGCAGAATGAGTACAACTGCCCATGTTCTTGTTATTACAGCCAGAGTCTATATAAAAAACATTAGTAACCACTTAGCATGAGTCACCATTTTTTGCATTTAAAACATTCTACAATACTACAGTAACAACTGGTACAACTAAGTACTGAAGAACTTTATCAATGCTATAAATTAAAAACAGAGTATTTTTACCTTCCTGATTTGAAAAAGGAATACACTTCTCTGAAAAGAAATAGCATGTCATGGTGTATTCTAATACAGTGTATTTTATCATGTTATTTTTATACTTGATCAAAACAAGAAAATTCCACAAAATTATTACACTCAGAATTTAATGAATGGCAAATAATCCTCAAATCCTATTTGACTAAAAATGGTTTCCACCTTGAGTTGGAAAACAGAGAAAAATCATTCTTGATAAAACAGTATTAAGAGAGTCCAAACAGAAAAGAATCTCTAACTCTCCAGGTATTTAAACATTCCACAGCATCATGAAAACAAGAAAAAAAATAAAAAAAAGGAAAGAATGGGTACCTTTTTAAGTTCAGCCTCTGCCCTTAAAAGGAGCTAAAGATTAACAGTGTTCTGTTCTTCAGAGCTCACTGTTCTTCTCTGAGGAAGCACTCAACATATCAACATGTTACTCTGGGGGTGGCAGAATACAATATTAAGCTGCAAAGAGTTCACATTACAGTAATTTCCTCTTTGAAGACAAATCACAATAGCACAGTCCAGTAGTGCAGTCTCACAAGGTGCTTACTCTTATGCTGTTACTCATAAAATTTCCACCTTGATCCCAAAGAAAACTGTATTATTCTGTAGAGAACACACAGCTAGGATTTTCGCCATGACAGATAAGCATAAAAGATCTTGACTAATATTCATGTCAAAGGCTTTAGGCCATACGAAACCACTGCATAAGAGTCATACACAAGAGTAAATATGTGGAGCTTGCAGCTTCTGCTGCAAGCAGAAGACCTGCAAAATTTACCTCAAAAAGGTCTATCTTGGTCTAGGAGCTCAACAGAAGAATGAAAGATGGGGGGAAAAAGGTGTAAAAAGGAACGCAAAATTTTAGGCACAAAGGCCTTGCTTTGAGGCTACAAAATGGAATCAGAGCATTGGTGCTGACAGGAAAGCACAGGAGAGGTAATGGCCATCGTCTGGACTAAGAGAAAGACAACTGGAGAAGCAAACTGGGAATTGTGGTAGTATTGCAGTTGGGAAGAATGGTGATAGCTGGTGAAATCTGTGCACATATAATTACATCGGGAAGAGTTACACTGTGTTGCAGTACTCAGTTGAACAGACTTTGAATTACTGCTGCAATGTAGTAATGTGTTCTTTGGCGGGAACAAGAACATGCACCAGAGTGTTCTTGCTTAGTCAAGTCCATTTTTATCCATCCATTTATTGGAGCAGCCACTAAGCTGCTCCTCAGTACAAACTGCATGATCAAGCCCTAAACAGTCTAACTTGACCTGTTGAAAATAAATGCAGACTCAAGAGGTACCCAACTTGATCATGATGAAAGATAAATATTTTCTGCAAGAAATAACCTCACATTTCTCTGTATTCTTCAATGATGTTACCTGAGACCTGCTAATTAGCACATATGCAGCATATTAAAATCATAAAAAGTGACAGTTCTTTGAGCTAAGGGTGACTTCAAAGTACTAGAAACCTAAGTATCTTTGATTCTGGCATCTTTATCTTTATCTATAAAATTTTTAGATCATAGCAAAATTTAAATAGTTTTAGCACAAGACTACATTATCTAGGCACAAAATGAGATTTGGACTGATACAAACACAGGCAGTTATACAGACTTCAGTGACACAGCATCTGTCTACACCTGGGAAATTTGCTCGCAGTTCCTACAAAATGTTCTTCCCGTTTTTCGCTTACATCAAGAATCTACAGTCTCAAATGCAAACAATTTCTCTGTCATATTAGTCCTCATGAATTCTAGTTACTGATGAATACTTTCTACAGTTACAGGATGCATATTAAGGCTTGTCAAGAAAAATGAAATTTCAAGAAAAAAAATTCCTCTCAGAAACACACAATGTAAATAAAAATCAATCTTAACAGCTTTAAAAATCACTGGTTGAACATAAATAGAGAATGTTACAACCTAGAGTTCTCAAATATTTTTTTCATTGTATTGTAGTATCTGAAGACTTTATTGGCCTTAGAATATCTTCTCACCAGCTTTTATGGATTTCTCAGTATTTTCTTCTCACAAGTCTGCTCTACTAAGATACATGATGTCCTTACTGAATTTCCTATTAAGACACAGCAGTTATTTTCTCTGTAGTCTTTTCTTACAGCAGACTGTAGGATCAAGATTAGCTGTTATCAGTCTTCCAGCTGAAGCTGAGTGAAGTAGGACTAGTAGTTCAGAAACCACTTGACTGTGGATTGCTCAGGTCCGAAAGCCATAGTTGCTGGCAACAAGACAGGTTCTCCTTTTCCTATTTAACCACGTACACAATGCCATCACTATATTACCGTACGATCTTATCACTCTTCTGGGATGGAAGAAAATATGAAAATATATTAAATATTTAATAGGAAATACTGAAAAGCTACGTCACAAAATTAGAGAACTAAAAGCTAGGTGTTACTAGACATATAGTTCATGTGGTTGCTCTCAGAATTTGGTTCTCTGCCCTGTGTTCATATAAACAGATCAATGGAGAAAAAGGGAAAAAAAAAAACAATGTGTCCTTAGGAAAAAATCATGTGATGACACCTGTATCTGTCTTTACACACAGCCAAAAAACTCAGTCACACTGACATTCTGCATATCCTCAACTCAATTTTTTAATTTCATGATATAAGTGATGCTTTCAAATTATGTTGTAAAGCCCTAAAGCTTGACACTTGAAATGCAAAAATAATTTCAGGTGACAGCTACGTTAAGTCCATTTTGCCAAAGTGGCAAAAGGATGACTGGCACCCCAAAATAGATTTAAGGTCTTGAATCCTAACACAACCTTGCTCTTTTCTTTTTCATGTGACAGGAAGAAAAAAGTAAATTAAAAAAAGATATCTAATCTTAGAGCAAAAAGTAAGACCTATATTTGAATTTAGGCTTCTGGGAAGTCCAGCCCAATTACTACCACTTCCTTAAGTTTTTTCTTTTTTTTTTTTCAATGTCTGTCAAATTTATGCATCCAGCTCTTTAGAATACTAATGGTTAGTCACTGTCTGTCACATTTTTGCGCAATTATTTGAGAACATTTCCTGAGTAATGACAAGCTCACTTTTAACTAAACTTCAGAGAAGGAGGAGCTTGGTGAAGTTTCAAGATACCACCTGCTAAAATGTAAAAGTTCCACAAACAATTAAGAATTCAATGATCTTTAAAATGTCATAATGAAAAGCTAATACCGGTAAAATTCTTGGGATGACAGCATTGAAAGATTAAGCCAGAAAAAAAAAAAAAAAAAAAAAAAAAGAAAAAAAAAAAAAAAATTTAAATAATAAAATTTAGACAGTTTATTTAAATTCAAATCTCATTTTCTTAGTGATACTGTTCACATGAAAGTAGACTCCAAGTCAGTTATTTTCATCTGATGTCACTAAATCCCAGTATCTTATTTTGTGTTTACCATTTTTTATGATTCATTCCTATGTTGATTCATACAGTTTATGAACTAATGACCCAAAACTGTTCTTCCAAAGTTAACAGATATGTTGTCTTTTGGAGCAAGAACATTATTCCTTGAGTCAGTATGAGTCAGGGTCATGGCTAGCAGCTAGGGAAATGGCTTCTTATATCCAAATAATCCGCTTTTTTTTCCTTTCCTGATAAATGAAAGTGTGCACAGGTTGCTGCAAGATACAGCAAAAAGAGTTTTCAAACTATATGGTCCTCATCTATACTACTACTTTTTCACTTGCTTTCCTGTAAGAAAAAAAGAAAACTCTAAGAATGACAATGCACTAAAGGTCAACATGAATCAGCTTATATTGCCAAAGTAGCTTTTACTTATTTAATTTCGGTATCAGTGTCACATCTGAAATGCTATGAATTTGCTTGTTTTTTCGTTCACAGACCATAATCGATGGCGAGTTTTTTTCTTGAGACTGAAGTGCAGAATCGAGCCCAAAGTGAGTGTTGTACATGGATGGAATTTAAAATTAGGCCCTAAAAATATGATCTTAATAGGCTCTAAGTCTAAATCACAATCTTGTATATTATCCAAGTACAAAATTATACATTTATTACTTCAGCAATTATTTTTAAAGTTTCCTTTTTAATGGAACATCAATAACATGTATTTGGGAAATATAATAATAAATAAAAGATTTTAGGGCGTTGTCACCATATTTCACTGAATGGAGAAAACTGTCTGCATATTGCATCCAGCACTCACGTGCATACTACTTAAAAAAAAAAAAAAAAAAAATCAAAGAAATCTTTAGTTGTCTAATTTATACTTTTCCTTAGAGGGGGAAGGAGAAATTTGGAGAAACCTACATCCATATCCCTTAACAAATATGGTGACATATTCACAGTGACAGACTGTTTAAAAAATAATTAAGCTTCTCTCGGAAATCAATACTATGACAGTGGGCTTGCTACGCAGCAATACCACCAAGAAAAAATAAAATGGCTGATAAACACGAGGTCTTGAGTACAGCATCTTTTACAAATAAAGTGAGATTTACTGTAACGGAACAAACCCTTTTTCAGCCTCCTATTTAGCAGGTCAGTGTGACAGCATGGACATATTTCTAGTCTCATTCACTTCCACAGGGAAAAAAAAAAATACAGCAAGGAATCCTCAATTTCACTGCAGGATTCCCAGGTCATTCTAATACTGGCAAAACCTGATCGAGAGGGGGGGAGAAAAAAAAAAAAAAAAAAAAAAAAAAAAAAAAAAGT
>JAWLRI010000039.1:7962376-8034604 GCA_034781795.1 Crypturellus tataupa
GGGTCGTGCAGGGGGCAGAGGGACCCTCCTGTACAGCCCCGACTGCGCAGGTGCCAGCCGAAAGGTGATGGAAAGGCTATGAGCTGGCTCCTGGGGTGAAACGAGTTCACCTCAGCCCCTATTGCGCAGTCGCGGGTCCCGATATATGTACTTCCATCCCCCAACACCACAGGAGATTTTAAATGCATTTAGGCAAGTAAGCACATGGCAATTGAGGACATGGAAGAAGAAAAATTCTCTGCTCCAGAAAATGAAAGAAGAAACATGGCAGATTCTGTCACAGTCATGAGTGCCATTATTGGGGATGGGCTGTATTAAAGACAGATAATAATTATTCTGAAAGAGAAGATACAGTTTATTGGATTATTTTCTTTGCACCAGAAGCCTGTGTAAATTTGCGTTGTAACACAGTATTTACAAAATGAAATGTTTAAATAAAAATCTAATGCTTTCACTCTTTGTATACTCAGTTTCACTATTCAAAATGCAGTTAATATAAAGCATTATTATAACTGCTAGGCTATGAATACATACGTATCACATAAAAAGCCAGTTTACCCCTGAGCATAATGATGCTCATGAATTGTCTTGAAAACAATAAATTAATAAAACAATAAAACCCCCATAAAAAATTATAACTTTTTGTGGGTCCATATTACAGACCACATTTGGATATTGTGGTGAGGACTCAGTTCTGAATAGTGTCTATGTTTAATTCTTGTTTCCTCTGAAACAAAACAAAATACCAGAATTGTTCCTTGTATTTAGACTAGGTAGATTATTTTAAACATGCATTTTTACTGTGCTTTGGTTTTGGATCATAAGGAGGTCAGACAGAATGAAATGCCAGCCCCATCAAAATGTACCCTAAAATTCTAAAGTTATAGATTTTATGAACCATGTTTATCTTTACAACTCATGAGTAAAACTGAGATTTAATGAACAGATTCAGATGTCTGTGCATGGCTGTTGATGGTCTTATTGTTTCAAAGCAAACGAATGCTGTTTCAGAATTTGAAAATATATTTCAATTTATGCCATCAGATCACAGGCTTTTGGGTCGAGAGATTCCAACGTAATTCTTAGCAAATAAGTTAAGCAACATTCTTAGCAACATAATTCAGGAGCAAAAACAAGACTTCAGTCATCTCTCTAATCCTATCGGAGATTACTGGCCACAGAAACAACCATAATTCTCTACTTAAAGCATAATTATGGGGTGTGAATATCTGCGGTACTTTTTTTTCTGTCTTAGATGCATGAATTCATATTTAATCACAAATTGCCAAAGATGCAACTTACTTTTTTATTCCTAAATGGTGTTTTCTGAAAAACCTGTCGTGTAAGAGGCTATTTCTGAAAACTATATCTCTTAAGTTGTATGCATCAGCTACCAATTGACTCTCATGTCAAAAGAAACAAGCAATCCTTTGAAATCCAAATGCATTTTGACTGATTACTTTAAAAGTCTATAATCATAAAGTAAATCTGAGCAAAGGTGATCATATAGGATAGTCATGGATTACAATTTAGTTACTGGCTCAGTCAATTAAGGTTAGAGAATGAGGACCAAGGACATATTTCATTCACAGGAGTAAGGAACTGGATGAGACAACTGGCATTAACAAATCCAATTCCATAATATTGCAATCAATTTACTTGGATAAGCTGCTCTTTCTTCCCTAAAACTACTTAGATTTTACCATGAGGTTGGAAAGCTTGTTCAGAACTTGTCACCTTTGATGGTTAGAGACCTTTTTCATATATATAGTCACAGCCTATTCATTTTCATTGTGCTTGTGCCAAAAAGCTTAGTGTTGAGTCTCTGTACTATTTGTGTCATTATATATTTAAGCAAAACAAAACTATCCTTCTCTCTCCCTCTCTTTGTTTTATCAGGGTGTATAAACTGAGGTTTTGTGGAGAAATGAAAGATAATATAAAGCTGCATACAAGAATTTTAGTCATCCATATCCTGAAGAGTTACTAGCTGGAATCTTAAGTGCAGCAGACTCAGGTAGTTTACTACAATATTGTAATATTAAAGTGCTGTACCTGAAGTAATAAAGGTCCCTGTGAAAGACAGCTAGCTCCTGCACTAGCTCCTGCACTTTGTAGTGCAGAATGTAGCAATAGATGTAGCACATAGATGTAGCATATACTGTTTCTAGTCATATATATAAGAACAAAGGTGCACCTGAACCAGTTACTATCTCCAGCACTGGCAAAAAGAAGATAAGAGCAGAAGAACAGGGCAAATATGGAGTACCAGTTCCCAGAATAACTCCCCAGATATCTATAATATCTAGGTCGGGGCATCCTGAGTCAGAGGTGGAATTTTTATTTAATATCCCGTATTTAACCAAATATATTTGTGAAATCAAATTTGTGTGCACAATGCATTTTCAACCATTTGCATGTACAATATGTTGCAACAGTAGTTTTGTAGTGTTCCTATATTGTGTGAAGAGCCACCTGCTTTTGTTTATGAACTTGCTTCTGGTTAGTCTCTCATAATATTCCTTATTTCCAGAAGAAATAATGAACCCTTTTTATTCAACTTGTGGTTGTATAGACATTTAATGCATCTATCTCTTAGCAATACTGAACATTCCTTGTGTGTTTGGCATGGAAGCTAGCTCATGTCATTGCAATCAGTTCATTGCACAGTCTTGGCATACTCTTTATTTAATCTTTTAAATGATTATTTTTTGGCCCTTGATCATTGCAGTAGCCCTTCTATGTCATTATCACAGTTTGAAACATCTTTTCTTGTGCCTCTTTATTTGCACAAGCAGTGTTTGTGCAGTACTGCAGGCATTTTTAGCTATTGTGAGCACATTTTCAAAATTACTACCATACTTCATTTTTTTTTCTTCTTTCCAGTTGATTAGCATGCAAGATGGAGAAAAAAAATCTTACTTGTCTTCAAATGCATAACTTTTGCATTTTTAATTTTTTCATCCTGTTACATTATTTTGTCCTTGAGCTTACCCATCTCCTTTTGGGCAACTTTGGAATCTGTTAGGCTTACTTCAGAGCAAATTAATTTCATGCTAACAGCAATCTTCAGTGGCGGCAAAAACATTAATTGCCGCCATGTAGAAGTACCTAGTAAATAATGTAGAAGTACCTAGATTGATCCTTGAAGAAATTTCTTCATAACTTGTAATGATACAAGTTGTCTCTTCATTACAGCTTCTCTTTCCTCTTTCTTATAACTATTATTTATCTCACGGGTCATACAAATTGCCTGTTTCAGTATCAGCAATGGTTTTCTGTTTCATATCAAATGCTTAATATATTTCAGGTAAAATTTGCTATAGTAAAATAAAATAATTTCTCCAAGATAAATATGAAGCTAGCATGCGTGAATTATTCTTATCATATCCATATTGAACTTTCCTGATTTTTATTTCCATCCTGTAGTTATTTTTATTTCAAATCTGGTTGAAAAAAATCTGTATATGATTTAAGTCAAATTACAAGGCTTGCTATCTTTCCTTAACTAAATAAATGTATTTCCAGTCATATCTACAACCCTTGATTTGATACATTTATTTTTTTAAATAATAAATTGATAAAAGCTAAAACATGTTTAATTTCATGCCTCCAGCTAAGTTTTAGTTTTCAATTTTACTCCATTTTAATCATTTGCATTAGCCAGGGTGCCACTGAGAGTTATAGCATGATTTTTTTTTTTGAACACTTAAGCAAAATCTTAACAGTTCTTGCATATTTTTCTCAAATAAATTCTATGTTTCTTCATGCGTAAGGCTATGAGTTTATCTAATAAGTTCCCCTAATTTATTTAGTTCTTCTAAAATAAAAAATATTAGTCACAGACTTTCTTAACCATTTTGCTTGTTCAGTTGAACTAACTAGTGATCACTTAGCATGTGATTTTCCATAACTCTTTCTTTAGCTCCTTTTTTTTCCAGTAATGACTCCACTACTTCCTAAAACAAGTTAATTCACCTATTTTTCCTTCACTAACGGTGTGTAAAAGAAATCTATCACATGTCATGTTCAGGAATAATTGCTGTGTTGTTTCATCTCAAAATTATATGTAGCTATATGAAACAGGCTTCAGTAGTACTTATATTTCCAATAATATTAATTTTTTTTT
This sequence comes from Crypturellus tataupa, assembly GCA_034781795.1. Lineage (NCBI taxonomy): Eukaryota > Metazoa > Chordata > Aves > Tinamiformes > Tinamidae > Crypturellus > Crypturellus tataupa. The sequence continues at coordinate 7,966,506 of JAWLRI010000039.1, forward strand.
TGTTCTTATGAACACCTTATCCTGAGGGCTTACAGTGAAACAGTGTCACTGCCACAAAACGAAAAGCACTTGCGACGTCCCTTATTCATGCTCCATTCTTTTTTAATTAAAGCTTTCAGCTGCAGGTTCCAGAATACTACCCTTCATCTTCAACTTTGTTCCATATACCTTACAAAAGTAGTTTTAATTCTTTCATTTTACTGTCAGAGGCTTTTGCATTAATGGAAAGATATATTATTTATTTTCTTTGAGTTCATCCAACCTCCTCAAACTGCCTCGTATTCCTGACTTCTGCTCTTATCTCTGTTCTGCTGTTATCATGGCTCATATTTAGTTATTTTGCTAGAAGAGTATTCTATACTTTATTTACTCCACTACATTTATCTAATTTTGTCTTCTGCTTTATTAGCAGTAAGTAGAAATATTATGTGATCAAAGGCAAACTTTGATCTTGAATAACTGGGCTTACTTGCATGCTTAGGTAGAACAGACTCCATTTGTTGAGAAGAGTCATTTTCCTGTAAATGCCTTCTAGCAGTTGGACATTTCCCTTAAATCTTCTGTCGCATCTTGTTCTCTAGATCTGCATTTCCAAAAAATGCTATTTGTGGTATTCACTTCTGCAAAATATATAGCCCTAAATGCTAATCTAAATAGTCAAAGTGAGGCTTGCTCTCTCATTCAAAACTGCTCAAACTCCATTCGTGGTCAGACTTCGGCTATAAAGGCTGCTAGACTAGCAAAGCTCTTGTGTTACATTGACTCTCCACTACTCTGAACGTTATACTCATCTGCTCGTTATTCGTGTTTTTGAATGAGGTGGGGAGAGATCATTTAGCCAGACATGAAGGACAGTCAGTGATTTTACCCTACTCGAATTCTTTTCAGCTTACAGTCAGTATCTTAAATCTTCATTACGTCTGAGTCTGCTTTTTGGGCATGCCCTTTTATTCGTTTTTCCTTGGAATTTCTAACCACAAACATTCTTTTGATGTTACAGAGAATATCAGACTCTTTCCCATCTGTTCTATTTCCACCTATAGATCTTTCTGTCTTATAGTCTTACTCGTGTTTCCTAATATATCATCCTGTCTTTGCCTCACATCTGCTTTCAGGTTGTCTCTTCTCTTTTTTAGTATTTACTACTGAGACAAGCTTCTTTTGCCATCTTCTCTTTGGTGGAAATGGACATACTTACTTCTATAGATCTGAAAAGCTACTTAGCTGTTTCTAGCACATTTTTTTTCCTAAGGCACTATTATAAAAAAATATATTCTAGCCCTTTTGTACTACAGTTGACTGTATTACTTTTCCATGCAGTCTTTGAACAAATATTTTAGTACTTTTGTCTTTCAGTTTATCTGTTTTTCAAAAAAGCTTAGGAGCATCATAAGGTTAATGCCCATTGAAAACCCCAGCTCATAAAATACTGCTTTGCATTTATAGTAATTTATTTTCAAAGTTTAGATAAATAAAATGAAAACCAGTATACTGTTTTTCACTACTACTGGTTTTCACACTACTTAATTACTCACTTTCCCATTAAGAAAGATTGTTGCTAAAGTTACATGCAAGCTGAGACTTATAGCACATAGCTTTAAAAATCTATTTTATTCTTGTGTTGTTTGTTTTTTTTCTGAGAGACAATACCTTATTCCTTTCACAGAAAGGTTAGCATCATTTCATCTGAAAGGAAAATATATCATTACTAACATGCTAGACAATGTTTTATTACATAGTAGATAGATCGATTCATTTCAACTACTGACATGTGAGTAGAAGTTAAAGCATTGGAAAGCATATTGTATTTATTTAAAAAAATCTGCTTTTAGGAATTTGCATTGTTTTGTGAATTACTATAAATCGCATCTGATAATCTTTTCAAATTATATATTTTACTTAATATTAACTTTTTTTAAAACATATTCTATTTTACAATGATGCCTTTAAGATATAGTTTGAACTAACAATATTAAAATTCCTCCAAACATCAAACACTAGCTCACACTTGAAATCTGGATACTTTGTTTTTCATCTTTTAATATAGAAGTTGTTTCAGGCATGGGTGTGTCACAATTACTTTAAAGGTAGGATTTATCTACCCTAGTGTCAACCATCCTAACTTTACTGCAACTTGCATGCATCTTGTGGAATGGGATAAATTGCCCTGTAAATTGTCCATCAGGAGACAGAAGTCTAACTTCACTTCACTTCTAGGTAGCTGAAAAAATCCATTCCCACTCAAGCACCTTAAGTTATGGCTTTCAGATACCAAGTCCTTAAATTAGTCTCACTGCCATAGAAACATTTTGACATCACTTGGGATTCAAGCTAAGTAGCTCTCATTTTATAAGTGTATAAATATACACTAATAAATATGTAAATATGTATATATATATGAGAACAAGACTTAAAAAATGATGAGATTAAAAGTACATCTCAAGACTACATACAAATTCTGGTTTTAAAATAACAACAAATACACCACAGAAAAATTGGCTGGTAATTCTTTTGGATTCCATATATAGTGAGTCTGAATATTACAGAAAGACTACAGTTATTCAAGCTAGTTATAAACCTTCCTCAAAAGATTTTTTGAATATATGTTTATAAATGTGAGAAAACAGTATCGAGTATTTACCTGAGAACAGAAAAAAAAACTTTTGCATAATGTATACAAAGCTCAAAATATGCATTAAGATTCTTGCAGGATTTTTTTTTCTGAGCACACTAATTTGGTTTCCCTTCTAGGCAAATGATATCTCAAGACTTTTCTATTATTCTATTATTTCTTTTATGAAATTATAACCAGGCTTTGAAGAATAATTCTAACAATGTAGCTTAACAATAAAGCTTTAAAGTAATACTCAACTATACAGAGTGACTCAAAAGCAAACCTTAGACAAGAGGTGCTGGTGCAATTCGCATGCATTGGTATGCAAGATTATATTTTGTTGTTCTGGTTTGGGGGAGTTTTGTGTGTGTATTTTTTTTTTTTTTTTTTTTTTCTTGGAACTGTTGATTTAGCTTGACCTCTACCTTATACCTGAGGTGCCCGAGGGCACGGAGGCAGAGCTAGATGGTCAAGTTGAAATCACTAAGGAGGAGACTGTGAGTTAAGCCTTTATTGGAATACATTGCCGATCTTACAAGGTTCTGGGCTCCAAAGGTAGGGATTGATCATGTGCTCAGTGAAGTCAATGGGAAAATCTCCAGGGTTAGTTACAATTAAGTGCTTCCCCACCCTTGGCAATGTGACTGTGTGAGCAAAAACTCTAATTTGCTGCAGGTATAAACTAGCAGGAGGTACTCCCCATCGCGAAGGCAGGAATATGCACTGCAGGAATGGGTGCCTTGGGGCAGACCCTTGCACCACCTCGGACCTGCTTTGTGCATCAGGAACACTGGGGACTCAAAGTGCCCCTAGTCTCTAGGAAATTCATCGGCAGAGCCAACCACATTTCAAACTTCAGGATCTATCAATCAGCTCTGTCAGAGGCTGGGGATGCTTGGCAAGGTTGATATCTTTGTTTAGGTGAAGTACTTCAATTAACAACGAGAAAATCTTGTACACCAATACACATCTGTTTCCCAAAAAATTGTATGTCTGAAGTAAAGAGTCTATTGTATATACTTGCAAAGAGATAATTAGTGCTGGATTCAAATGAAAGTACTGGTTAGAAAGCTGTTCACGTAGTTGATCTTCCTTGTCTCTTATCTTTAAAATGCAATGGTCATGACAAATGGGGACCACAAAACTCTGCAAAACAAATTTATCTGCTTTATACTGCTGATGTCTTTGTTTCTAATTAATGAAAAGGATAGATGTTATTATTAAAAAAAAAGAAAATATATTGTTGGTTTACTAAAGGATACTATGCGAAAATGTGCAAAATGTGTCATCTTTCTTTTACCTATGAAAGTAAACAAATTGCACACAACCAAATTTTTCCAGCTGTTTTGTCAAGACAATGCATTTCCAAAAGCTTTTGATGATTTTGTGGAAAGTTGGCAAAAAAAAAATTAATAAAGAATAGAGCTCCTCGTTCTAAAAATTATACTCATTAATGTATTTTCTTTTTCCTTTCTTTCTCTATAGATTTCATGCTGACAATGTATTTTTTGTGTCATTTCAGCAGCCAGAAGGAAAACATACAAATGAATGACAAATATAGCACTTGCTGGAGCATCAGTACAAATGATGGCTTTAGAGGTCTCAGTTCAGCAGTTAGCCCAATAGTGAAGAGTGGACTATGCTGAAACAGATGATAAAATAAAATACATATACATCAAAAAATTCAAAGCTCACTAAAAACAAATGGGTTGGTTAGGAATTGCACATAAAGAGTTTAGCAAATGAACTTTGTGATGACTGAAAGAGATGACTAAAGAGATTTGTGATGACTGAAGGTTTCTTATTCTTAATTGAAAGCCTAGCATTGATCAGCTTGGTCATCCTCCTAATGATGGACTAACATAAAAACAGTGATTTTTTTAAAAATTAACTGTTGGTGGTTGTCAGACATTCTTATCATTGTATATTTTTATATATGTGTGTATGGGTGTACATATACATTTTTTTTTTTACTGGAACTGATGCATATTATCCATATAAAAATACATGTATAAACGTATATGGAAAGAAACATCCTGACAGTGGATGCATATCCACTGTCAGGTCCACTGACCTTCACAACTTTCCAAGTTACTGGTTTGTGAAGAATACATCTGGATGTTTCAAGAGAAACATGTCACTAGGCACGATATGGGTTTGCGCAGGAGTCACCTGGTAAAATGCTCTGGCTTCCGCATAAAGCGGTGCCTCATTCACTTTGGATTTTCCCGGTGGGTGCGTTCTTGTAGGACTTCGAAACAGATCACAGTAGAATGGCAGTAAAACAGCTTGAGAAAATATCTGTTTGGCTGATACATTTGCTTGCTTTCCTTTGCTTGGCTTGACTAAGCAGTTAATGTCGGATTCTAGGGCATACATATACTAGACATCACGACGTCTGCTGTACAGAATCATGCCAGTGATATCGTTCCAGCTTCCCAGTTGTGACTCCTAAATTATATGTCTTCTGGCTACACCAAACTCGAGTTTAAAATGTTGTCATAACTTGCAAGTATGCAGCACTGATTTACTTCCTGCATCTTGTTAGATGCAATATAAACTTCATCACTTATTATTTTATTATTAACTGGAGTTTATGTTATTTCTTATCCTGTGGAGTAGAAGAAAGCCTTCCTGAAAGCTGTTTGAGATGAGGATCTATGCCAAATGCATCTGAAATAAAACTGTCTGAGACAGGCAATGAAGTTGTACATTCCTCTGGCATATTTTGGTACATAGATTATAATCATTTCCCTTGGGATATAATCCTATTCTCCTGACAATAGATATTTGCTCATGGCTATAATTTTCAAAAGCATAAAACCTACTTCAAAGCATGATTTTTATCGGTTTGAAATGAAGCAGTGCCTCTGAATCATGGAGATGCTTTAAAATTGCTCTCCTTTCATTCCAGCAAAAATCTATTCAAATTCTTGAATATATGAGAATGCATTCTTTTTTTTTTATTTGAAACCATTTATACATATGAGAAAATATATCTCTTTTTGATAATACACCACATATCTTTGCTTCATTTTTTAAGGAACAAACTTCTGACCGAAATATCATTTGCAAACGATAGCATAGAGAGTACTCTTAGTCTTATACCGTAGTGGAAAATAAGCTTTTTGTGACATTCCAGACAAAACAGTGATGACACTAAAATGAAAATATTACTTAGCCACATGTTTAAATGACTAAATTATCCAATAACCTAAAAGCAGATGCATTCATTATTTAAAAATGGGGCATAGTTGTGACCACAGAATTTTCCAAAATTGCTTTCGGTATAAAGATTAATTTCAATAAAATATTCAGTATTTAGTGTGTAGGGACATTTTATATGTCATTTTAAATGTATTATATGGTCCTAATATAAAATTCAGTCATTTTTTTCATTTTCACTTATTTGTTAGTAAGTAGACCATTGCACTATGAAGGAGAAACACCTATTACTACTAGTGTCTAAGGTGAACATACGTCACGAAGAACTGTCTGTGGGCTATAACTCTGGGATGGATCAAAACAATCCACAACAGGCTGGGTGAACCTTGGGATCAGAGGCACCGGGGAAGGCAGGTTGCCCCACTGGTGATTGACTGCTGGCTGCCCCAGTGCACCGAATACTACCCAGAGCCCAGTCTTCTCTTTTTTCAGTGATAATTTTGGAGGGGTAGACAAGCGCCATGAAAACATATAAATTGTCCTTCAGACAGAGAATAATTAGACCTGAGATAATCAGAAGTGAGGTCCAGAATTTCACTTCAGCTGCTATGTTCGAGATCATAAGCAAGGGATCTGTCTGGCAAACTGTGTCACAATCAAAAGTAGAGATGCCTTTTCCTTTTACTAAGGAAGGTTGTCATCTTCTTTACCCAGGCCTGCTCACCAATAGCTCAAAGCCATCACTAGGTGGGCAAATTCACAAGTGGTCTAAATGAGAACATCCTTCAAATCCTGCATTTCCACTCTGGCACCCCAAAGTGATTACCAGATTGACAGCTCTACAGGGTCTTCCTTTATCTGGCCTCCAATTTCAAAAATATTCTACTATATATGGCTATATTCCTATTCAAAAGCAAAAATGGTAAAATATTAGTCAAGAAACAAACAAACAAAATGTATGTTATAATACACATATCGCATTATGATTTACAGTAGTAAAAGAATTAAAGAATTCATAAACTTACAGAATGGAAACACATCTCATTTTCACTAAACAATGAGTTTTGCAATATGCTTAGGTCTTGAGCCCAAAAGTCTCTCATCCCTCTATGCTTTCAAGATTGTAAAAAATTTGGGGGTAGGACGCATACGCACTTATGCAATGTGGGGCACAATGGGCCTTCTATAATTCTGCTCCCAGTTTCTCTAAAGACCACATAGTGACTTTTAAAATGAAGCCCAGCTTTAGATTTATGCTGCTACATTGTAAAGCGTGGGCAATAAATGTGAATGTTTGAAACTTTTTGCAAATCAAAACAAAACAAAAAAAGATTTATGATAATAGAAAAAAAAATCTAAAATTACTGTGAAAAAGTATTTCCATTCTGTGCAGTCAGAAAAATATTGGCTCAAATATCGACTCATTCTTGGCTTAGATAATTTCAAGAATACAACTCTACTTCCTAATCACAAGAATGCCTGCAGACAAAATATACTTACAAACTGAGTTGAAAATTCTAGCTGCCCAGAATTTTCCACAAAATGATGTTTCTTTAAATAATGTCAATCCACAAGCATAAAAATTAAATATGTCAATTTCAAAGTGCATTTTTAGGATCTGGAGACCTTCTACATCCACAATTCCAAAATGTTTTTTATCAGACCTGATTTAGCAGAGAATAAAAAGTAATAATAATAATAATAAGAAGAAGACAATTATATGAGTCAGAAATTGTTTCTTGGTCGAAAGCTGGTCAAAATTTAAAAGCCAGGTTTTTTCCCTTCCCTAAAAAAGAAAAACTTACTGGTATCCAGACACGTACAGAGGCAGAGAAAATCTAATTAATCTCATGGCTGTGTATACAGATAATAGCACTGCTGATGCAGAGGTGATAGAAGACATTATCCGATAATCATTACAAGAATAGAGGTGACAAGATGTTATTAATGGGCATGGAAAGAAAGAGTATTTCCTAAGAATGAAGAGAAAAGTATCTGTAAAATATCAAAGAAGCAATGTGGGCTGAATAATTTTTTTCTTTTTTTTTTTCACTTATATATATATTATTAAAAATGTAATTAGATGCAATACTTTATATTAAGTCAAGGAATTTTAGCCTTTTGTCAAAAAACTGAGTGCATCAAATGAATATTTTATTTAGCGTTGGTTTTACTATTTCATTTTCTTCTTCTTTACCTTCTTAGGAATACTACATTATGTTCAAAGTTCACGGCAACATCACATGTTGCCTTGCATGTTCTAGCCTAGCTCAAAGAGCTTTTTGTCTTCAGGGTTTTCCCCCCCTGCTTATAACTGAATCAGTTTTGCTTCTTGCTTCCTCTTGCCATAACTGAAAGTTTGTTTATATTTGGTCGACACTGTGCATACTCTAGCAAGAGTAAACTGGTTTCTGACGGAGCTCAGTTAGTGCTGACAGAAAACCTCATGAAGTCCTTTTCCTGTTATCTCACCTTTCTTTCTTTTGTTCTCTTTTCTCTGCTTATTACACAATTGTGTGTCTTTTTTTTTTTTAAATCATATCCTGATGTTCAACCTTTTCTCTAGCTTCTGTGTAATTTAATGGAAGATCATATCAAAAAGTTCACTTACAGCATTCTCTGCTGAATGCAGAACATAAATAATGTGTGCTAAGAAATGATGCCCAAATATTACTCAAATTGAATTTAAAGGCTGAAGGGGGCTTAAAAGAGGAAGGGATCTGATGAGTGGGAAAAAAAAAAAGAAAGAAAGTCATGTCATCTTGAAATGCTGATGTTATGTTTAGTGTCAGAGAATTTCTGCTTTTCAACTTGGTCTTCTGAATATCTGAATATCAAGATATTAAGTGACGGATATATAATTGCTGCAAAAAGGCATAGGGTACTATGAAGTTTGGCATTAGTAAGATGAGATTTGGAATCAAGAAGTGCAATCTTTCGACCTTCAAGTCAGGCACTGCAGAGAAATGAATAGTAGATTATGACGGTGCTTTCCTTGCTGGTGTAGTTATTATTGTTGGTAACTATTGTAGTATTGTTGGTTGTTATTAAATTAATTTTATGTGTATTCATTGGAAGGAGGTTGTATCATGTAAAAATATAGATAAATACAGATACAGTAGAGAACTTACAACCTAAATGCTTGCCTTTTGCATGTGCTTAGCTGGTGTTCTTGGATCAGACAAGAAGCTTCCTCCTGACCTCACACACATTTGCATATGGCGCTGTGATTCATGGTGCACGTGTGTCTGTATGACTATCAGCATGCCCACAGTTGCCCACTGCATGATACCTGCAGGTCATCATACCAGTAATTTAGATCTGGAGAACACGAGTTATTGTTGTGACTCACCTGCCTCAAGTAATAAATGTGCTGTTCTTATGCTTATAGAGTTTGCTCTGTGTACACACATACTCATACACACATGCAGGCCCCCTTTGCTTATTCAGAAAGTTTTCCCTACCAGGATGCAGCTAACAATAATGGCAAGTAAACAAAAAAAAAAAACTAACACCAAAATATACTCTGATGCCACTTCTGATCCATTTGCAAATGCCAGTACTCACTTGGAGCAGTTTTACTTAATAGGGAAGGGGAACAATAGGAGAGAAACCTCAAAGAATAATTAAGAAACAACATGGGCTTTTTGTTTAATTTTACTTGCCATATTATTTTTACAAGTTTCCATTGAACTTTAATTAAGTTTCGCCCTGAGCTCCTAAGCCTGGAACACTTTTTTTTTCTTTGTAATACAAACTTTACAAAAATCCATAAAGTCATAATCAACAGACCATAGACTGAAAGGATTATGAGTTTTATACTGGCTGAAAAATCTCTGAATTTATCACCCATTTTTGAGTTTCATGCACATGTGAAATATCAGCTTAGTAGGGCCTTATTTCATTTACCTTCAGTGTTAGAAGAATCTCATTAGGAAAATGTAATTTATGCAAAATTTAAGAGTCCTTCAAACTAGCAGGATGTTGCAAAGAATAGCATGGGCCAGCTCTAAAAATTGAAATTAATACCGACCATAGATATTTGGCCTTCTGACCTAAACCCATATTTTACAAGACTGCATTTAAGATTAACAAAATTCCACATAATATAGAATAACCTATTGTACTGCAGGAATATATCCCCTGCAGATTCATTGATATGTCTCTGACAAGAGCGCTGTCACTTCCAGTTTCTGCTGTTATCTTCTTCCTATAAAGCAACTGCCCGTTGCCAGCAATCACAGAATTCAGCCCAGGCATGAGAGTCAGAACCAAAGTAGTCTTCCTCCAAAGTACATCTCTTATCTCCATCTTCTAAAAAGATAAATCAGGAAATATTTGATTGGAACTGAAACTAATTTTACTTTTTCTATATTCCAGGTATCAAAGATGACATTTACTGATGACATTTTCACTTAATTCGTAAGACACTTAAGGTCACACTAGCATCCTACTACAAAAACAAACAGGAGCAGATTTGGAGAATAATAAAACACAAAAACAAACCGTACCAAGAATTTGCTTGAAAGGATGCAGAAATGTATAAGTCAACACTGGTTTCAGAGAATCTGAAGAATCTATTTTAATGTATTTTATAACTAAGAATTACAGTGTATGCCCTCACAGCTATAGCAAGGGATGCAAAGGTAAATATCCTCACTAACTGGAGATAAAAGTTCCAATTTTAAACCCATACTCTGAAAGGTAGAATTCATAAGATAAAGAAATGAGCAGAACCATAAACCTCTGATTGTTATGTGCTAATATTCTTAGATGTGTTATTGCTTCAACACCATTCTTTCTTACCATTTGTCTATGACAGTAATTTTGTCAGAAATAATGTCACTAACAGCTTCCTGGCCTTATGGCCTGTTGGTCATGACCTTCATTTTATGCCCTACCATGCAACAAATTCCTACAGCTTCCTCTTTAGCAGGAAAATACAGCCACACTATCTTAAAATAACTTTTAATTTCAATCGAGAGCTTGTGAGGTGACAAATGTCGTTGAAAAAAAATAGCAAGTTCACAAGAACTGAGGAATCCCTCAGTAAAGCAGTATTTTATCTGATCAACCAGATATAGATTTCAAAATCTTGCAGACAGATTAAAGAAGCCTATTTTAATATGCCTATATGACTAGAGGCAATTTTTTGAATTGTTGAATATGTTTTATTAGTTGAATTCAGCTATCACTATTTAATATTTTCTCTCATGAAATATAGCAGTTGTGCTAGTGCTATCTCTGATTAACAGTTAAAGTTGTCATCCTTTTCATTTACTCCTCCCATCTTTTTCAGTTTCCTCTATGACTGTCAAAACTTGCTCCGACCTGAATGTTAGCCTGCAATAAAGTATATTTTGCATAAGTGAAAACCATTGTTTTCATCAGCACAAGGCAATAAGACTTCCATTTCCTCTTCCTCTATTTGTATTTTGTTACTAGAACATTTTAATTTTTAATGCAAGTTTAGAATTCACACCGTGAAGACATTGCTTGAAGATATTTGCCTTCTAATTAAAACCTGCAGACACATTAGACTGAGAAAAATAATTCACTAACTTCTCCATCAGAATGAATAAAGAATAAAATGCTGGTTAGCACATCTCTTTTTACAAGGTGCTTTCCAATGCAAATAGAAAAAGCCAGCAGCATCTGTGGCCACATCATGTTAATGTGTAAGAAGTCTCAAGTAAATATTACAAGGGAAAAAATTATCACCGTTCTCCGTCAGAGCGCATACCTCTTGACTTTAGCAATTCATAAGATTCAGCCATTCCCTGCCATGTGCTGTCTCACTCAATGGGGAAGCAGCGTGCAGCTGGGAAGCCACTAACATGTCACCAACATGCCACCACCAAGAAAAAGCTGGGTTGTGCCCTTCCTCAGGATGGGGCATATCAGGCACATCACGTCCATGGATCACAGGGCTGCCAAAGCCTACTATATTTGCAGCAGCGCATGAGAAGAGAGTAAATTTGGCTAGACAAAGTACAAGGCTTCAGAGGCTTCTCATCTGGATCAGAAAATCTCCTCTGCTCATCTGCAGCTATGGGGAACTTTCCTATCTGGAGAACTGGGAACTCCTGGTGGGAAATGGATTTATAAAAGTTGTCACCAGTTATCCCCAGGAGGTCTTTTCTCAGACTGCATGCCACACAATGTCAAGATTTCATTGCAGAGCTGCTGTTAGGAATCCAGGAAGTTTGCAGTCTTTTCTTTCACTCGGATTTGCAAAGATTTCCCATGACCCACTTGCTATAGCTGCCATTTAGGGAGAATATAAGAAACACTTTGACATTTTGGATTGACAAACTTATAAGAGAAACTATAAATAATGCAATTTTGATTGCAAGTCATCTTGCAGAAAATTCTGTGAGATTATTTTGGATAGAAATAAGGGAGGTTAGTGAAATACATGAAATAAGTAGTAACATAGGCATAAATTTTAAAATTGCCTGATATATCATATATTTATTTTGCTTTGTAACAGAAGAAAATATGAGTAACGGAAGAAAATATGAGTAGCTAAGAACTTCATCTTGCTACTGTTCAATGTCTACATTTTCAACATAAGTAATCTGTCATAGACATCATAGATTTTTCAAAAGTCCCCAGAAAAAAGTGTCAGCTTACCTATTACTACAAATCAGTTTTCCAAAACTGGGATTTGAAAAAAATAGATGATGGTGACCAGAAAGCAAAACAACGGAGCATTCATACATATATACCTACTAAAGAGCAGGGTAAGAGCTTAGCCTTAGATAAAAAGGTGAGGTCTTCTTAAAAAAATTTGCAATAGATGAAGAAATATGATTTCCTGTAAGAAGGCACTATGTTTGAAGAGATTTGGTTCTATTCTTGTTTCAGCACTGTCAAACTGCATGGGCTTCAGCAAAATACTCCATTTTTTTGTAACTAACTTCCTTCCCATCACTTGAAAGTTGTGTTTATTTGAAATGAAAGATCTCATAAAAAAGTCTCTTATTGTTATATTCACTATACTCCAAACCAAATTTATAGTAGCTGCAGTAATGTGGACTGTAAGCAAGGCTTTATTTAAATGCATTAATCATGTGACTAAAGGCTGGGAAATAACACGTGAACAGAGGAGATGAGCTATGATGTTCTCAGAAATAAATCAGTACGTTTGAGGATCATGATGCAAAAAGAACTATATATTTATCAAATATAATATTATATTCTGTATGATATATAGGTAACCAAATACACAAATAGAGTGACATTAAAATAACATCTGTAAATGTAATATATTTTTTGTGAATCTCTGATAGATATTTTCATTTGATATATATCTTTATTTACTTGAGTACTCACATATGTACTTATCCATCTCTATCCACATCTAAAACCAAATCTATTCCCACTGTTGAGGGGATGGAATTAACACTGTCTGGAAGGAGGTAAATAATTCTCTGCTACCAACTGATTTCCAAGCCATATTTTGTTAACCAGGTTTTAGGAGTGGGAGTAGAAGAGGAGAGAATAAAAAGAGATGTGATGGAGATATAGTGAGCTTGAGAGCTACTGTGTTAATCCTCTTTTCATGTTTCCTATTGAGCAGAATTGTCAGAGCTGCAGGGTTCACTGCTATGCAGCTATAGAGGTTTTCTAGGTTCCACAGGCATAAAGAGGTCTTGGCAACTCATTAAGACACAAAGGAGAAGCAAAAAGAAATCTGAAATGCATTTCATATGCCAGAATGTCATCTCCCAGCCCTGCAAAATTGCTATTATATTCTAGTTCACAATGTTACAGTATGAATTCTGCGGCTCCATAACCTTCAATTCTCAATTCAGGGCTTCCTGATATATTGAATGCTCTCTCTTTTTAACAGTAACTTGCAAGTACTATTCACTGTGAACAGCATTACACATATACCCTGGCAAAGCACTTAAGCCCACTTCTGTTTTCTCCTGCAGGAAAACCATTCTTGGCACCTTTATTAGAGAACTGTTTCAACAACATCCTGAATCCTAAGAACACTTCAGCATCTCACCTTTTATATCTGATAAGGAAAAGGCACAGACTGAGATTTGTATTGCTAAGCCTCTGCTATAAGAGGAGGGAATGCCTATATTTATCTTGTGTGTATAACCTATTTTATAGATCCCCACCACTTAGCTCAATGTGTCTCTTCAGCTCCTCCCTTTCCGTCTGGCTCTGTTTTTACCTGAAGAGCTGCTGGGTCAAACGCTACTGAATCTCGCGGCTTCCAGCCCAGCATATCCATAAAAGCATCTGGGGAAAATCCAGCTCCATTTCTGCTTGCCGGTGCATAGCTGTTGATCCGAAGGGCAAACGACGCAAACCCTGCATGGGCTCAGCAACCCTGGCAACTTTATGTTAAAGTTCTTTGCAGCTCTCAACTTCCTCTCCAGTGTGTTGCAGATGCGATATGTACACAAAACGAGAATAGATATTCTGACAAGGGCGATGAGGAAAGCCCTGCAGTGAAGCCACAACCTGTCTGGCAAAACAGCCCAAGAGCACAAACTGTAGCATTTTTATAAAATGGCAGCAATGTTTACCTAGACTGCCTGGGCATAAGGCTTTGTTTCTTTTCCCTAGTCATATAAAATTGATATCAATCATCTGAATGTCATGTCAAACAATAAGACTTTCTGCATGGAGGTGAAAAAAAGGCACTATCTTTTAAACTGCACGCTCAAGTAGTTTTTTAAATTCACATACTGCTAATAATAGAATTGTCCAACAGACTGGTATAACTCAACCTAGCAGTGCTTAGATTTCTCCACAATTAACTGGAGATATTAATTTTTACACAATTAATTTTAATTTGGCCAAAGAGAGAATGGAAATGGCACTCTGAAATTTAAAAACAGAGATGTAACTTAAAAATAGAGTAAATTCAAAGTAGTTAGAGGGGGGGAAAAAATGGTTCAGCTCTCCTGCCTGCAGTTTCCAGGTCGGCCTTTGATTGCAGCCGGCTCGGTGACTTTCCGAGGAACCCAGCCTCAGCTTCCTGGTCAGTGCAGGCTTGTCCATGACTTGCTCAGAGTTGTGCAGGGTTCATTCAGGCCAGTTTCCAAAAGATCCATGAAGATATACTCAAAAATAAACACTGGGTATGTTAGCAGACATCAAAAAGTGAGCACAGAGCACTTTTTGGAGCTCAGTCATGTTGTAGGTGTGTAAGTATAATGAGACAACCTGTAGTAACTACCACTAAATTATTATCTATACTCACCATTCCTGTTGTTTTTGTTGCTGTTGGTACCACTTAAAAACAAGCCTGGATTCCATTGTGCTAGACTCTGCATGAGTGTAATTGATCTGTCTGCAAAAATGGATATTCTGAAGGATGAGGCATAAATACTAGATGGAACAGTCAACTGGATAAACTTGAGAGTAAGGTCGCTCAAAAAGAAAGAAATCTACAGTTTAGTATGCTATGCATCACAGTCTCAACTTTCCATCTGTTTCTGACTGATAGCAACCTGAAAGGTACCATTTTCTGTTACTGCTTTATTTAGTGAAATGCCATATTAAAATTATTAAAACAAATACCTCTATCTCTGTGGACGTTAGTGGAATGAGTAGAAAGAAATATAACTCTTTAGAGAATCTTGGATTCAAACTGTTTCCAAAGTAAGATAAATACAGGAGGCATCAGAGTGATTACCCGTTGTCCTATATTGTCAATAAAACTGGTAGTTTTAATACAAGGCAAGTTAAAGAAAATCAGGCTCAATCCTTATCTTTTCTGTGTGTAATCCCACTAAAGCCAAGAAATGTACAGGACCAGGACCAGATTCAGCCTTAAGGGATTGTATATTAAAGTTTCATTTCAGGAAATGAATGTAAATAAATCAAAGTAGAGAAAAAAAAAGAGCTTTTTTATTTAATTTTTTAGAGGCAGGAAAAAGGTATCCTATTTAAAAGATACTATCCAGCAAAGGTAAAACTATGACATTTTGTTTAAAATAGCTAAAATGTGTATATATTCATAATTCCTTTATAAATCTTTTAAAATAGACCTGTAATAATTTCATGGGTAGAAGCCAGACATTTATTTCCATTGTAATTACGGCTCATTATTACTGTGCTCTCTTGAAGAATCTAGTCAAAATCTTCAGATAGCAAATTAATAGCAAAAACAAAGGCATAATTTCTGTGTTTGCCTTCACTAGAAAAACAAGTTGCATTGAATATATTCACTTATAAATTGTTATTAACACATATTAAAGAACCTTTTAATTTCAAATATATAGAAGAAGCATTTTGGTTTTAAAATACTTTTTTCCTTGTCAAGCTTCATTTTATTTCTATATATGAGTAAACTTCATTTTTCTATTTCTAAAAATTTCCCTTAATTAATGTATTTTAAGAGAGGGTAAATTTTGTCATTCTAGACAATTTTCTACCTCAGATAAGTCTTAAAATTTAGGACTGTACATCCGAATATACTACAGGAGGCTTTACTTGTGTCTTGTTTAGCTTAATAGACAGTATTCGGGACTCAGCCTCATTTATTACATTAATTGCCCACCAATTTTTGCTTAAGCCATGAAGTTCAGTCATTTATTGTCTTTCCTCAAAATTCTCTTCCAGATGTTTAATAAAGCTAGCTGACTTTTTAAAACCATAATTAGGGAGCAAGCACTACATGCACTTGTGCTGTGGATGTGAGGACTTCTGACAGAGGGAGAGTATCGCACCTCTGAGGTCACTGCTGTTTGCAGAGAGCATCTGTCCCTGGGTGAGCTGCACTGCATCCCTCCTGCCACGACTGAGCCACGTCCTTCCTCTCAGCCACATCATGCAAAGGCAGTTTGAGCTCTGCTCTGCTCAGCTGCATTCCTTCCAACATGTCTCAATCCCAAAGCATTTAACTTTGGATTAAAGCCGTGTCTTCTTGTTGTCTGCTTGCCAATAATCTGAAGTCATAGGAATCCAAAAATAAAATGAAAAACAAACAAACAAACAAACAAAAAGTTAGCCAGATTTTTAGATATGGCTAGAATAAATTAAAAACTGCAAATTTCAGAGTGTAGTGTGAGTGTACAATGAATAGTAAATATATTTATCAGTATCTATTTTGTTGGAATAACAGTTGCTTTAATATATGATTTGATCAAATAACTTTTATGGAGGGTATTGAGCAACATTTTGGTACATTACTTCATCTGCATCTCAAAAGATTAGGTTGCTTTTGGTGTCCTTTCATAGGTAACGAAAAATATCTACTCTTTTGTGGTAATTAATTTCAAAGCTAGCATAAGTTTTCTGGCTGCATTTTGAAGTGTTTCCAGATTTTTTTGTTGTTGTTGTTGCTTCTCATATGATCAATAGTTTCTATTTGTTATTCAGGCCCTTTCCTATTTCCTATTGTAATTTTAGAAACTTCCCAAAATAGATTTTTTTACCTACAGTTTGTGATTTATCATGTTCCGAATATGAATTCCCAGGTAGCACAAAAGACAGTGCCCTTCTCATCCTTACAAAAAAAAAAAAAGATTTTTTTTAAAGCCCCAAGACTCATAACATTGACATAAAATCATTTTGAAAAATTACTTTCAAGTCTTGTATTTCCTAAGTATTCATTCAGGTAAAGTTTTAGCATACCAGATAATGTACAGAATAGTATGAACTATAGTTCATAAAGTATCAGAGAAGAAAGAAAGAATAATGTTTTTCTCTCTATCTAGTTTCTTTATTTTCTATAGAGTACAGCCCTTCTAGCGCAGAGAAGATACAAAGATTTGTGATAACAGTTTGCAAGTAATCACAGTCTCTGGAACTATTTCTTTTTTGTTTCTCTTATCAGAAAACTGGGGACATGATTTATAAGCTAAATAATTATCAGAAATATGACACATCTGTTACGACAATATAAACAATATATCTCATAAATAATGTTTTACTATTCTTGATAATTTAAACTGGTGCATCTTTCCTTTCTGAATTATACTCAAATGTCAAATCCATTCTCAAGACTGACATACTATAGAAAAGTGTAGACCAGAACTTAGTGCCTCAATAAAGTACAGTAAAACAATAAATATCTCCTCCTATTTTATGAGAAAAGACATAATAACACATACAAAAGTAACGGAAGGAAAGGGAAATAGGAACTATAAAGTCAGCCAACATGCTAAGAGAAAAAAAAAAAAAAAGCTAAAAAATCAAGAATAAACTTGCCTATTATTTCTTTTCATTCATGGCTTGAATTTTTGTGGTAAAGAGAAACTCATTTTACATATTGTTAAAAATATATTTTTCATTTATATATCTCAGATAAGCGTCTCAACAGGAAACAATGGATCGTATACTATTTCAAACATAAAATATTAATTTTCAATTCAATAATGACCTTAAAATTTGAGTAGTTCACTAACCTTAATAGATCTTAAGTGCAGATTGTATTTAAGCATACAATTAAATAGTGCTGTCTGTTTGTTTTAAATAAGCTGCTATTAAAGAAGAGAAAGTTATACAGTTGATCTAAACTCTAAGTTAAGAGACATCTAAAGGGGTATTTTAAATATTTTACATTTTCTTCCAAGGCAAATGAATGTAGAATTTTATTTGATACTAAATCATTTTATAAAACCTTAATGAACCCTTTATTCTTATTAATAATTATAATCCTTTTTAAATGATATGGCACCATTGCATACAACAAATAAGATCCCCCTCAGTGCAATGCATACTAAAACCAGTAACAACAAAACCTTACTGTGCATCAGTACAGTAACTGGCAGCAATATTTCAGCCTTTTGCCAGCTTATAGGCAATAAAATATTAATTCTTATGTCTGTCACAGAGTATTGCAACTGCAGAGCTACCACATCTACCATTAGCACTAGCAACTACTAAATATTTCATCAGAAATGTTGTAGCAAATCATCACTTTTTTTTTTTTTTTTTTTTTAGACATCATATGACAATTATACTTTTGGCTAATGACAACCTTGCTTCTACTTGAGAAGCCAAGAGGTCGCACAGCGGCAGGACACATTCAACTACAGCACAGTTCTCCCGGAATGATGAGCTATGGGCACGGGTGTGCTGCAGGAAGGAATAGGGATGAGCCTGAGACCTCCTGAATCTCCACAAACCGGAGTCTATCATCTGAAGGAAAACCCTTGGTCTGGCACATTGTAAGCAGCTAAAGTTCAGTGTTTTCCACAATCAGCTGAGCAGCCCTAACAGCAAATTGGGAACTGGCAAAAGAGGGCAGAGGCAGTTGGGGCAAATTTAGCAGTCGTCAAGCCCAGCACTTTGGATGTAGGAGGTGAAAATCAGAGGCTGGGAGACTGGTTGAAGTTGACAGAGGTTTTGAAGGAAGGACATGCTCCTTTGACCCTCTCCAGACACCTATTTTTGGCTAATTCTGGAAACAGCTGAGATATAGATAAATGGATTTTGTAGTCATATGGGTGTTCTTAAGTTTCTTTTACCTGTTCTAAATATGGCTATTGATCACAATCCAAAATACTTACAAAAGAGGAGGAGCACAGTGTTGTACCCAGGCAATTAGCCATGCAGAAAGTTCAAGGTTTTAGCAGCATCAAACACAATTTTATTATTTTCTCCTCTGGGAATCCCTCTAATACTTTAGACTGTTTTGCACCCTGTCTTCTTACATTGCACAAAACTCTATCTTTTTGTGGAAAACTTTTCTATTTATTGTGTATTTTTATTCCCCTTTCTCTTCTTTTTCATTTTTATTACTGTTTTAAAAGTGTCTTTGGGATTGCTCTTTTCAAGGATGGAGTTCATATGCAAATTGAAAAAATAAGTTTATTCTCACTAAGTATTGCATACATAGGGCTAACACTAAACTTGATTTTTATGAGCCAAAAAAATGTGTGAGAGAAATATTTCAATGATGTAAAGACTTTGATTGTTTAAATAGAGATGTTTATTTATTTTCTCCATTCTAACACCTGCATGGGTCACATACCTCCCTGGTCATTTTCTATTTCTTTACTGTTTGATATTCAGTTTCTGCTTACTCAGCTCTGCTTCTCACATGCTGTCCTTTCTGCACGCTAACTTATAGGGTGCCACCAGTCTTCATACAATGACTGAATGAATTTTCTAGTGAATGAAGACATCATCTTACTGTGTTATCTTTCGTTTTACTCAAACCTGCAGCCTGCCTATGACAAAGAAAAGCAGCCCTGTTCAGGGCATTACCCAGATGCTGCACACAGCTTTCTGTGCAACTGAATCTTTGAAGATCGTTTAACTTCCTACTAAGTAAAGATGTATCTTTCAAATTGAAGTAGCCCTCTTTTGGGGGAATGATTATTGTGACAGCCTAGATTTTCCAAACTGACCAGGATTTGGCAAGTCTAATATTTTTCATACCTCATTTTAAAGGATACTGTCTATTAAAAAGTGCTAAGCAATTGTCCTGTGAAAATCAGAACCCTTTGAAAAATAAGCATTCTTTGGCAAACACTGTACAAAGGAACCATCCTTTTGGCAAAGAGTAGCTTAGGCATGCATAATTTATCTGCTTCTTATCTATGTGCCTCTTTCCACATTTAGGCTCACAATAATTACAGAGATCACTGTGTGCAAATAGTTGCATATCTTTTAAAAGCTGCATTTCAACTTTAAAAGCTGTATTTGCTTATAGAATATTTTTTAAAATCATTCTGACCCTTTAGAGCTTTTTATTGAGATATGTGATTATTTTAAAAGCATTAATTCTGGCACAAATCTTGCTAGTTCATTTCTTTGATTAATCATTAAGTATTCAGAAGAGGATATATCCCTTGACAACCCTCATATGATGCCAAGTGCATGTGACTTTGCTTTTATCCTGAAATAACTAGAAGGAAAGTTGTCCATGTCTATAGATTCACATGAAATCATAATGATATTCCTTTCCTCCATAGAGGACCCTACATTTCAGCCATACTGAAAATACTAATCATTGCTAGTATAAGGATGATTTCATTTTGAAATACATCCCCCCTATTTTACAATGAAATAGAAGCTAAGGTTTTTCAGCAACTTCTTTTCATCATATTTTAACCAAAAGTGGTTCCCACCCTGTTGAAAAAAGTCAACTATGCATAAATTCAATCTGGATTTATCGAATCTGTATTGACAGAGTGCCATTTCCTAAAGAAATATTCTACACATTTTATTTCTCTTTTCTGTCATTTCATAATTAGTCAGTCTGATAGAAAGGAAGTCCCTTCTCTGTAAAATCCAGCCTCATGCCTGGCTCATCATCTAGTCATCATGCCTAGATGCTTTTTCACAGTGTATCAATTTTCTCTGAAATTTCCAGATCATTATAGTTCATATTATTAAAATATTAATCTGGGCTTTAATGTTGCTGTATTACTTAGAAAATTACTTAGAAAAGGATTTGGGGCCCCAAATCATCAGAATACTCCAACTGATTATTACTACAGAATACGATGTGAAGGAGGTGGCATGTATAAGTGAATATGGCCTTTGATCTTCTTTTCATTTTATTCTTGTAGACAGTAGATGAAGTTAAAGCATATAAAATACTTTAGATATGAACAACATTGATATAGTACAGATTTTTTTTTCAGGCAATAAAAGTTAAGAAATAATATTTAAATATTATTTTTGCTCAGGAGCTGTGGAACCTGCACACACACATAATCAAATGGATTATCCAACATATCTTTTCCTTGTATAATTTCCAAGAATGTATATTAAATTTTAAATTTCAACAATTTAAATTAAATCTGTCAGTATATATACTACTGGAAGAAATAGTACAAACCAAGGGTAACATGTCTAAATATTTTTTTTTCTCAGATTTATAGATGAAGCACGCAACCTTACAGAAAATTAAGTCTTGCTCAAAATCTCATATGTACTTTTTGGTTTTCTTTGCTATAGAGAAAACTTGAAAATATGAGTTTTGTGTGTCAGAGACACCAAAGAAAAGAAAATTCAGATATTAAATTATTTTAAAATTAATTATATTTTTGACTGAATATTGGATCATCATTTTCAAGCATCTGTTGTTTTATCTTTTTCTTGAATTGAAGTAATTCTCTGTATGGGAATGTAAACAAATGTGTGTGCATAACTGTATAGATATGAAGGTAAATTATATGTACATATATATATATTCATTTAGCTATTTTAGTGGAGCTATTATGATAGATGTTTGTAATAGTCTATTAGAGCAATTACAATAGACTATTTTCCAGGTCCTACTCAATCAGAACATAATAACTTCATTCTACATAGGTCACTTATACATCTACATCTGATGTACTTGAGCTTGAGCCTTTAAGGATTCTTGATTCCTGAAGGAAACTTGAAATCTCTTTGTCTCCAGCATGGCATGGGCTGACCTATCTGCTATAGCATGTAGCAGATCTCTACATAGAGATGGTTTTGGATATTTGCATTGGTCAGCTTTGGGGAACCTTCTACCAATCAAACAGAATTAAGAAATTTTAGGATTTGCACAAGATTTTTTTTGTATGAATGCCATGCCAAAAAGTGGCCACAAATGAGGTTAACCAAGCGCTCTATAAAAGTAAAATACAAACTAATTAGAACATTTATATTGAAAAATATTGTGAGAAAAAAAATAGCTGAACACCAGAAATATGTATCTTTGAGGTCAGAGCAGGGGGAGAAAATCATTATTTCCTCTTAAAATACAATATACTAAAAATAGAATGAATTGAATTTAATAATCACTGTACATATGCTAAACTGAAACATGATTGGAGTATTTTTCTCATCATTTTGATTGTTTCCTTATCTATTCCTCTTCTTATTCTCCTGCTCTTCTTATTCTCCTGCTCATGGAATATACTGGTCTGTAGTTTCATGCATACTTTTGCTTGTGGACTGTGTATCACATACAGTTCTTCTCTTGAGATGATGGTGCATGCGTACCAAAACATCATTTGTTTCTAAGTTAAAAGTGTGCCTTAACCTTACAGGTGTGCCTTACAGGACACAAGAAATCATAATCCCAAGCAACTTTACTTATAAGATTAGAAGTATTGCCAATATTCATATGTAGATGCTATTTGAAATTTCAGCTTACCTAAATTAAAATGGTGTAAAAGTTTTTTAAATTCAAACAAAATAAACATTGTAATCACTCATCCATTAAATGTTTATTCCTTTCCTGTGAATGGTGAATTTTATATTAGCTTAGAGAAAGCCCTGCTACAGCCTCTTTGGCAACTGATAGAAAGAAGCAATATAAAGACATATAAAATATTTTGAAATACCTGCAATCCTGGATTTCTTGAATTTCATAGCAAAGTGGATCTGCTTTACAAGACAAAATATTCTGGTGCTGATCAGTATGTGGAATTAGTATTCCTAATAGTCCTCATAGTGCTTCCAAGAATTCATCCAGGCATGCATGCAAGTAGATACATATATTTTTAAAAATTTGCAAACTGTTCTGGTTTCCTTATGCATTTTTAAGGATCACATAGTTTTTCCTCTACCCCACAATTTGTAATTTATTAAGATCCATTTCAATTTGGTTTGCATTAGAGAATGAAAAAAAAAACATTTTTCAGGAGCTCTTTTGAACAAATATTCATGATGCCCCATCCAGATTACTTGTTGTAGAAGTTGTTAGAAGCACAGGGAAGCTTTTCTTGTTCTAACAAGAAATCTTGATTTGTAATATGCACTTTATACACATTTGAGCCTATTTAGTTGACCTGTCATTAAAGAACACACCACTGCAAAGTTACAGACATTTTGTCCAGTTTTATTTTAAGTTTGGAAAAGATTTACTCAGGGTTATTGGTTTAATATTTTGATTTTCATTTTAATTTTCCTTTACTGGTTTGCAATACTTTTCAATTACTGTGAGCAGTATTTACATAGTGAAGCAATTCTGAGAGCAACCTATTCTCGTATCCACAAGTCAGTTGCAAATTCAGACACAACTGGATACAGATACAAACTCTGTACATCACAGATCTTGCTTCAAGATAAATACCTGTTCTATTTCATGCTGTCATTTTCTCATTATCATCTTTCAAGAATTTGCTGTTCTTACCCTTTTCCCTGGTGTTACTCTTTATGCTGGTGTGAGGAGAGTGCTAACCAAAGCAGGAATTGTTTTTTCCTTACTCGGGTAAGGAAACGTAAAGGTCAAAGCCAGGGAAACAAGCAAATGGCATGGAGCAGTTCTCTGGAAAGCCCGCTTTGCAGACTTGCTCACTTTACAGAGAACAGCAATGAACAGCAGGGCTTGCTAGAGGCAAGTTGTAACAGGCAGCTCAGTGAATTCAAAACCCGATTTAACTCAACTGGTCTGAATTCTTCGCCATAATCCTTAACACTTTGAATTGTTTCTTTACTGACTCAATAGCAAGAACAGTTGTTCAGTGCCAGGGTATTTCAGCATTTTCTTTGATTTTGTTATATTTTCATTTTATGAAGGAATTTATGTGAAGTGATAGTCAAAAAAGTCACTCACTTTTAGTAGTAACCGTCTGGCAAGCAACATCTCCAGTTCATATAAACAGATCTGTGGACTTAAGTGTGCATTAAAGGCAGAAAAGATAATTGGGATTAATTACAATATATTACTGTTGCATGAAGCTACAAGTTCAGGAAAATTTGCCTGCCAAAATAATTAAATACTTCTACTGTTATGCATTTCTAATTGAATATAATTTTCAGCATCTTAACTTGTCTACAGTTCTTGACAAGTTACAGCTGTACTTGTATGCATAATGTAGAGAAATATACACTTTCAAACTAGCTCAGCATTGTGGTAGAAATTTCATTCCATTGTGTGCTTCTTGGAAGTCAAGATAGCAAGTAGGTATGATTTTCTTCATTCCTCACTCTTCTAAGTAGCTAAAAAGACAGATAAATAGATAGATAGATAAGTAGATGGATAGATATATAGATGAGAATTTCTCATTACACTTTCTCTTAAAAATTTTAAATACATTCAAAATGCAAAACAAATAAACTCATTACATAATCATCTCATTGCACACTTGTAAGTAATCCTCATTTTATTTAGATTGCTAAAAAGATTACCCAGCTTCCAAGGAAAGCAAATATTCTATAACACTTAAAATTAATTAACAAGTGTCCATTTTATTAAGCTCTTTCTTTTTTTTTTTTTCCATTTAGAAACATCATGATACAGATGGGATTTCTCAAGTTGTGTTTTTGACAGAAACTTTGGCAGGAAAGTAAATTTTAGTTGTTATAACTTTTGGATCATACTATATTTGTTGTTGCTTGTTGTTTGCTATAGTGGCTCCCGTGGCAGTCACGATTGAAAGTAGACTTTCAATAATGCAGCTTAATTAATTTGGAGAACTATTATAACAATTGCAGTATGAAAGTACAAGCCCAAATTATCCTAAGATGATTCGCTACAATGTGTACACAGAGTTTTGTCTCAGTAGTTCAGCTCTCATGTCATCATAGTTTTTTAATGCATGTGCAGGTACAGAATGACAAATTTTGGTACATATCTAGAGTACTCTCTCATTTAAGTTGTATCAGCTAAGCGCTATCTTCCTCACAGTTTTGATGGCTAGCCTCAAAGGCGTGTGGGGATCTAGTGCACTGAACTACTTGTGTTTATAAGGCATCAGATGGAGAAATATAAGCTCTGTAAAGATGCATTGGAGGCAGGAGTCTTGCTGAACTGGGCATTTTCTTGGTTCACTGAAGAAACCGTTCTCAGTGGTAGGAACCTTTAGCTGCCTGAGATTTTGTTTGCTTTGTCCTCTACTGAGTAAGGACTATAACCCCGATTGATTACATTGTGGCTCAATAGTAAGGCAATAGAGCACATACTTGAGAAATGAGATATCAGGCTTATAGGCCCCACTCATCTTAAAAGTGAGTCAAACTGCATCTTCCACAAGACCCATAACCCTTCTAACCCTTCTAACAACGTGCCTTCGGTATGGATACTCCCCAACCGCTTATCCTGAGCTTGATTCACCGTGCAGACAGGAAGTCAAGGTTGATGTGCCCAGATTGAGCAACAACACAGGCAAGTTTCTCAGTACTGATTTACAGCCCGAATTCCCAGACCTTTCAGTCATCATCTACAAAATAAAAAGAAATGACAGGATATCTTCAATAGATGTCTAATTATTCCTCCCTTTTAATCCAAAATTCTTCAGTCCTTATTAATTGTTGTTACTAGGGAAGAATCAACCAAACGCATACTGAAAATCTCCTGAGAAGCAGAATGTATATCCTGCCCACACTGAACTGACCTGTAGTGTGGTCACTCTGCCAGCAACACCTCAGCTGTGTGGTTTCAATGCTAGACAATCCACAGTTACACCTAACTTGATGTTCAATCACATAAAACCTGGCTTGTCTTATAGCACTTCTACATCTTCATAAACTGGGAAATGAAAAAAGGACCAAGTCTTTATCTGTGATGTTCATATAAGTGCTAAGCAAGACTGGGTACCATCAAGAGTCTAATTTGATTATTGTCTTACACACATTCTCCCAGATCTGGTTTAATGCAAGCAGTTGTAAAGTATTTTATAAAGTCTCTGCACTGGAGATGGAAACAGGAACTTTTGTTTGAGAGATGGCTTCCACAAAGCTTCGACTTTAATATCTTATCCATCTATGGTCTTGACTGAGTAAGTCCACTTAATTCCTATTAGATTCCTATTAGAATATTCCTGTTTTTAAGGATAAGGATAAGGATAAATCAAGTTGCTGGCTGAAAGGAACTGATTGCCATAAGTGTGTGCATCTTTAAATAATTTCCTGAACTAAGCAAACACTTACAGCATATGTTGTAAATTATTCTTCAGAATATATTTACAATAAATCTCTCTCTTTTAATGGAACATTTCAAAGGTGTCTATTACATCTTTGAACATTTGGGGTCATAAGATGAACATAAAACATTTGTCCTCTTCTGAGCGTTTCAAGTGGTATTTCTGTCATATTTTTTCTCTCATCACAACAATACAATGAGATAATAATTCTTACGCAGTATGTCCACAGAAAGACATCAGAGCTTTTAAAATGTTTTCTTAAGGTCATCTTACTAGTGCTTTATTTGCGATGTGGGTATTCACATGATGTTCAACATTTTTCTGTGAGACCACAGTTTGAACTTGTCTCTGTGAGCCTTTTTGAACATTTATGTTTTACAATCATACATAAATGTTGAACATATGAGATATTCTAGAAATCTTGGGAGAATTAATAACATAAAAAATATACTCTGAAGAACGCATTTGGAAGATACAGAACTACAATTTTTCAGTTGATATCTTTCTATTTAATCTCCAAAAACAAGACTATTTAAGGCAAATGTAGTACTGTGAAGATTTGTTTTTTTTTCTGTTATTTGTAAATGCAGTAGAGCAGGGGTGTTGCATCACAGAACACAGATAATACAACCATTAAATTGTCCACAACTAATTTTCTAATAAGCTCTGGTTTTTATATTTCTGCAAATTTATATAGTTTAATATTATTATTCTGTCTAAAGCCCACTGATGCAATCATCAACCAGTGACATTGTCTATGGAAAGCCATCTAACATCAAGGCACAATTGCTCATCCAAGTTGTTAGTGTTTGCTCCTCTCAGTGTTGACCAACTGCCACATGGAAAAAAAACCTTATAAAGGCATAACCTAAATAATATAATAGTACTCATAATGTGTAACTCTTTTTTTTTCAACCAAAGACCACATCTTCTAAGAAATTCTAAATTGCCTCGTTTAAGAAATGATTTTCAGTTAGTGAAAGTTAAATCCATCTGTATCATAAGATTTATTCTTAATACTCAGGTAATAT
The DNA here is from genome assembly GCA_034781795.1 of Crypturellus tataupa. NCBI lineage: Eukaryota > Metazoa > Chordata > Aves > Tinamiformes > Tinamidae > Crypturellus > Crypturellus tataupa. Next base: position 7,994,093 of record JAWLRI010000039.1, read on the forward strand.
AAACTATTTCTGTCAGGTCTCCTTGTACAGTCTGAGCAGCTCAGACACAACTACAAAAAAAATCCCTTTTGGAGATTAATTTATAATCTGGTCTGGTGTGTGCATATGCATCTGTCAAAGAATATTTGTCACCTGATTACCAGTTTAAGGTTTGAACTTCAGTCTTGAAAGCTCCAGATATGTTTAGTTGTCAACATTATTTTGCTAGAAAAATCCTAAATTTTGGAGCCAAATCCAAGGCAGACTTATAGCGTTTAAAAGGAGAGTGGTCAAAAATCAAATGACTACTACATCATAACTTTGCCAAAAGTAACAGATTCTCTGACTGGACAACTCCATGGAAATGTGAAGCTTCAAGCTTATGAAGCTTGAATTGTCACAAAGCTGTTAGAGAAGATGGGCAAAACAGAACTTCATCCCTTTGAAAATGAGAGGCATGGACTTGACCATGGGCTTGAGTCTGCTCCTATTATGGGAAGGAGGTCAAAGAAACGTGGTGGAGCAAGGGTTACCATTGAAGCAGGGGACAGTTGAGGCAATGACCACTAGGAGTCCCCTGCCCAGCAGCATCACCTTTTAGATCGGAGGCAGTAAATATGAACTTGCAAGATACACAGTATAAACCACATGAGCAACAAGGCCTCAGGATTTTCTTGCCCTTTGCAGTCTGCTGTCTGAAGCAGCTGCTTATTGTATACATGAAGCCAACCCTTCTTCATTTCCAAGAAGACTTATTAAAACAGCTGTCAGAGCCACTTGTACCACAGCATTAACTGTCATATAGTGTCTCTACTGAAGAGATGAGCTGTTCACATACCAGAAATAGTTTTCCACAAACGTTTAGGAAGGACAGAATCCCACTTTCTATCATGTATCTTCACGTAATGTGTGACAGTCTTTATACAGGATACAAAAGTACTATTTTACACATAATAGTAGATGTACTACGAAAAAGTAATAATTAAAACATCTGTTAGCTTCATAAAATCTTGCAGTTTCATGCTCAGGTACTTTTTCAAAATTATTTTCTCTTCCTAACAACCCTTAAAACTTCATATAACAGAAAAGTCATTGGGAATCCATCTAACCTCTAAAAAAAAGGGGTTGCTTTTCAAGCAATCTTGCTAAAAAGAAGTTCATTCATTGTCAGCCTGCATTTCTGACTTTCTAGTTCTAATACACTATTTCACAAACTTGAGATTCAACTCACATAATATCTCTGGGGATGAATGGACTCATATTCTGTTTGTGAAGTGAGCAAGACAGCTGTAGTGCCCTTGCAGTATCTTCTTTGTGTCAAAAGGGGAGTATAACTTATAGAAGAAGCTGGACAGTGACACAAACTGCTGCAGGAAATGTCCATATACTCTGTACTGTTACCTGATCAGATCAGAACCTGGGTGGATGAATAATGCTTTTGCCTTGCAAATGCACTTTTATGTCCCTGGAGAATCTCATACTAGTTCAACCAGCCATATTAACCAAACTCTGCCAACATTTTTAAATTGAAGCTAAATCAGTCAAAAATGTACAAACTGTTGGTTTGGAGTCTAGTATTGCATCTGTTCGACCTGTTAGTAGTGTATGGCTCTGTGTGTAAAGTAGCAGTTGTGGAGCCAAAAAGAGACATTTTCATGCAACTGATAAAAAAAGCTAATGGAAATGACCTCTGGATGGTCACTGGAACATGCCTGGTAGACTACAACTAGTCTTGCTTTCTGTGTCTTTCCTGAGCAATAAACACACCGTGATGAACCCAGTAAAGTTAAAGTTGGTTTCATGCCAATTATAGTAAATGTTGGTCATGTGGAAAAGTGAAATCCCAAAGGATATATGGAAAAATTAGTTAGGAAATCTACCTTCTGAAGTACTCCCAGGAAGCTAGACTATTTTTTGGTTCTCTACCGCTCCCACTGAACTCAAATGACAAAACTCCCACTCACTTCATAGGAAAAAGAGCCAGTCTATTTTATGAGGTGAATGAATATGATGTGTGTTTGAATGTCATGATTTGTTTTCAAATTTCACTAGAAATAATTCATTTTACTATTTTGGTTAGATTTAAAGGTTTTTTAAACATTGAAAAAGTTAATAATAAGGGATTATTGAAAGGATTTGAATACGAAGGTTAGAGAGAATTTAATGACCATGTAACTCTGGTCATAGGCTCAGGAGAAAACAAATGCATTAGTGTCACAGTTATAAAAGTACAGAGGACAAATCAGACACATAATGAAATACAGTGAGAGTAACAGCAAGTTCCATCAGCAACAAAATGATTTGTTATTTGAAACAAAGAATGAATTCAGAGAACTTCCTACTAATAGTGAAAGATCATTTGGACTTTTACAGCATGAAGAGACCAGAATCAGTAATATTTATTTTTACTTTTTTAACCCAAAATACAATGAAAAATGTCCTTCACATACACAGGCTTTCTATGAAACAAAATACCTGCCTTTTTCTGGCCTCAGTCAAACTACTGACTCTTTGTTTGGTTTATTTTTCTATTGTCTTTAAGTGCAGAGGATTTACAAAAGAAATAAGAATACCAGTGCTGAAGCTCATTTCATCTTACATTCTCCTACCAAAAACTAAGTAATTAGATTCAAAAATAAATAGTTGATTTGGTTTTCAAATCTTGTTTTAAATTTGGAGAAAAACAAACGTTTGTAAAAATAAACTGTTCATATCAGCTGAGAAAGAATTAAGATTTTCTGAGTTAGAGGAAAGGAATAAGAATAGATTCCAAAGTAATTTTCTGTGTTTTCTGCATACATTCATTTGTCTTCTGATTTTGATTTTTTTTTTTATGTCTCAAGAAAGAGAAGTACATGTGGATTCCTTATCCCTCCTTCTTTTATAGATTCATGGGGGCAGAAGGGAAAAGGAAGAGGAAACTTTTTCTTCCCCTCCTCTTGAAACAGTTCTTTAGTATTCTGTATCTCTAAGGAAGTATATGACTTCTAATATGAATTATGCAAAATTATATAACAATAATTCAACTGATTGAGACCTTGATGTTCATTGAGCTTGCTGCTCATTTATGCTGAAAGTAACCACTGAAGAAAAGACCTATTGTTCTATCCTCGTACTCAACTATCAGGTGAATCCACTTGAATTAACAGGAAACTTTGTTGTTGTAGCTATCTGGACATAAGTAAAATCTGTTGGAATCTCATATATTCACATGGGATTTAAATTATAGTTTAAAAACTATAGTGTTCAAATAGGTCAGAATTTGGGAAAGAAAAAAGTATGATCTTCCATTCACTACCTATAGGATATTTTCAAGAATATTTTTGTCCTTCTTGTTAAAATATTCATAAGCAAGTATCATTTCTTTCCTTAAAGCATAAATAGAAAAAGTGATAATGAATAATATTCTGAACGGTGTCTACTAGCAGATTTGGGCTGTAGGAGCTTTCCATGCCGAGATTGGGAGTTTTGACTCTTTCTTTTTTTATTGGGTCTTGCCTCTGGAAGTTGAAACATTGCCAAATGGACCCTGACCCTTCATGTCCACCTTGTGCTGATATGCTTAAGGTTTGGTGAAATCGTAACATGATTAAATCTGTCTCTAGTAACAACTCTAAGAGACTTTCCTACACTGTGAGGTGGGATAGAATACTTGTGGCTTATGATTCATTTATATAACAATAGATTTGTTGTTTTATATAAAACAATAGAAATTTGAAGCATTTCTTGTTCATATAGAATCCCAGATTCATTATAAAGCAAAACAAATCATAGAAGATATGAATTAGTATGAAAATAGAGGCAATGAATAAAAGGAATAAAAGGTAAAAATCTTGCACTTGATAGAGGCACAGGCAAAACATTTAGTGGTTTCAGTATTGAACTTCTCTTAATTAAAAATATTAGTGAAAAGGCATTTTGTTAAGTCTGTACCTTTTAATTTTTCCTTTTATTTGTTTGAAATGATTTTTGAAATGATTTGCTTAGAAGTGAAAAACTGATCATGCTTATTCATTTTCATTTTTATCGCAGAACTGGGTTTTGTAGGCCTTCATTTTTTTTTTGCTGCACAAAATTTTCTGCAGACTTAAAAACCAGAACGTTTTTATAAACAAGCAATTTTTGTAGACTTGGTAGAATAGAGTGTTAGCTTTAATTTGGCATGGGTAATGTTCCATTTGTGTTCATTTCCCTATTGTTATCATTCTGCTATTGTTAGTAGCCTATTTTCTTGAAAGTTGGTTTACCAAAGTACTGGTAATGTGGTATGTATTTTTATTGTTTCAACTTTGAACATAATAACTCCTAGAGCTACAGTGAATTCACATTACTTTGGAACAGAGCAAAAGGTTCAGCACAGATCTCAAAATTAGAATTTTATGTAATTTTCCTGCTTTTCTTCCCATGGGCTTACAATAAGGAGATACCACGTTCATGTGAAAATCTTCATCTCTTCCATATGCATGTCATCTCCAGACTACATTACTATACACCATTATTTCTCTGGCTCCAGGTAGGAGCAGGGAGGAGTTCTAGAAGAGTGAAATGGGATGCCAATAAGTCATTACTCCTTCTTTGTAGCTCTGGTTCATCCATCCATTCATGATCCCTTCCCATTCCCCATTCAAGAACTTGTATTCCTTAGCTTTATAATAAATGCAATAATATATCAAGACTATTCCTCTAGAAATTATACTTTCAGTCCTGCAGAACAGTAAGATTTTAAGAGGAATGATACTTACTGTGGTTTTTGTTTTGTTTTGTTTTTTAGCGTGTGCATGGTGGGTGGAGGAAGCATGGATAAACAATAAGGGAGTATTTTCCTCTCTCCCCATGTAATTAATATTTTTATAACATTTGTCTATACGGAGGAGTGCATGCATTAAAATCTTGTTTTTCTTTATTCAGACTGTACAGTTTGTCTCTCAGTTTCTCAGTTTCATTAAGAAAAAGAGTGATTATAGGATCTTCAGACATCGGAAACAAAGGTTCATGTCCTTGCTTCAGATTATAAACACGGGATTCTTCTTTCTTAGTCAAACACCTTTGCTACAAGGCTGTGAGTTGTATATTATGAGCATTTCATCAGTATTTCTAGTCAGGTCTAGACAGGACCTAACTACGTCAACGACTTTGTTCCTTTATGATCTGTCAGACAAGAGGGAAATACGGTTAGCTACAATAAACAGAACAAAATACTTGTCACTTGGACAAATACCTGTTATACTTCTTAAAAGATGTAGGAGTTACTGTAGCACATAATAATAATTAAGCTATCTAGTAATTCTTTTCGATGTGCTTACAAAAATACCTTAAAGCTGCTGACTGCACATTCCAGATTTTTAGAGTCTTTGGGCGGGGAAAAAATCCAGGTTCTTTCAGAAAGTCCATCTTATTTATTGTGATAACTGGATATATCTATGACTACTTATGTACCATAATGATAGGATCTCCCGAAAACCCTTCAAGGAGAAGGTAAATTCTCTTAGCAGCTATTCCAGCAGGTTGACTTTTTGAAGAACATTCAACAGTATGAACTGTTGAATAAATCTTAGTTCTTATAGTATTTTTGGTCTTTCAACCAATAAATCTTACTTCCACAGAAATTTTACAGGTCTTTTCCCCACAATTGGTATTGCTAATGTATGTAAAATGATCTAAAATATCCTACCGAAAAAATATAATTTAGAACCTGACATTTCTCCTTTCTCAGCTAAAGTCTATATAATTTCTTCAACTGGGATTATAAAAGTTGCATTCCAAGTGCTTTGGAAACATTAACCGAGGTTTTGCATCAACTGAATATCTTGATACGGAAATGGAAGAAGTTCTACAAAATCAAACATCAAAGAACTGCCAGGAAAAAAAAAAAAAAAAAAAAGGACTTAGTAACACAAAATTCATTGTGCGTGGTTAATTACAGACAGGGATTTACTTTCTACTTTGTGTTCTCTTTTATTTTAAATTTGCTGAGTGAATGTGCATCTAATAGGGCGAAATCACTTTCATGCGCCTTGGCATGTTGCAGGAATGATTAAAAACACACAGACTTAACCCACAAAGTTCCTATGTTTCAGAGAGCAATGATTTTCATTAGCTGTTTCTTTTCAGATTTGGACTTATGACTTAATTCAGAGTCTCTATTTAATATTTTCCAACATTTTTATTGAAAAAAAGACTATTCCTCTCTGCATTTTTCCCTCTGGACAAATATACATATCCTGTAGAGCTCAAATGTATACAGAAAGAGGTACATTTTTAGAATGTGTGAAATCCTATAACAGTGGCATTTCAGTATGGATAACAAGTTGTCTCTGATTTTCCTGCCATGGGCAGTACACCATCTACAGTTCCTGTACACCATGTCACGTCCCTGTCATGTATAGATTCAACTCCATGCTAACATTTCAACGTGAGTACCTGTGAAAAAGATAAAGGTTAATAATCTAGAATATAAGGGGCTATTTTGCAATAAGTACTAGATCTGATGAATTGTGCTGAGCAATTTAGCTGATAGGTACAATTTTTTGAAAAGCATGATTTCTCATCCAGAAGATGCTGGCATTTTCCCGGGAAAAAAAAAAACATACATATATATATACAGAGGCAAAAAGGGTAAAGATTGCTGGTTCCAGCATTTTTCTAAGAGTTTTTCAAAATAAATCTAGATTTAACCTCCTCGTCAAGACACCACAATTTGGGTAGTGTAAACCAGCAGTTCTTATGGTCACAAGTTCTGGGATAGACCTACAAGTCCTTTTTGTCTTAGGGAAGGAGAGCCAGACCTCCTGGGATCCCTATACCAGAAAGGAACTTTTAAATTTCCACTGCAAACTTGCACTCATTTTGCTGGAAGTTTGTGAACCCGGAGATATGTCATACAAAATATATCAAGTGAACTGCCTTTAACAGGTGAATCAATATGAATATATTTAATGATGTATGTGGTTGCTGTTTTTTGCTTCTGTGGATATGGTTTTGTATAGACAGTAAGCATATAAATCGAAAAAAAAAAAACAGATTTTTTTTCAATGATATTCACTGTGACTGTTGTAATAGTAAGAGAGGTTCATTTTAGAACTGGGTCTTGTATTTCTGCCAATGCACAGCATGCTTGACCTGCAATACCCTTGCTATTCCAGTCCTAAGGTTCCCCTGGGCAAACTGACAGTCATGCAAACTGCAGCAATGTGGGTATGTAGCCAGTTAACAGTAAAATAACACTGACAAATTCGTTTCCACTCATGACCTTAAGCAGTTCTCCAGATAACAGTGTAGAAAAGTAACAGAGTACTCTCCAACCTACCACCCCTACCTAATAACTGCTCTTTGGCTGTCTGTAATTCTGATGCGATTACTTCAAAAACATGATTTCTTGATAAAACCAAACCTGAGATACTTTCAGAGCATGAATGATCAAGTCTGAAATAAGACAATACATTTTGCTTAACTGTGTATTCCTTGGAGGAGAAAAAGTCTGTATGTGCTTTGATGAAGTTTTGGGGTAAGTTTAGAAGTAAGGAGCCATTGATTTTATTTGTGACTAGCGCTGGTACAGTTCTCGGGAGGCTGTGCGATCTGAATGTCATCTCAGGCGATTCGGGGCTGGTCCACGAAACCCGTGCGCATGGGATGCACGAGAACCCGCTCTCAGCCTCCGCACTGTCGCCCCTAGCAACAGGGAGGCATGTGATGGCTCTGATGTGCCGTAGCCACCCGGCAGCGGGGAGGGCACGGATTTACATGAGGTGAATGGGAATATTGATTTGGACAGCTGAAGTTTCCCAGGGCACTGCAGTATTAACAAGGAATGATAACTCTGCTGGGGAAAATAAATAAATAAATAAAGGACAGAGATCAAAAAACCCTCGCGGGCAATGCTGCCAATTGAATTAATTTGCTAAGATGTGTTTCTAAGAATTGTATTTATATAAAAAAAATAAAGCAGGTTCACTTCTATTAGCATTAAAAAGAGTACTTTTTTCCTTTATATCTATCTACTATGTCAAAATATAGGAGAAAGGAACCTCTGAAACAATAACAGAAGCATAATCATATATATTCAGTGGAAAAATAAAGTAGAACATAGAAAAATTTGACAGGAAAAGGTAAGATTCATTCATTTTTCATAGTTCTATTTTTTTCCCCTCCCTGGGAATGGAAATAATGATAAAGAAAGAATAAACACTAAGAAATAGTTCTCACAGGTTTCAGATCTGTTTATCCAGATATTAAATTTGATCCTACCATGTATAGGTAATATTTCTGCAGTGTGACAGAATGGAATGCTCTCAGCATATGCAACAAACTCAAACCCAATATTCCATCTTTCTGTTCCAGTGGATTTCCAGAAGCATTTTTGTCTATAGCAAATTAAAAATCTCCAAGTTAATATTTGTTTGTCAGAAAAGCAGTATATTTTGATGAGATATCATTTGTGAAAATGAAATATAACAACTCAGAGTATTTTTTTCTCATTGTTGATTTTTTGTTTCATTTTAAAATTATATTTTGGACAATACATAAGCTTTAGTCTTGTTTCAAAACGCTTTCTGGATGTTTATGCAACTCCAAAACAGAAACAATTTTGAAATTGCATTTTGTGGAAGTTGTGGAATGTTGTGCAGTTGCCTTATTTTATTCTGTAAAGTGTATATCTGTTGGAGATACCTACACTATAATATAAACACATATACATATATCTATAAAAACATGCATACAGCTATGTAAGATAATAAGTTCAAACAGTACGTTCAACCAGCAATAGCAATGAAAATCACTCAGAAGATGATATGATGAATGGGGTATTGGAAACAGATTCTCAAAAGCATTCAGATAGCATGCTTTTTTATTTCTATGAACCATATATCTAACGTGAATGATTTAAGTGCTATACTTCAGTTATTTTATCTTAAAATGGAAATACATTCCTACAGAAATGTATTTCTTTAAAAATTTAAAAATTGTCCTTTTCAAAAACAGAATTACATTTAAAACACATAAACCCAAGCCAGCAGGTTCACATATGTCAACCTGATTTCATCCATAACATCTTTCAATTAGATTTAATAAGGGACTTCAGCAGGACAAAGGCACATCTGAGATGACTTAATGAAAAAAAAACCCTTGTATTCCCGCTCTACCGATGTCTCATCCTGAAGGCTGTTAAGATCTGCTGGTTCCTCCCTGTTTGATTTTGAAGTTCTCTAAGCATTTTGTTTCAGTGCATGCCCAGGTCTTCCCCAGCCCCAGCAGCTCGATGCTTATCTCCCGTCTGAGCCAGAAAAGCAGGAGCATCCAGAAAGCAGGCGCTCCTCTGCCGGGCTCCAGCACAGGCTGACAGGACCTCACAAAAATGTTATTGTGGCTACTTGCTTTCCAACCATGGCTGGCAGAGGAGGTGGTAGCCACAGAGATCCAAGGGTTCAACCAGGAAATGGGTGATGTGGATCCAGTCCTCTCCTTCGCCCCAGGGATTCAAGCCCACATCACCTACCTCCCAGAAGAATCATGTAGCAACGAAGCTGTAGGTTATTTGAGGGAACAAAAATAAAGCAGGAATGTGAAGGGATGCTCTTTGCTTATTCTGGCTGCATTTCATTCCTGTGGGGAGGGAGGGAAAAAAAAAAAAAGAAACTCATTGGAGAAGTCAAACGGGTTTATTCTTCTTAGCTGGGAGAGTTCGTCTGAAAAGGAAGAGTTCTAGCCATCCATTTGGTTTTAAGCCTAGGAAATTCTCCAGCCCTGCTCATGTCCTGGCCACCAGATTATGGCACCCAGCCCTCCTTCATTTGCTTCATGGATTTCAATGCTGGTATAGCAGATGGGTAGGGAAATCTGATATATTCACAAATAATATTCACTGTTCATTGAATGTGTGGCCTTGGTACCATGTAGTGAGGACAGACTACCATCTAAAGAGAAGAGTTTTATGGCTCTGAATCTTCTTACTGAGGAGAATTTTTAATCTAGGTGGGGACACTTTCTAGCCAAAGCACAAGACACACTGCTACATCTCCTTCTATTTTTTTCTTTTTTTTTTTTCCCTCAAAAGCATAAGTCCTACTCTGCCATTCAAAAGGATGGTTAGAAGTGCATGAAATAGACTGTATATATTCACCTGGAGCTTTGGAAAGCAAAGTGCCCTCCTGCAACTCTTGGTCAGGCTGCATTTCAAAGGTACTACACTCAGTGTGGTGTCTTTTCTGGACTTCAGTCTGATACACCTAATTTTCCTCTTTTTTTCTTTTTATAGGAAGCCTGAATGCCTTAATCAGAACTTGGTTTTCACCAAGAAAAACTGTCCTAAAATTATTTTATTAGATCTAATTCCTCATTAAGTGCAGAGATTCAAGAAATGGAAAGAACCTGGCTTAATACTCAAAGTGTGCAAAGGAAGCAATTAGGAAAGGCAAAACAAAACAAAACATAGTTTTATATCTAAGCTGAACATTTGTGAGGTGAAAAATTTTATATTATTTATTAGATAAAATTAGATATTTCTTATTAGACTTGCATTCTTAGCGCCATCATTAGTGGAAATAACTTCTAGGAAAAATTTGGATGCTACGCATGCAACTAGTTGTGTTCAAATGGTTGGCTGCACTGAAAGGCAGATGTAAACTTGAAATGGATGATTATAGGTTTTTTGCTCCACATCCACTCAATCACTCTAATATTATGCAGTTTACTTCTATAAATGTTTGAATCCCTTATGTCAAGATTACTCTCTTGATATTTTAAAGATCAGAGATTTCAGAGCAGCAAAGAAGGAGACCGAAGAAGGAATGTCTCTATTTACATAGTGCATAAGCACTTTTGGTTGTTTTCTCTGCTTTGTGGTATCTTATAATTGTGAAAATCAAGATGGAAATAAATAGCATGTGATTGTAATGTCTAAGAATTATAAAGAAAATGTCTAAGAATTATAGTGTGCTATAATATTGTAACAGACTGATATATACGCTTTTTTATGTACACCCTTGCACATATACACATACACATACACATACATAGACATGCATATAGGTATATGTATAAACAACTAAGTATATATTCCATACAAACAAATATAACAAAGTGGTGATACGTTCATCCTTATTTCGTAGTCCTTTTACATATTTAATATTTTGTTCTAAGACAGTGTCTCCTTTTTATTCATGCACTTCTTTTCCTTCTTTTTCCTTTCTTATTTTTGTGTTTTCATATCCCTGAGCTTGAGTCAGTGTTACACATAGGCAACACATTAGTCAGTCCCCAAAGCTGTTGTTAATCTTATCTTCTGGGAATATTATTTCCATTGCCCACCTTTGGATAGCTACTTTTACTCAAAAATTGTTGCAAGAAATTTTCAAATGAATGAACAATAACCAGAGGCATTTGGAGTGTGTATTACTAGGCAGAATTATATTGCTAAATAGTCTATTGTTGAGCTTGTTTTATTGGAAAATCTACAATCGAAAAAATTTACAAGGAAAGAACCTAAGCATTCCCTGACATGTATTCTGAATATATTTCTCATAGGCTAGGAATTTTAAATTGTGGGGAATCCTGGCAAAACTATATAACATAATAGTAATTTCTATTTATATAGGCAAAGTGCAAGCTTGTAGATTTGAAGACAATAATCCTTAATAGTTGTTACTTAGGATCAATGTGTTACTTCTTAGGATCAATGTTTGGAGGGAGTAAAAACTGGAACTAAAGTACAGTAGAGGTTAGTCGATAAATAAAAATAATTTTTAAAATATTATTACTTCCAAAATTATTATTTCATTTCAGTGTTTCTACATCCTATCTACATGTAGATCAGGATAGGGATCAAAATTTTAGTTTTGATCTCACATTTCTACAAATTATTTGCAAATGGGAATAAGGTTAAAAACAGTCAAAATAGAAAAACTGATTTTTCTATAAACATGGTAAAGTTTCAGTGACCTTAGAATTCTACAAAGGTTTTCTTGGAGGTGCAGAAGAGCTCACAGACTGAGAAGAGTCAGTTAAAGTGGCTTTAAATCAGCTTTCACAGAATCGCAGAATGGCTGAGATTGGAAGGGACCTCTAGAGGTCATCTAGTCCAACCCCCCTGCTCAAGCAGGGACACCCAGAGCATGGGGCACAGGGTGGCATCCAGTATTTTCCTGCTGCTGCTGGCTCAGACCAAGATCAGGAAACAATACTTGACAAAATGTAGTGTGCAGATCAGCAATTGCTAATACCTCTGTGCTTCAGCCTTGTCTCATACTCATCTTTCATAATCTACACATTAGATCTATACATTATCTATAACATTATCTATTAGATCTATATATTATCTATAACATAACAAGTGGGTCTACATGAGAAAGACTTATGAACATGGCACACGGTCACTGCTAACAAGCAGAATGCTATTGATGACATTCTTTCACCACCAAGAGGACTATTTCTATAGATCTCATTTCTATGAATGTAACACCTTTGAGGCTTCTATCTTTCTTTTATATTCAATATGGAATCATTTCTTGAGACTATCAAAATACAGTTCTCATTATTTGGTGTGCCAAAGAAGAAAACACTTTTTTTTTTTTTTTCAAATTTCATTGCTAAAATTAATTTGTTCAATTTTTCTTTTACAAAATAGAAACCTTTTTAAAATAGTTTATATCTCATGTGTTTCCAGAAGTCAAATTCAAGTAATCAGAAAGGTGTTATGTCTGATTAGAAATGTGCACTACACATGAACCTGATTTATTTAATTTTATGGATGACCTGGAGAGTTCACCTAGTGAGAATCAGTTCTCACCATGCAAGAGCCGCAAATTGTATTTGAAATGAATATTTGTGATTAAAATTGGCATTTCTGAGTTTCCTGCTGTCTAACCCCAGTTTGCTGGGGTGAGTCACCTCATTTCAGTTAAGAGCGCCTTCAGCAAAGTTGCTGTCAGTTCTGTACCTCACTCCACTCTACTGTCACAGGACAAATCTCAAAATACTTATCTCAAACAGCTCTGGCTATGGAGATACCTCAAATATTTTCCCTGTCATTTTTGCAACTGTTATATTGAAACAGTAAGTAATGCAGTAGCTGAAAATTTCCACTTCCATCTCCGCTGGTATTTCTTATGTTTCTTCTGATCACCTGTGGTTCTACTACTGTCTTGTGATCACTGGCCATCTGGACTTGCCCGTGCCAGCCCTACAGTTTTATCTTGTGACATCATTCTGATACAGACATTTCTGTGTTGTCCTAGGTATGTTTTATGATACAACACCAGCCAGACAAAGAGGTGGGTGGATTTCTATTCTAAATCAGGATGAATGCTTGAAATATACAAAAAGGCTATAGTTGAACCATAGGAGTATTTAATTTCAGATCTCATTTTTACAGTTTATATTGCATTTACCTTCAGTTTTTAAATTATAATCTTTTTGTCTAGGGAAATTCACATTTTTCATTTTGAAAATTTTTAAGTGTTCTGTTGCAACGTGCTCCAAAATGAAGAATGTAGAAGGAAATCTAGAATAATACAGTTTTGAAGCTTCCTTGTTCCACTGTTTCTTTTTTCAACTCTGTAATCATCTGGTTTGTTTCACCTTGAGCCTTGTAGCCAAACTTATGCTACAGCATCTTCATAATATCCCCTCAGAAAATCTTCTAGCTTTATCATTCTTTGACCTGACACAGAGACAAAATTTTTGTTGTGATTCTAAGGCAAATTGCTCTTTAATCAACATACTTGAGACTATCTGGACAAAAAAAAGAGAAATAATATTGCTAAAAGATTGTTAAGCGATTTAATGGTGGATATTATTTGTTCTCCAAATGAACAGCAGAACCTGACTACAAAATTATACTTTAATAGAAGAAAAACATGCTAGCTCCACAGCAGCTGCTTCTACTACTCCAGTAAAAAGATGCAATTAAGTGGCATCATGAAACTCCTCATTTCTAAGACCATTTTCAAAAAAAAAAAAGTAATAATAAGTTAGAAGTAGCTCTAGTAGCTCTGATGACAATTCTTTTGCTTAAACAATACAATTACGCCAAGCCCAAGTGGAGTGAATTAGAAGCTTATTATAGCAGTTTCCTCTCAAGAATGACCTCGGAACATTTGGACTGATGACACTGAGAACAATAAATAGTAAGTAAACAGAATAAATGATGCCTTGCTTCCCTTTGTGTTTTGCAGCCAGAGAACAGTGCAAAGCTGCATCTCAATTTATGAATAAATTTTTGTATCAAGCCTGAAGAATTGACTCTCAAGTTCATCTCTGTCTACTAGCTTTCTGGCAGATTAAGCATATCTTTTTCCACTTGTCAATAAATATATTTTCTAATATCTTAAAAAAATACAAGAAGTCATGAATATATTTTATAAAAGATTTTTCCATTTTTAACCTTCTCTCTCCAGAGCCTAGCCTGTTTTTTTCTTGATATTACACTGGTAATAAAACATGCCACTAGGTCAGCTTAATGATTTTAAGAGCTTTGTGAGATGCATTTTGGAGGTAATATTCAGCCTGAGACTCAGGGGTGAGTCTGTGGGATCTGACCCTATTTCCCACACAGAGCACAGACCCAAAGCTGCAGTTTTCTCCCAAACTATGGCTGACAGGGATGCTCATGTTACTCCGATCTGGATATCTTTATCACCAGGCCAGTTTTAAAATATTTCATTACAGAGAGGCAGGCCATGGTACTCATTTTGAACCAAAAAATTTTACTACAATTAGCAATATTGATTTCAAAGAATGCAAGTTCTGCTATGAAAATGAGAAAGTATACAGTTCTAATTAATTGTTACTAAAAATAGAAAATAAAAGTTGTGTATGAAGCTTCTGTTGTCTTGGAGAAATGAAGTTTCAAAATTTCTTTGATAAATAAAAATGATACATATAATGTCTTTTATTCTCATCTATGTTTTAGAGAACAGTAAAGAGACAAAAAGGAAAAACAATCTGCAAGGACTGAGATACAGCTGTAGAAACGTATGGCAAGGCTAAGGAGTAAAAATGAATGGTTAAATTATCCTTATTGCTTGAAATCTTGTCACCCTTGAAAAACAGAATTCCACTTTAATTTCATTAGCAACTAACTTATGTTGTAGCAAGATAATCAAATCTCAGAAAATTTCAGAAACCTTTCAGCAACTGTCAGAGTCTTCTTAATTCAAACACCACCTTTGGTGCAGCTCTTCAGCAAACGATCACAGCTGGGTTACATCCAGTTTTATGAAATACCCGCAGCTATTTATTTTTATATCAGTTCTTTCAGACCAATGCCCATTCGGCACTTACATATCAGAGGTCAATTAAATATGAAAGAAATAGGTGTTTATTGCAGTACTTGGGTTTTGTATTAGTCAAAATATCACCTTACATCAATATAAAACTTATCTTGACATCTTAATTCAGAAGGTAGAAATATCTGAAAATAATTCTTGAGAGCTTAAGTAACTCCATGTTATCCTATGTACGGTGTGTTCACTACAGGAGATTTAAAGTATATATAAAGTATACATATATATATATAGAAAGAGAGAGCCTAGCACTTTTTTTGTTTCAGAAGGTCACACAAGGAGAGCCGCAGGAGGTGTGAATTCCCTCTCCACGTGCAGGAAGGTCTACCAAAAAGGTAAAGTTGGTCATTAACATTCAGTCACCAGGGCATGAGGGACATGTAGAGGATGATAAAATATTGTCAGAGTGAAGTGCTCACTAGCCAGACTCTGCTAGCTGACAGTCATTCAGAGATGTGTGACTTTGTGATTAATCTATCCATCTACAGTGTGCCTGGGACAAAGCATGGTTTTGTAGATGACTGACAAGCTGAGTTCCTGTGGAATAGTTATTTAATGATACATGTACTGTTTCTATATTATTGGCTTGTCTCATGCATTCCTTTCTCTTATTTAAATCTCTATACAATGAAATATTAAACAATGATTGTGCTTCTGTCCATACAAAAGAGAGCAGAGCAGACTGAGAATGAGAGATTTCTCTGACTATTTGTGCAAGGATTTGAATCATAAGTCTCCAAAACGGGTAACATTTTTCTTTATTAAATGGATCTCATATGAAATGTCATGCTTTATTTAGGCAGATAAAAATATGCAGACAGTCCTCAGAGTAAACGACCCGGTTACTAACAGGAGTTTCTTTATGGGATGGATAGTGGGAGTGAATCCATCCTGTTTCCATCCATTTGCTTGGATGGAACAAGTTGTTTCTTAGGAGTTGTTTTCAAAAAATATCAAATACAATATATATATTTATAATAGTCAAAAAAGCTAGAACTTTTTATGATCACACTTTACTTCATGTAAAAATATTGACTCTTCATATATTTATTTTGCATTTGAAATATTGTTGTCATACATGAAACAAAAGCCTGACTAAAGTATAAGATATGTGAATAAAACCACCTCCCCCTGTAAAACTCTGAAGATACAGATTTCCTGAAAAATTACTCATACAAGAAATATCTGATTGTTTAGGTTGGTTATAGTTATGTATTCAATCAAATGGATCTTTGAAAATATGTCATAACTGTTGCATCCTTTAATAATGCTGCAAATTGTCTGAGACTTCTCTGAATATTAATGTTGCATTTCCACTCTTCAAACTCTTCAAAATATTTTGATGGGAATTATTTTTTCCCTGCTCTAGATGTAAAATTTCACAGTAACTTAGATTGGAAAGGGTCGCAGGAGTCTGATTACATCTTCCAAAATAAGGAGAGCATCGATGTAAGAGCAGGCTGGTCAGCATCTTGTCCAGAGGACGTTCAAAGAATTCCAGGGCCGGAGATTTCACACTCTGTTGACAACAGGCTCCAATGTTTGACCAAACTGGCTTTGTATTACCATAATGGTTTTGGTTTTCTACCCTTCTTTTACCAATCACTTTAAATATATATATCTGGTCAGTGAACATGATTAAGACTTTCATTTAACCTGGTTCTGCAGTATCTAAATTTAAAAATATAAGTCATTGTTCTGAATTCTCAAATTTCAAAAATGAAAGCAGTTTCATGGGCATTTCAGGGCCTAAGTGCTATGCTAGTCTGTGTAACTGAAAAATCCAAGTCTGTGTAGATTTAATGAAAAGGTGAAGGAAAGTAACTCTGGAAAAAAAATGAGTGAACATTATATTTATCAAATTATTTTTTTCCAATACAAGTGAGACCCTAAAGTGGTTTGTTTTGGTTATTTAAAGCATGTTAGAAAAATACCAACATAGCCAAGAAAATCCCTCTTACAGAGAGATTTCCACAACAATATTCAAAATACAGTAGTGGAAGTAAACTATGCATCTAAAGTGGACTAGAAAACTTATGACTTCTTTTTTTAATAGCAAGAGACACAATGATACAGAACATATTAACATTTGTTTGCTCTTAGACACATACTATATCTCATACATGAATTAACAGCATAGAGATAATATTGTTAATTGTTAAAATGGCAGGAGTATATAAGTAAATATATACATATAAATGTACACGTGTAGTGTATGTGTGTATTTACTGCCTTGAAGAAATATAGGTCAAGATCCTTATAGAAAATGTTTTCAAGTTGTTATTCCTTTAATCTTATTATGGACCAGGAATAATTTTTCCATGACATAACACACTGTAAAAATCTCCATACTGTTTGTCATATAAAAGACTTTCTAAGAATATTTTTCAACGTTTTAAAATTCATTATTGATTTTCTTTTGTTTTCTGTTTTCAAAGGTTAGAGCAGTCATTGAAATATGTCTTTATTTAAAACATTCTTAAAATGATAAACTTCAGGAAATCTAAATATTGAGAGAAGATTATTGTGCCAATAGAATGAATGACTATAAGAAACCAAATGGCGCAGTCACGGTAACTCTCTGGTGCCTGCACTGCTCTTGTTTATTTTTGTTTTGTTCTATTTTTAATGCTGCCTTTGTAGCTAAGTTGTATAAGGTTGAAGCTTCACCTGTTATCCTCATGAAGAGGATATATGAATGACCTTTTCATGTGCATCTGGAGACAAAAATTAGCAAATTTTGTGGAGATCCTTGTAAAGTTCAAACTGGCTGTCACTGTGTAAGTATAAATCACTGATTAATGATTCAAAGGAATAGGTAATTTAGAAAGTAAAGGTCTGATCCTTAAGTATGGCAAGCTATTTCTACAAGACATCTCTGCACCCTCAATCCTCACTGAGCACAGTAGTGATTAAGGATACTCAAAATCCTTAACAAACCAGTTCAAAAAATTATTTATAATTCATAGACCTCATGCAAGCTCATCTCACCGGCAATTGGCACAAAGTAGATCAGCCAATGTTGATGAACTCAGAGGTAAAGTTCTTCCCCCTAGAATGATGTGATTAGGTGAGGTTTGCAACTTTTCTTTAAAACAACATTCTTGCTCTCACGCTCTTCCGGTCCAGCTGCATCTGCAGAACAACGGAGAAGCGGGTACAGGGCTGTTGTTACCTCTAATACCTAGCAATATACAGTGCCAGCATCATATAGGGCCAAAATGTTTAACTTGTTTTCCAATTTCAACAGTTCATCAGAACAGTTCATCGGTAGATTCTGCTTCCAACAATGGAATATTGCCACCTTCCACTCTTTAGAGGAGCAGCTCCTTCCTCAGCACATGCGCCTGTCAAATTCTCACTGTATGTTGTTAGTGAATAATAGTTCTCACTCTGGCACACTTTGCAGTTAAAAAAAAATGAGACAAAGCTAAAGTATTTTTCTTACATTTCAGAAATAATGAATGAGGCTGAAATATAGAACTGCAATAAATGTCAGAAGGAACTGAAAGGTTAAAGCATTGCGTTTTTCTCTGAAAAATATATAAGACCTCTTCAAAAACACAACTAGAAAAGGTATGAATAGCTCTGGTTTAGAGCTATTTGCTAGAAAAAAAAAAAACTGCATACATGCAAACGACAAATGAGTGTTTATAGGTCTTATTTTGTTGCTTACTCCATCGGTAGCCTCTATATCCCAGACAATTTCCTCATTATTTTTTTAATTATTTCTCTGGAAATAGAAGTACTTAACCTATAACTTAAGCCTATAACTGGCAATGTATAGAATGGTAATAACATCAGTTCCATAAAGTGAACAATTGTCTTGTGACCATTCAACACGAAAGAAAAAGAAATTAGAACAATTACATTAATGGAATTATTTAATTAATATGACACATTTCCGAACAAAATAAAATAAAAATAAAATGAAAACAAACAAGCAAAAACCTTCTAATTATACATATATATAACCTGAATATCCTCGCCCAAATTAAACTTTTTAATATAATTTCTTTAACAAAAAGGTGTTTTAAAAGATTCATGCTTAAAGATGATATAAGCTGGAGACCAAAATAAGTTCTATTGCTGGCTTCTATGACTTAAGTTTTCACTCCAGACTGCATATACTCTGCCAGAGCTTCCTCTGTTATTATTATGGACAAATTACGTATTGTGTTACTCTCAAAAGTACTTAAATATTTGCCTAATTTTAAACATGTAAGTATTCTGCTTGGGTTTTCTGAATCTTAATTTTCCTTGTCTCTGTGATAGTGTTTTTATCAAACACCTAGGGATGACTTGATACAAAAGTAAAATTGCAATCTCTATATGGAAAGCAACTCTGAAGCATTAATTATTACTGCAGGGTGCACAAGGAATCCATCCTGGTGTCTTACAATAGTGGTCATTTCACAGTAAAGAAGCCATGCCTGAGGCTAGGCATTATGCTCATTTTTAATGCGTTTGCCTGGCATGACTGAAGAATGAATCAGCCTTGATCCAAACGTGGGTTCAGGTTCTTCAGCCCACTGCCAGGATATGCTTCAAGGTCCCTCACAGTGGAATTCCCCAAAACAATAAATTAAAAAGTGATTTGCCCGAAGCCAAAAAGCTCAGTGGCTGTGTTATCACCCTATTTTATACTACCCGAAAGCACTGCTTTCTTCTTGGGAGATGGAGTTCCTGAATCCTTTCTGAAAGAGAGTTACCTCTGTCCTTCTTCCAAAGGTGGAACAGAGATCATTTGTTCCTCCTAAAAAGAGAGCTGTAGATGCTAATAATTCAGTGGTTAGAGCACTTGCACTCACTTGCCTGAGGGTTATATTATAACTCACCATTCCTACAGCTGTGTCTAAGGCCCTCCTCACCACTCATTAAGTTTTCCAAGAGAGTGTGCAAGAGGGCAGTCTTCACCTTGGCCCTTGAAACAGCAAGTTTCTGAAATAAAATTATGTCAGATTCAGTGAACTCACAAAGAAGCAACAAGTGCAAGCCTGACTGTCTCATCCAGTGACTTGGGACACCCTCGCAGTAGTGGGGAACCCTAGTCTGATCTCTGCCATTATGACTTGCGTATATATTTCACTTTAAACAATCTCTGGAGGAGGTTCTAGCACCTGGCTTGCCCCCTCAGATGCATGGCTAAGCTAGAGAGACTTGTTCATTCTTGCTTTTAGTCTTTCTTGCCCAGTTAATCCTTGATTATTTTCCATGATATAAAACAGCTTTAATGAAGGAGTGGAGATTGTTCTTCCTTTTTCTCTTCACAGGTGGCCTGGTATTAGGGTACTACTCTGAAGTTGAGAAGTATGGATTTGTTCTCATCATAACGGTGGCAGCATTTGAGTGTGGAAGATAGATAAAAATGTCTGTTAAAATCACAGCTCATTCTCTAACTGACTGTCAAACCCACTTATTTAGTTAATCATATGGTGCCTCTTATTCCAGAATTGCTCACAGCCTCTGTATACGCAGTTCCATAAGCAACTTCTGCAACTCTTCTCCTCTCTCATAATGATGAAATATTTCAAAGAAAAATTAGTTGTTCAATGTGTTAAAACTTCTTCAAGTGATAATGAGATTGCTATTTTTATCATTTCTTTCCTTTGTTTGCACTCAGTCATTCTTGGTCTGTGTGTCCTTACCTTCTGAGTTTGCTCTGGGAGTATTGCTTTTCTTCTTCTTCTTTTGGCCCACACCCTGCCATGATAAGAGCAGTGGCAAAGTACAGAAAGGATATTTAGCCTCCAAAAATAAATGCACATCCCCACTATTATTCCTCGCCTCATTAAGGAGAGGTCTGCTTCCTAGTCCTGACTCTACAGTATCCAGGCTGCAAGCATCTGCAGATCTTCTCTGTGCCGAGTGAATAAGCCGCTGCAAATGTGCTGTCAGAGCTCTATATATTTAATGAGCTTTGAGAACACTAACTGGATTGAAGTCCTCAGGGGACACGAAGTAGCTCGTGACTTTTGGTCTTAGCTACAAGCAAGAATCTGAGCTCTGGCTGTGGAGATGAATAAACTTCACAACCTAGAGTTTTTTAAAAAATAGTGAAAGTGAGAAAAATTCATGGATATATCAGATCCATGATTTGTGTTTTCCAAAGTGTTTATGTCTTTTTCCTTTTTAAGATCTCAGGAAGATCTCAGCCTTACATAAATATAGATTCTTTTATTTATTTAAGAATTGATAATCATATTGTTTGTTATGCCAAGGGAACTCAGCTGGCTATTGTTTGATCTACTCAGTAACAAGACTTTTCCTATACTTACAAGTGTTATGATTGTAAAGTAGTAAATGATGTGCTGAACCCTTGTGAGACTATGTGTCTCATGACACATCTGTCAGTGAGCACATAATAGAAAGGTTTTTAATTGCTTTTTAAAAAACAAATACTGCATTTATTATTCCTATTTCTTTTTAACTGAATCTATTTGAATGATAATTAAGCCTCATCAAGCTACCACAAGTATAAAAATTAAAAGATTAGCACAACTTAATTGATAATAGGACAAAAAAGTACTTAGATGATGTACACTGTCATTCATTCATTGAAGAAAATGCTAAAAATCAGTTTGACATTGCAGGAGTCAATCTGATATTCGTTTTGAACTCCAAAATCAATTCAAAATAAATTTTTAAAGGAATTTACGAAAGTCATGTCAGTAGGACAAGACGATGATAGACATTTTCACAGTTGTGTTTTTAGTTTTACTTCTCATGTCAGAGGGTTTTGGGGTTGTTTCATCTGTGAGACAGCACAATTTCTGGATTTTGTCTTGTTTCAACTACATTTTAATCATGTAGTCTTGCTTAAATCAGAACCATATCTCTTAAGAAGGGGCTGTGATTCCTCTCTGTTATGACCTTGTTTTTGATGTCAATATTTTAGATAACCAAATTTTTTCGGCTTTAAGTCTTAGAAAACTAAAAGATTCATTGTTGACCCCTGATAGTGAACAAAGAGAAAGCCCTAGAGCTACACAAGACCTGCAACTGGACAGAAAGAGCTGGACAGAGGTGAGCAGGCTCTCCTCAAACATCTATGAATGAACAAAAAGGAGCTTGAGAAATAGAGCAATTAAATGAGAGCTTAGCTATCAATTTTGTGTTTTTTTTTAAAGCCATTAATTTCTATGTTCAAATGAATACACTATTATCACTGCCTTTGCTTGTGAACGAGCAAGACGGTGTCGGTCAAATGTTTCTAATAGTAGGAAGGTACTTACTGTAATAGCAGTTCATAGTGGTGTGGTCTGAGGACTCATGGAAACAGAAAGAAAAACAAACAAACAAGCAAACAAACACTCCTCTCTTAGCAGTCTTTCATTCTGGTATTCTTTCATCTTTAGAAGTAACAGAAGGGCTGGGCCTAGGCTTCTGCACAAGGATTTAGAGCGTGATATTGTCCTTGTGGGTTAGGGATTTCCAACATCTTTGATAAATGCATTTTTTTTTCATAACTACTTGGGCTCACTGGAGGAAATGTAGCTTGTTACTCCACTATTTGGGGATTGTGGGAACTTGATGACTTTCAGCAGATATCCAAAGGTAACTGAAATTAATTAGTTTTATGGCTAAGTTATTCCTGGAAAAAGGAATCATTTACTATCAACACACATATTCCATCAGTCATTTTAGTCAGGATCCAACAGCCTTCCAGCATAATAGGGTGAATGTGGTCTACAGTGTGGTTCAACAAAGTATAGCAGAACCTCAGACTTGTCTTCATGCACTGCAAACTATAAAGCATGTTCATTTCAAAGTAATTCCTAGAAAATCTTAAAATTAGTAATGATGATTTTGATGGCAATGAATCCAAAAGCATTATGACAGATCTACCATACAAAAAAAAAATCATGCAGCAAACCATACAAAAACAGAATCATGCAACAAGCCTATACCTCAATATTATTTTAAGCGTAGAAAGACTTTTTCCTGATTGGAAAAATGATTTGAATCTAGTGGGCAAATATATCTTTAGTTGCTTCTCTATTAACTCAGTGAAGCCTGAGCTGAATTAGGCCTCAGCTATTTCAGTGGAGATGACCTTCTCGTCCTAGGGTTTGATTTTTTTTTCTGTAATTGCTGATGCAAGAATATTGTTGGGAGCTGTTGTTATTCAGTTGCCCTTAAGGCTAGTTGGTAATTATTGAAGACAATTACAAGATACGTTAAATTATTATGTGATGTTATTTGAACAGGTTAAAACTCATTAGAAACCACATAAAAATCTTTTTTAATGAGTGCCATGAAACAGTCCAGTACTTCATTTCTGTGTCATAGGCAACTTTCTCTGATGTTAGCACCATATCTTTGCAGCACAGTACAAGTGCACAGCCATGACTGAGTGGATTAAATATACATTAAAAATCACTAGATTTAGGTTCTAATTTCTTTTACTGATGTTAAGGTGTAGTTTGGGGAACAGCTTCTTTGCAGTAGCAATGGCCTACATCTCCCTTAGTTCTGCGCCCTCCCTCAAAACCTGCTTGTTCTCAGCGCCATGTGGCTCCCAGCGTTGTGCCAGCTGCACAGACCCTTGCATAATGTGTGCCCATGGCCTGAGTGTCTGTGTGTAATCTCAGAGAAATCATTTACTCTCTCTGAACAACAGTTCAGAGTCTGGAGAGTCCAGGGAAACTTTTGTCATTCCATCTATTTGCAACTTACTCTCAAGGTTGGTCTTAGCAGCTGATTATTGAGTGCTTAGCTGAGCTGACCTTACACAACAACTCAATAAACCTTTCTGTTGACTTAGATGTTGATGACTTTTCTCACATTTTAAAGTTTTACTTCGTACAGATTTCACAGCTGTTTTCTTCCACTTTGCATGAAATAAAACTTGCACAAATAAATACGCTTATTCTGTGAAAGTGCACTTGATGTCAAAAGACCAAAATGAAATTACTAGGTGTAAAAAACAAAAGTTGATGTCTCCTTTTCTAAAATACTGGAAATAAATAAATAAGCAATCATGTTATGAACTACAGTAAAGATCTTGAAACCACAGAGTTAGGAAAGAGAATACTAACACACCTTTGATTTGAGAAGCATTTGGCTGGACAGATGTGCCAACTTTGGATAGGTTTTGCCTTTGACAGCACACTCAAGTGGGTAGGCTTACAGCCCTCCATAAGCTATGCAAGGCTTGATCCTGAGAATATAGTAATTAGTGGGTCCCAATTGTAAAATTTCAATGGAATTACAGATCGTAGGTGTTTTAGTTATGTCTTCAGTGCTTTCTTTGTCTCCACCCTGGACCAGAAGATTAGGAATAAATAAAGACAGACTGGTGATTCCTAAATGTTCACTAGCAGACCTGAGCTGTAACATGTAGTTTCCTTCAGGGAACAGAGTGGGATGGGAGGCACTGAGATCATTTTCTGGCTTGCTAGTTCTCTGACTGTGGAGAAGAATTCTGCTTAAGAATAAACGAAAAAAGAAAAGAGAAAAAAAAAAGAAAAAAGCTTGATGGTATCAAAGACTCTCTGATTTGAACCAAACCCAGCCCTCCGAATGGACTCATCTTAATATGTTTAGCCAATATCTAAAAGACAATATTTCCCAGTTTTTCAGTGTTTACATACCCAGAAGGCGTTCTTATGGCTCGGGAGTTGTACAACTGTATAATCATAATTAGCTGTGATGATCTTAAAATTTGTGTTTTGGATAACTTTTCTAGCTTTTGAGGTGAGTTTAGAAGAGAATATTCATCATTTCTATAAAGCATAAAATCAGAAGACTGACAAGCTACGAACTAGCAAGGATTGAGATGTAACCCTGAAACTCCCTCTTACTTGCCCTTATTGAATGTCAGACTTCATAATTAGATTAGGAGATTATTTGCTGTATTGTATGACAACTCTTTTATGAATTAAAGAATATAAGAATTGTTGAAAATTGTCATCGTTTTAGGGTTAAATTCAGTAAAAATTAATATGGATTCAGCCCAGTACAGGGCTGAATCCTGTTTAATTTCTAAATGATAATTAGTAAAACCTGTTTAACTTGTAAATGATAATTACAGAATCTCCTATCCATATATGTATATGACTATCCATTATTTGGGGGTTTTAGAGGCACTTTTACATAACGAACTAAGGAATTTTAAAATACTAGAGATTAAAACCTGTTAATGTAAATTAATCTAAAATCTATTTTAAAATACTAGAGATTAAAACCTGTTAATGTAAATTAATCTAAAATCTATTTCACTACATTAACATATAACATCAAGAATTTTACAAGAAATTTGTTTTCTATATTTTCATAAATTTCTTGCTTTTTCTCTCCCAAATGCAAATAAAAATGTGTGCAGGCATTTCCCCTAACAATGAAGCACTAAAAATGCAGTTGGTAGAAATACCTTGGCGAATTAAGCAGAGATGCAATCCAAACTTGTGTCTTTTTAGACCAGATTTACTATTGATCGCGTAATCTTTGTACAAACCTCTGGATGAAGCTGTCTGGCCCTTGTCTGGATTTAACTGGCTTCAACAAAAGATTAGAACACCTTTCTCACTGACAGAGAGCAGAAGCACTGATGGTCGCTAATAGGAGCAGACATAACCTGCTCATGGTTGGATTTGAAGCAGCTTCACTTGAATTTTATAAATGAGGCTTACTGTGATCCTACCATGTGAATTTTGACTTTAGCCCTCGGAGAACCTGACTCAAACATCACTCACTAGTAGCAGAGGCATTAGTACTTATTGTAGCAGTGCCTAGTGACTCCCGACAAAGAGCACTGAACAAAGATACAGAGTTCAAAAAGCAGTCCTTTAGCCAAAGGGCATACCATTTAAAAGAGAGAATTCAGGAAAATGAATAAAACAGGAAGCATTCTTATCCCATTTTATAGGGAAGGGGATGATTAGAGATTAAAAAAATTGCCTACAATGAGACAGCATGCTAGTGACAGAGAAGAAAAATGAATCAAGAATTCTGAGTCTCTATCACTACCAGTACAGCCTTTCAAAACTGATTTCAATAGTTTATTTCTAAATCAAGATCCAAATAATGGTGGACTTTTGCTTGTTTTTGTTTTAAATCTCTATTTTTTTTTCTATTTGCTCACAGTAGCTCATCCCGTCTCTCTCTATATATATATAACCCATGTAGTATATTGCATGATATATCGTGTAGAAAACACAACCTAAATTAGTTCATACAAACCAATATTCTTCTGTTGATATGAAGACAACAAAGAAAACATATATGTTATTTTCATCCCCTCTCCAAAAAGCACTATTTAAAAGATATATACTTATGATATTTTTAAAATAAATTTAACTTTGAGGAGGAGGAAAAATAAAGATTATGAATCCATATAGAGAAATACTTCATTTTTTCCCTTTGTGTCCCTCTTACCAACATTCTAAAAATATTGACTATTATATTTTTCATTTGTATCTATTGTTTTTTCAAAACCTAATAAGCCTGCATAGAGAAAATTTCACCAGCTGAAAGGATTGCTAAAAGACTGCAAAATGACACAGCACTTTGGAAAGAGCGGATCAGTGACTCTGCTATTTGCTTTGAATATATTGGACAGTCTCTGTTATTTTTCATTTTCTCTAAAACATAACTACTTTCTTAAATATGGATCACAGTGTTAGTGATTATTCAACTTACTGGTTACACAGTCCTAAAAGTAATTAAAAAGAATAATTTATTTTTAATAAAGGAAAATATTATAGTGCTTTGAGTTATTTACCTGGTTATAATCCAGTATAATAAGCGTGGGAGATTCAGTCATATAGGGCATCTATAGGGTCCTTTGTGCCTCTGCCTTTATGGGGCGTCAATTTTAGTAATTGTGCTAACAGTCTTAACTCTTCAGCTATGTTTCTTAAGAAAACGAGTCCCAAATGCATAGTCATGCTGTGAAAGTGTACATGGGTTCAACCATGTATGCGGGGATATATAGATCTATCTGTTTGAATCTACCTTTGTTTGAATGAAAGAGATCATTCCTTTCCCCAAAATCTTTTGCATCTGTGGGCGTTCTCAACCAAATATGACAGGCAAATAGAGTTCTGAAAGATTTCAGATTCTTAGAGTAGTAATTAAAACAGGTATCTGAGGAGAGACCCTTAGAGGAAAGACGACTACAAAAACACATTCTTCTTTGGTAATGAAAGACAAAATTGCAGAAACAAAATTGTCAGAAAGCCTAAGCATGAGAAAAACTGGGAAGGAGGAGTTCATGGGAGGAATAAAATTCAAGCAAAATTGAATCTAGTGACATTTAAATTACACTTTTTTTTTTTTCTATCACTCTCTGTAGTCAATGGGAATGTTATCAAAAGAGTTTTTACCCAGTTATTCTCACATTCAATGAATCTGTGTTTAAATTAGCTGGTGAAGCAACATGGACTCACAGAAGCATTTATAGTATGCCTGCCTCTAACCTACGTATGCATATGCAGCATAGTTTAAAACTAGATAGAAATTTAAAACTAGATAGATACTCACCATTTTACTTATGATTAATGAATGAACTTACTTATATATAAGTACAATGAAGGTAATATGGGAATCGGTACTGGGACAGGAATAACTCAGGTGAAGATACTGTGTGTTTCAGCCATCCAATAATTCAGTGCAGAATTCTGGTTCAGATTCAAGAAGCAGAGGGAATTGCTTTATTTATATTCTGCAACAATATTTTTCACAAAACATAAAAACTATCTGCATTTATTCCCTGCAGTAGAAAAGGTACAAGCTGCATCAACCAGTCATTTGGGGCATCATTATATTCTTCATCCTATATTCAACAAAAAGGGGAAAGGTGGGAATTGACTCATGTTCTCTGCACTTACCATAGGCATCATAAATGCCTGGCACTACAAGTTTTTTCCTTGGAAGTCGTCACACTGTTTGCCTCCCCGGAGAATCCCCTTATGTTCCCCCTACCCTTCATGTTCTCAGGGCACATTCTGGGATTGAATTTGGGTAGAGTTACGCATTCTGTAGGAAAATCACAAGGTAGCGTTTCCAGACGAAGCAACAGGCACTGTCACTGATCTCTCTCGAAGTTTCCATTTTCACTCATTGAGTTCAGACTTAGAGTTCATAGGTAATAGAGATCTGATAAGCATAGCAGTAATGAGTTGGATTATGCCTGCAAAACTTTCAAATGTTTTTTCGATCCCTAACCGTAAAATAAATGTAAAACAACTGGAGCCAGACCAAATCCCCAAAGCTGCATTATTGCCAACTCCAGCTGAGCGATGCAACCGCAAGATATGGGATTTTATCAGTCTTTACAAGCTTTTTTTAAAAAAATACAGACTATAACTATTCACTTTCCTCCCCTTTTACAAACCTCCATTTTTTAAGCTTTTCTTTTCAGACATGAGGGCTGCAAATGAACTTTAATGAAGCTAAATGTTTAAGAAATAAGTATCAGAACACTTCTGATATAAAAATCTGAAAAATCAGCAACACTATAAGACTTTTAATAGCCTTAGTTAAAATAAAGCCATAGTATAAAATGTGTTTACATAAAAAATAACATTTACTGTAAAATAGTTTTACAGTTACTTTCCATTAGTTCAAATTTTTGAACTAGATTTATTTTCTTTATTTTAGATAAAAGTATTTCCAAACATAATTTAATGACACTCCACTTCCAATAATTTACAGTAGAATTATCTATGTGTTTCCTTTAAAGGTTTTGGAATGCTATATTCAGCCGATCTGGAATGGAATATTGATTCTTTTTCTTTGAAACCTCTTCAGATAAGACAATACTAAATAAATATGATTTACTTTCAAAACAGTTTGAGCTGAGGAAAATTAAAATATAAACATCTATCATTTTCAAAGGAAAATACATTATCAGAATCTAGCTGGTAAGCTTTGTTTTACAAAAAAATTAAATATACAGATCTTTCTAATCACCTTATTGCCATAAGGGATAAATTCTGTAAGATCTGTGATCAAAGCATTACGCAGGGCTGTCTGCATGTGTATTTAGCATAATTGGGGCTTAAGAATGTTCTTTAAAGAAAGAAAGGTCACTTTTCATTTTGTAATATCATTAGATCACTGGGATCATATGTTAATGTCATTACATCCGTTCAAGCAAATAGAAAACTATTTGTTGTACTCTTTTTGGAATGCTAAATATTTTTTGTAAGAACAGATAACAGTAGCTTGGTTAGTTATTACTCAAACAGCTATCAACTCTGAATCACTATAAAAAAGTTGTTCATACCTTATTTTTTCATTTACATTTCTGTGCTAGATGTTCCTTTTTTGTTGATGAGTGATAGCATCATGACTCCTAATATTCTTCTATTAAAAGTGCTTTCCATTCTTCATTGCCAAGAACTTTTAATCCCCAGCAAATTATCTCTTTGATATGGCCTGTTCTTTTGAGTTTGGATCTTGGAGGTTGTACCTGAAATTATACCTTCTGTTCTTGCCCAGACTGAATATTTAAAATACATAGACCTGTTCCCCACTACCTTTTACTACAATAATTTTATTGATATCCGAAGGATTATATTAGGTTCCTATTAAGAGTTTAGAAAAGACATGTAGAGAAGAACTGATATTGATTGTTCAAATAAGTATTGAACACAAATTTCAAATGACCTGTGGAAACTGCAGATTCTGTTTCCTCAGGAGCTGAGCAGTACATTGGAATAAGTAGAAATGAAATGGCTAGAATTTCTATTCTTCTGAGAGTATAAACTAAAAAAACAGTTGGCATCCATACCACTCTTTTTCTACGACTGCCTCGTCCTGTAGGCACATAGTTGACTCATTTCTCTCTACCTTACCCTAAAATTTTGAGGGAGCTTTACTTCAACCCCTACATCATTTCAAAATGCCTGCGTCATTGGAACAGTTTTAACACAATAAAAGGTGCAGGGACCTGTTTCTTGCAACAGAATCCTTCAAAGCACACTTCCTGGAACAGGCTATTCCCTGAAAATGCAGTGTCCAAGATCTCACTTTCCAACTTAAGATGTTTTACAGTGTTTGTTGTTATGTAAGGTATGTCCATTCTGTGAATCTTTTGTTTATTTTGCTATGTCTTGTATAATCCTTTAGCAACTTGTGTCCTCTAGTGTCTGTCTATCAACATTGCACAAATTAAGAGATTAAATAAATACTTATTTCTGTTTTCTGATCTGAAAGCACAGAGAAAAAAGTTTCAAAAATTATTTAACTTGTTATCCTGTAAATTTTATTCTGTATTTGTTCTTATTTGTTTTTTACTAAATATTATTTTAATAATGCTACTTTTAGGATTCTTTCTTAAATACTGTCAGCAACTGCAGCTATATTGACAGCTACCTTATATATCTTAATACACACATACACATATACTATCTATTTATCTGTGCTTGCTGGGGATTTTAGCAGCACATATGTACATTTTACTCTGAATGCCAATGACAAGACTTGGTAGGAAACGTGCAATATTTTATTACATAGTGAGGAATATTTTCCTCCCATTTTGGCATGCCAAACTGTCACTGAGGTCCATAGGAACATCTTCTACTAATCCTGAGCAAATATGCAGGCATAGACTACAGAACTTTGTTACAGAATTTGGATTTTGATCCAAATTTTGATTTGTTTGAGTACAGAAGGCATGGGAAGAAGTGAAAAATGGTTGTCATATCCTATTCTGACCTATTCAATCTAGTAAGCCTACTTGCTACTAAAAAAGTAGCTTCTGCAACTTCACCAGATTGTTGGGATATTTATGCGCAATGTTTCTCACATTGAAGCTAAGTTATCTTTATATTTTAAAATGATACATATGAACTGAAATTCAGATTGACCTTAATATTCTGTAGTAATCTGTAAATTTAAACTTCCAGTTAAAGATTACTGAAAAGATAGCACTTACTTATTATTTAATATCCTCAGATTGTACACTTCAGTAACTAGATTAAAACCTTGCCTGTGTGAGTGAGATGAGAGCCTTGCATGCTCTGTTCCTTAGATTTTTAGCTTATAGCAGGACAAAAGATACAACTTTGGAATTCAGATTCTGTTCCAAGCACAAACTTCACATACGAAGTGACAGATTTTTTTTTTGTTTGAAGTATTCTAAATGAGAAATTCAGCCTGTGACATACTCTTGGCACAAATTTACCAAATGTATAGGCATCAGAAAATGGATTACTAAAATGGGAAGTTTTAGACAAACAATAATAGAAGTTGTACTACACTTGTAATAAAGTGCCTTTAGTCAGTTTGCCTTGAGATATTTCAGGTCACTTCACTGCTCATAGTAAAACAAATGTTTTTGGAGTGTCTGACTTACTTCACCCAAACCAGTTAAGCCACTTGACTAAATAAATAAGAACTGTTCAGCAAGAATGAAAGCTGTCTAGGATGACACTTCTTGAAATAGAATTTATAAGAGCAATATAAGACTCAGTGATATTTTTAGAGATTGCACAAAGAGAGGGAACAGGAGGAAAGATAAAGACTTAGAGAAATGTCAGCAAGACTTGGTAAATGTATTTGATTCTTCATTGGACCTGGTAATTGTTTCCTTCTCTCAGAGTATGCAGTATCATTTATAGCTCTCTGAACAAGTTGTTCTGGAGACACCAGAAAAACAATATCCATTCTAAGAGTAAGATTTATAAATGAGCTAGTTGATGGCAAAGTACTTAATACTTTAATGTACATTACTTTGTAGCATTCTGTCACACCACAACAATACACAGACATATAAACATTGATATTCTGATGATTACAATAAGTATGATCCAATCCTCAAATTTTAGTGGAAGTACTTCTGCCAACTGTCCAACAGCAAGAAGGTATAGATCAGACCACTCAGCACCACTGGAATGCTCAAAAGAGTTTATGGTTCTTTTGACCAAATATTATTATTCTTGATGTTTCTAAACAGTTGAGCTGTTAGTGTGATGACAAAAATCTGAGAAAGGAGAAAGTGTGAGTTAAAAACTACAAAGAAAGTGTTTATACTCACTCATCTCTCAACCAAACTGACAGAACTGAGTCAATCTGGCTCCTATGACTGACAATGCAATAAGATATAAAGAATATAGTGGATCAGGACATGTGTCTCAGTACACAATCGATATTCTCTGCATTGGAATGGACTTGCTGTGTAACCTTGAGCACATCCACAAAGTACCTTGAAATCTATTTTAAGAGGTACCTAATTCAACTAAGTGTCTAAGGGCTCTGTGAATCTTGGTTTTAACTTCTTAGATGGAGATTACAGTTCTTTCCCAACAGACAAAAAGCTATCATAAATGATAATAAAGATTATTTGAATACATAAAATACACTTTTTTTAATTAATGAAATAGTCCACTCCATGTATGGAATGTTTGACCCTCCCTTACAGGTACTACATATGGAAAGGGCAAAACAGGCCCGACTCTTAGTTCTCTGAGTAAAAATGAAATAATCTCATTTTCAACCCCATAATCTTAGGTATGACCAAAAGTTCTTCCTGCTTACTTGATAGTATTCAGCTTTTCATGTGTCTTTGGAGTAAAGAATCAATTCCTGTTGCTATTCACAGGTTTTATTTTGAAACCTTTATTCCTTTTCTTCCCCCTAAATTTTCCTTTTTTTTTAATGAGAGTTTTTTCATTTTATATTGATTTATTTAGCACATTCAGGTTTTAGATTCTATAGAAACATATGACAAACTCAGATCTTTTGTTCTCACCCTTATATTTAAGTTCACACCCTTATATTTCAGTTTACTTTCATGAGTATAGTCAAATATTTTATTTAAAAAACCTGCAACATCAATATCTCTGATGGTACTTGAACATATGGATTTGTTGGTAAAGAGTGCTATTCTCTTCCAATTAAAATTAATGGAAGCTTTACAAAATATAAGAGAGTATACCAAATCCAAACAGTACTGAACTGACTTTCAGCCCCAGCAGAATGCCATTTTTTTAACCTTAAAATTACTCTTACCTATATAATTAGCAGAACAACATTAATTGCAGATAAGATCAGAACAGTGTTTTCAAACCATATATCTTAAGTATTCTTCACAACCCTAAGGAAGTACAGATGAACAGTTTTAAAGAATCATCATTTTGGCTTTAGAATTCAGATTTCATATTTATAACAAGAACATACCGTTAAAATATGTATAGAGTAAAACTGTGTGTGATGCGATGGGTTCTGATATTGTATACTTGACACAAAGTAAATACTACAAGTAACATATATTGCAGAGTTGACCATAACACTTTAAAAATGATCTAAACTATGCAGATCGTTCTTAAGTAAATACATGAGACTTTTGAATTGGAATGTACCAGAACTTGTGTCTTAATCAAGAAGGAATTTGCTTTTGTAGGAGTAGAACTTAGAGACTACTTTACAAGTAAGTGCTTGAAAGAATATTTTTCAAGTTTTCCCTGATTCTCATGCATTATGCATTCTGATATTGATGTGCATATATTCCAGATTATAGCCTATGATTATTATATTGCTTATATTAAGGATTTACAAATCATTACAGAGCTTAAAATACTTATAAGTAAATCCTTTCTGTCCTTTTAAGTGATCTTTTAATAATGGAAAGGGTTTGTAGCAACTGCTACCAATGCCGAATTGATAAGCAAAGAGAAAGCCATAAGCCCTTCTATTACTTACGGTCCTGTCTTGTCAAAAGAGAATCCTTTACTTTTTTTTTTTTTTTTTTTTTTTCCCTCCAGTCCTGGAGGGTTTTTACAAAAGAATATTTATCTCTCTTCTCTCATTTTCTAATATAAAAATCTGATATCTGTGATATCTAATAATCCAGTGCAAGTCAGTCCTCCTATATGAAGGGTGGTAAATCCTGACACGACCTATTCCCTGACAACACATCTTTTATTTTAATGCCTTGCTCATTCCTCTTATCCAGTAAGGTACGTGAAGATAATCTGGAAAAGGATAACAGAGATGAAGACATCACTGACATCCTATATATAAATGACTAGTAATCACAACTGCAGAGATACTGTATACTTCTTACATGCTGTTTCTTTCCTTTATCATCACGATATTGCAGAATTGATTTTTTGAGTGACAGGATGCTTACTACCTTGTAAAACATTAGTAAATGCCCCTGTGTTACTGATTCTGAGATATCTCCTCCAGTTATCTTAAAGTATCCTTTATTTATAACTTTCTGTGTGATTGATACCTATGCAGTAAAGACCAAGTCTTCAGGAAGGTCAAAGGCAAAGCAATGAATATTACACACATTTCAGTATCTGCAACGAAGTCTTAGCGGAAAATATGTTCTGTTTATTTTTTTTCCCCAAAGTTCATTTAGTGACAAAAGTTGCATTCTTTCAGCTATGTTCTTATTCCTTACCATATGGTATGTTGAATTCCCTGGGACATGACAAAACCATTTCTTCAGACTGGATTTTATGCATGAACGTGGAATCTCAGTACTATTTTCTTTATTTTTATTCTTTTCCTACTGGGTAATGTTGTATCTTCCACAGCATTCCATCTAGAATAGAAGTCCTGTAACTTGTAACATCAAAGCTTATAAAAACTGACACACAGAGGAATTGTCATCCCACCAGTGTTAGTCATTTACTTTAGTTGATTAAATTAGCTAGACCATTCCTTTCTATATTTAACAACAAGAGGTTTCTGCAGCCAATGATTTATTGGTGTATGTGTAATTTGCAATGATATGGAAGCATGGTTTTAAGAAGGGTATGGGCTTAAAATATGCTTTTGAAAGGAAGTTTGGAACCTGAGATGGTTCTAAAGCACATGTAAGTATAAAAAGTAAACTCGGATTAAAGCAAAATGTTTTAAATATCAACTTTAGCTTTCACAAACACTGCAATTTATAAAGTTAACACTCACTGTGAAGTTCATTAAAAAGCATAAAAATGTTAGGCAATATAATATTTGTTTTTAAATAAATAAAAATAAAAACATAGCCAACCTGATTTAGGAACCCAAATAAGGATCAGATTTTGAAAAGCATTTAATTATTCCTTTGTCTCTTCTAATATTATATTTGCAAGAGCTCTCAGTTTTTAACAAGAAATCTTTGGAAAGACTTGTTATTCCAATCTGTGTTTTAGTAGGAAGAGTTTTCTTGTGAAAATGTGTGGGCTTTTTCACATTTCTCATGAAATGTAGCTCAAAGACCTTAAGGACAAAGCAATTACTAAGCTCAGTTCAAAAGCATTGTAAAATAGTCTTTCCCGAGAATCTAGTTCAATACAAAGCCAAGCCATCAAACAGCTTGGAGGATGGAATTCTTATTGTGCAGGGAATTCCAGCAGTTCTTCATTCTGATTTGGAATGTAACTTTAGAAATGTTTCATTTTTGTGAAACAAAAAGTCTGACATATTTAGGCTTATAGACTGCTAAACACCTCTTTTTTTGTATTTGGAAGTGTGAATGTAAAATATATTGCATCTAAATTTTGAAAAATTAGATAAGAGAGATCTGCCATTTTTCTGCAAAAAAGCACTAAAATTTCATTTAAAAAAATCTTTAACCATTACCTTATATTTTACCTAAAGTATATGAAAAATCTAGTTCTTATTTAATAAGAGAACTGAAAGCAGACAGGTAACACAAACTTGGGCATGAAAACATTTCATTTAGGATGTGATTATAGTTTGACTTGGCAGGTTTTACGTCATTTTTATCCAGCTTATGAACCACCAACAAAATACCCACAGCATTCTGAGACCTTCTACAATTTTAACATGCCCCTTCCCTGCATTTTGGATACTGCCTAGGACAGGCAGCTTCTCTCAATTCTGCTGCCACAGCAGTTCAATGAAGCTCCAGCACAGTAGCAAACCCTCTAGTCGCGCTATTGACATAAGGAGGTCACCATTTATCATCAGAAGAATCGTGAACACAATGAAAGAAGACCTGATTTTCAAAGAACAAAATTTAAATATACATTACAAATGCATTCATAACCTTATGTTTTTATAATCTTATGTCTAGACATACATGTTTTGTGAGCAATCTGGAATCATAAATTGTCTGCAACGTTTATCAGGAACTGCATAACTCGCCTTCCACAAGGAGCCATAGTAACAGAACCACAACTTGTCTATAGAAGCATATTATACCATGTTAAACTGTAAAGTTGCAATGTTTTTAATTAAAAACTGATGATCCTGAATAAATGTGCAAAGTGTGTAGTGGGCCACTGGTCAAAAAAATTGCTAACAACTTTCAAAATAAATAATCCCATATAAATCCTACTAAGGATTTCTGAAAAGTAAACAAATTTCATGCTGTCATGCCACAGAGGTGATTATGAAGGACAATTAAATGTATGTGTTAAAGTACTGATCTGCAAGCTCACTTGAAGCTACAAGAATAATTTCTGAGAAAGATTCACTGCAGTACCTATGTAAAATCTCTTAGTAGGAGCTCTGCTTTGACTTCTTGCCAGCTTTACTTGTCTATGGTCCAGGTTTAGTCTTCAGACCTAAGCAGATGCCATGTTTTATGGTATCTGGCACTTCTCATGAAATTGGGAAAATTATTCCTGTTTTCAGCTGCAGGAAACTTCAGTGACTAGAACTGTATCTGCTTCTCCCCACATTCAAATGGCTAATCTCATCCATAGCATTGTAAGAGCAAGCAGTCTGCCCACTTACACCAAATATTAGCATCACATCCGAAAGAATTGGTCCTCTACTAATGGATTTATTTATTAAAGTAGGTTTTCACTAGTAGGCACATTTTCTGGTTAATCTCATTTTTTTTCTTACATTATGCTGCTCTGCATTCAGAAAGTTCCACACAGGTTCCTTCTCAGCCAGACTCTTATTCCCATATTCAGAAATAACATCATCGATTCTGTTGTTCCACTGATTATGTACTTGTCCATAAATATTTATAACATTCCGTATGCATATATCGATAAGAGTTGGATAGATAGTGAATAGTCGTTAATCTTTTATTGAACTTCAGCTCCCTCCAAGGGCCAGTTGCAAACAGCACCATTCTAATCCACTTGCAAAGTGTGATCTGGTTTCATTACAAAATCAGAAAACATGAAGCTTCTTCAACTCATTCCAGTATTCGTAGTTATCCTAACACCAAAATTCAAAAGTCTGAACTGTGAATGGTGACATGTTACCATCATTTATTATACTCCAGCAGCATTTAGTTAAGGTTGAGATTATGGTTGATATAAAATACATTTAACTTCAATCTTTCAGCTACTTTTCTTAGTACAAATAGTTGATTCCAGAATCGATAATTCCTGAGAGTTTAAACCTTATAATATCAAAGAACTATATAAAACAGGGACAACTTCATTAATTAACATTCAATCAAGAATTTTTTATACGAAATTACTGAGATGGAGTAAAAAGTAACCTATTTTTGTTGCATTCTGCCTAAATAGGAGCAGGGTTTAGAGAATCTTATGAACATTATGAGACCAGTATCATAGTCTCAAATCACAAATTTAGGAAATTTGGAAAAGGGAAGAAGCAGGACTACTATGGAAGAGAAGAGAAGAGTGAGGGGAGACCTGTAATATGTATAAGTACCTTAGAGGAAAATGTAGGGAGGATGGGACCAAACTCTTCTCAGTGGTGGCCAGTGATAGGCCAATGGATAGTGGCTACAAGTTGAAACACAGGAAGTTCCACCTCCATGTGAGGAAGAAGTTCTTTCCTGTGAGGGTGACAGAGCCCTGGCACAGGCTGCCCAGAGAGGCTGTGGAGTCTCCTTCTCTGGAGATCTTCCAAACCCGCCTGGATGCCACCATGTGCCCCGTGCTCTGGGTGTCCCTGCTAGAGCAGGGGGTTGGACTAGGTGATCTCTAGGGGTCCCTTCCAACCTCAACCATTCTGTGATTCTGCGAACACAGTCATTTGCAGCATAGCTATGTACAGTACGGCACTACTTATTTTTGTGTCCTCTTAAAATATGAAACATTTAATTCTTTTAATAGAATCCTCCTGGGATCTAAAACATAGATTGAAATGACAAAATTATTTCATTAGTATACTTTGCATGACATGATACCAATGATTCCTACTATCAATTGCACCTTGGACTAGAGTTATTACACAGTAGGTATAAGCAGAAACAGGTTAGTAGCAGCTAATGACATTCCCATGTCTGCTGATATCCAGAAAGGAAAAACTTGCTTGGTCATCCCCAAGGGAAAAAAAAAAATATACATATATATATACACACAAATATAGATGTTCCTGACACTGTTGATTCCAGGTGCCTGACTTGGAAAAGTTTGTTTTATGCCAAATCAACAGCAAAAAACAAACAAAGAAAAAGAATGAAAAAGAAAATGTATAAATGCATTTCCTTGCATTTTCCATGTCCTCTACCATGCCATAAGAAGCATGTTCTAACTTGGCAGAGATTCAAATAAAAGGTGATACAGCATACAATGAAGACTGACTATTGGAATTTTTATATATTGCAAGATAATATTTTGAAATTAACAACAAATCCATTTAACAAATCACCTACCTCTTCTTTCTTCGTAAACATCAGTACTAATACTGCAAAGTGGGTGCCAAACACTGGAGCTGAAAACTCATAAACTGAAAAAAATGTATACAAATTATGTATAAACAAGAGAACAAAAAATTAAAAAAGAACCAGAAATTCTAGAAATATTATCCTGCCTTTGTGACAGTTATTTAGAGTCAATGCAGCAAAAGTAAGAAATATTTTCTCCTAGAGGTCCTCAGAAAGCTCAGTACATTATTGTCACTGTGACTAAGAACAAGGTATCAAATGAGAATTTCAGGATTTAAGACAGAACCAGTAAGTGAAGAACAAAAAGCTATGTCCCATTGGAAAAAAAATCCTCTTTGATTTATCAAGAGAAACTTAAAATCCTCATGCATAGTCAAAGGCAGTTGTACAAAAGAACTCCAAAAGTTCATAGACTTTGCTCATTTCCACTAAGACCAGATTTTCACCCATTCCAGATAAATTCATAGAAGCTGGAAACAAGACACTTCTTTTTCATCCCCTAATAAAATAAAGAGGTAAATATTAAATGACTAGGGCAGTAGCAAGAAGGAATAGGAGTCCTGATAATACTACCTAAACTCCTCCCACTGCTGCACCTATTGATATTTGTAGTGTAACAAGTGAAAAGGTAGAATAGCTCTCTGTTGTTGGTTCTTCTCGTGTAAAAGAGATATAGTACTAATCAAATTTGCAATAAAAGACAAGAAATTAAAAATGTAATCAAAGTGATCATATGAACATATGATTACAGGAATATTATATAACATAGCACTGATATATTTGCATATGTAATTACTGTATAATTTTAAATTAAGAAAAGAATTCATCTCTTAACAAGCAAGTATAATATGTAAACATGGAGTACCCAAGAAAGTGCAGAGTGGCAATATTTCTCCCTATTTGGCTAAAATCCTGCTATTTAATCATATCCTCTCTTTCTATATTAGCAACTTGGTCATACTGTTGCAACTTGTGCTTTCAAAAATATTTTAGGCTAGATTTTCTTTTACTTCTTCAGCATATACTAACTCCTCATACTTTCAGTTCAAAAATAAACTTTTGCAAATCTAAACTAATAAAGTGGTTAAAACTTTTGTTTTATCAAACTGCAATTGGAAACAATCATGCCATGACATGGAAGGCTGATATTTTCAAATCTCACTTGATTACTAAAATATATTTCTACCAGCAGATTTCTTAAGCACTGTATGTGAAAATCACAAGATCAGAGCAGGATCGTAGAGGTCAAAATTCTCTGTCATTTCATTAGAAAATTGGAATTTGACTTGTACTTATTGTAATGAGCAGACATTTAATTTCCTTAACATTTCCAAGGAACCCCATGGCTGATGTAAAAGTTATAATAGATCCAGTTCCAAGGAATATAAAAGAAATATATGCTACTAGCTGAATATCACCTGAAGAAACTGCAATACAATGTATTTATACTTTTTATTTGAGACTTCCACAAAAGTTACACTATAAAAATAATTAAATAATATAATAAATTAAAATTATTAAATAATTAAATTCTTGTAATGAAGAGATGAAAATAATAAATTGACACGAGGTTTGACATGTTTATTTAAGCTATCTACAGTCAGAGAAAGAAAAAGATATGTTTTCATAAATTCAGTTTGCGGAACAATGTATTAGACATGAGCAAAGAAAAAATTTAATTGAACAATATGAATGACTCCCAATGAAGTCAGAGAACAATTAAAATTTCATAGATTTTCT
>JAWLRI010000039.1:8041373-8052297 GCA_034781795.1 Crypturellus tataupa
AGGAGGAATCCGTAAATAAAACAATATACACAATATCATTATTGTTACTACAGATCCTTGTTATCTTGAATTACCATTACAGCACTCTTAAAGAGAAGTAGTTACTAAGCAGTGTAGAGTAGAATTCTGGTAGTGAAAAGAGATATTTTCTGTGTCCTAAACTGTGTATTTTCTTTCTTCTTCAGGCAATGTTTATGAAGTCGTTTCTAGCCATGCTTCAGATTACTTGGCAGAATTGGCTTTGGAATATAATGAAGATCCAGAAGAATTAAAAAAAAGGGTATTCAGTATTTAAACAATACATATAGCAAACCTTCTTTAAAGTAATCTAGATCACACTTACTTGGCATCTTTGAGAGCCATATGGATGTGTTTTGTCCATTTCATATTCATGGAGTATTAAGATGAATTTGCATACACCTTTCTTTAGAATTGCAAAATCATTTTTAATAAACTGTGTCTGTAAGTTTTAATATTTGGAATAAATGTCCATATCATTTGTTGGAAAGTTAAGCACAAAAATCAACAAAATTATCAAACTTAAGAAATCCGTTACTGTTTTTTTATTGATAAAATACTATTTCAGTGGTACAACCCTTTTAAACTTCTTTAATCTTACTCCTTTTTTTGATGCTTAGCCTGTTAAGCGGGCTCCTACAATATTCCATAATTTAATAGAAATTATTTATTTTATAAATTTGTAATTTTCATTGCTTTCATAATGCATTTACCTTGCTTTCATAATGTAAGCAGTTTTGAGTGAATATATTCCTAAAGTTCTTAGAGAAACAGAAACCTCTGTGTTTTTCTCTGACTTAATTCATGGAACAAATAGGTTAATCTGCAGAATGTGATAAACAGATGATGAAAGAGCAGAAGAGAGAGATTAATTCTTTCCCATAAAAACTGCGGAAGGAATACAGCAAAGCCTAGTTCTCCTAATGTTATTTTCAAATCAAGTTTTTAAAAACTCTGTAACTACCTCTTTTTGTAGGTCCTCAATGGTATTAATGCATATGTGCACTGTAAGGCAAAGGAAAACAAGTTCCAAATACAAACTATTATTCTTTTCAGGTCATAATACTGCAAAATACTTAATAACAACCCTCCCAAAATCAGAAAAAAATTATTCCCTTCAAACTCCATTACATTTAAAAAAAGAATCATTATTTCTAACCCTAGATAACAATATGTTGAGTGACTTACACACTTAGAAATGGTATAATCAAGAAAGTCAGCACTCAGGTCATTATTATGCCTGTTATGTGATGAAATGATGATCCTTGTCCTGAAGAGTTTTTATAACATTCTACTTTTATATTTCAATTTTTTCAACATTTCATGTTTCTTAATGACAATATTAAAATATATTAGGTATTGTCTGAAATAGAAAGTGAAGATTTACAGATTGCTACGAATTGTAATACTCAGTCCACAACAGATGATCCTATTGAAATGGTCACTGATGAACATTTTGTTGCAGGTAAGTGAATTCATTTTCTATTTGGCTGTGTTGCTCTTTAGTATCATTTTAACAAATCTTTCTATAAGTATTTTTTTTCTTTTCTCTTTTTATTAGTAACCTAATTCTCTTTGTAAAGAATTAGAAAATGATAGTATCCAATAGATCCAGATTCTTCGTCAGTTGGATATAGGTGAGCAGATGCTTATGCTTCTATCTAAATTCAGGAGTAGGAAATTATTCTCTTATTTGTCTTCAAGGTCTTGATCTAAATTCGTTCCAAAAAACATTTTCTAAAAATGTAATTTTAAATGCAAATGGAAGCCAAACTAGAGGCATCAAGAATGTGCGTTGCTACAGCTACCTCTATTTTTTTTTTTTTTTTTTTTTACATATATTCGTATTGAGTGGGATTATTCTCTTTTACTATGGCCTTTGCATGTTTTGGATTGATGTAGATAAAACCCCTCCTGACAGCAACGAAGACCTTTCTCCCAAGGCCAAAGTGCAGTTCTGAAATATACATTAGTAGAACAAGCATAACTGTGTCAGGAAGCGCATGCACATTGCAATAGTAAGTGTATTTTATGATTAAAAAGTCAGGGCTGTCTCTGGTATGAAAGACTTTTTGCAGTCCCGTGTTCCTGGAGGGTCTATATTGCTTGCCATACCAACACTGAATCCTTTTGAATCCTTTTGAATGTGTTTCTTG
This sequence comes from Crypturellus tataupa, assembly GCA_034781795.1. Lineage (NCBI taxonomy): Eukaryota > Metazoa > Chordata > Aves > Tinamiformes > Tinamidae > Crypturellus > Crypturellus tataupa. The sequence continues at coordinate 8,043,548 of JAWLRI010000039.1, forward strand.
TCCATAGTTTAAGATGCCTTCTGATGCTTACTATGAATTTAAATAAAAGGTTTCCTTGATTGGTTTCAATTTCTTAGCTGATGTTGGCATGAGCATCAGCTTTACCTACCGTGAAGTAGAAGAAAAATGTAAGCAAGATTTTGAACAGTGGGAGAAAAGACAAAAAGAACTTGAAGCTGAGAAAAGGAAAAAGTGGAAGGCTGAGAAGGCAGCACAAGAAAAAGAAAATGAAGAGGAACAAGAAAGAAGGCTGCATCGTCTGGAGGAATTTGAGGCTGAAATAATGAAGTTAGAGCTTCTTCATAAGGTAATTAATGATATTGAATTCAAAGAGTCTAAAAGGGTGCATTTTGGTTTCAAGATCTAATATGCAAAAGAGAACTTCTCAGATTTTATGGCTATCCTAAACACCATCACTCATGATACCAAAATGAGGTATGTCGTACTTAAATATGATCTGTGTTGTTTAGAGATTTGTTCTTTTTTTAATCAACAATTAATTGATATGTTAAATTGCTTCTTAGACTTTGTCCTTATTGTATTGATATATATTTTTATGATTATAGTGTTTTATAATTTTACGATATAATCCCAGCCAAATCCCTGAGATAACAGTTAGTGTCCTAAGATACTCACGTAAATAAAATGGTTGCTATGTCTTAAAATGCTGTGGAACAGGTATTGGCGACCTTCTGTTGTAAACTAACCTAATGATTATGGTGCTTAACCAAGAAATAAGAAAACAGGATCCTTGTCCTCCTCAACCTGATGAGGTTTGAACCATCAGATCATAGAAAAGAATCGAATGGACCACTCTTTCCTTCATATTTCAGGCTATTATGGAACAAAATAATGCAAATTTCTTAACGTTCAAAGAGGAAAATGAAAAAAAAAATGTCCAGGACAATTGGTAACAGGACTGTTACCGAATCTTCAAATATTCCTCTTGGGACAGATTAGAAACAAGGCCTTTCTTTTCAACAGACCACAAAATAGGTCTTTCTCTTCTCTTTGACGTCAGAAAGTTGTAGAATGGCTTTCTTTGTCTGGGCCAGTTTGACACTGTTACTGTTTGTTTGTAGTACTGGATCTGGTGCACTGCTCCTGAAGGGAGAGATGGAGCTACCTTCCTTCATTAGAGAAGGCCGTAGTCTTCTAGTCTATTTCTGAACAACGTACATGTGGTAAAGCAATGCTTAAACACCTGGAAGACTTTATGCTGCATATTGGAAGTGCTAGTTTGTATATATTGGTTCCATCAAGCCACTGTATATTTAATTCATCTGATATCATTTTTATCTTGATTTCAACAGGAGTTAGATGGTTCTGGATCATCCTTCATTTTCTAGGTAGTTATTAGCTCCTATTAGCACCTGTAATTCCAGGTGATTGCAGATTTCTTTGTGATTGAGCATGTGAAGGAAAAAAAAAAATATGTTTGCAAATAGTGGGAAAATAGGGTTGAACTTTCAGTTTGGAAATAGTTTTGGTGAAAATTTTTCCTTTAGCTTTACTCCGCAAAAGTTCTCTCTGAAAGACTAAGATCATCAGCATTTAAAGGAGATCTGTTACAAGCTACTCTCAGAACTTTTCTTTCAAGTTTAAGAGATTACTCTGTTATTTTGCCATAATCCCAGTATATTTTGAATGTCTTCATAAGCATAGTTTTCATTTTCAGTGATAGGATAGAGTTAGGAGAAGGTGGGATTGATTGGACTATATGTCAAGGTCTCCAAAGATACACTTCTTTCAGGATGTGGCCAAATCTGCATTTTTGATATGAATGCTCAGTTGTTTATTATGTTCCCCACAGCTGAGTTTTTTTGTTTTGATTCAGGCATCCACAGTAGTGGATCCTTGAAAAGTCAAATGATGGAGACTTCAGGGAGAGGGTGTTTTTTGACATTCTGAAGAATTTTGCACAATATTAATTTAAGTTAATTTGTTGTGCAGAAACAACAAAGTATTATGGAAGATGAGTTGCAGAAAGAAAAGAAAGCTTGGAGAGAAAAAATGATGCAACATGAGGTAAGGTTGTGCAAAGAATATTCAGCAAAAGAATGTGAGATTCTTTTTCTTCAATATATAATATGAATATTATATATTGAAGATTAAATGTTAGTGTTTGGAAATATACCAAATCCTGCTTCTTAAGAATAAGTATATACCAACACCTGTGTTAATCTCAGAATGGCTGAGCTGTAACTCAATTGTTGTTTTGATTTAGGAATTGATGATGAAACTACAATTGCAAGTGGAAGAGGAGGAAAAAGCTTTTGAAGAGCAGAAAGCAAAACAAAGGCAACACATGGCAGAGCAAGAGAATGCAGCAGCTGTAAAAATCCAAGCTAGATTTAGATCATTTTTAGTCCATAAAAAATATGCTCCCATCTTAAAAGAATGGAAAGATAAAATTAAACAGGAAAAGCAAAAAAGAATGAAGAGCCATATGGAAGAAATGAAGCAAAAAAAAGAAGAGAAAAAGAGACAAGAAGAACAAGAAAGACAGAGGTACGTGGAACAGGCAAGAAGGTTTGAAGAATATGAGAAAAAGAAATTAAGGCTGAGACTTGAAAGAGAAAAACAGTTGCAAATAAGAAAAGAACAGAGAAAAATAAGAGAAAAAGTTATAATGAATGAAAATAGAGAAAAGCATGAAGGAAACATAACTGAGGAACAATTGGGAGAAAATTTAAAACGAGTAAGAGAGCAGAAAATGGAACCGAATAAGCAAGTAGAGGAAGAAAAAAATCAAACTGTAAAGATGGATGAAACAAGTGATTGGATGATCCCAGTAAAAAGAAAGCTGACACCACCCATACCAAATATGTTACATTTGGAGAAGAAGGAATCCTCTTCCGAAGTAAACAACAAAAATCTAGATAGAAATTCAGTAATGAGTGCAGAAAGAAGTTCCTCAGACAGTGGAAATAATGCAGCTCCACTTACAGATCCTTCAAAGAAGGAATCTGTTGATTTTAGTGACAGTGATATGGCAGAAAATAAGGCAAATAAGACAAAGATAAAAGTAATAAGAGCAGAAAATGGAACAAGTAAACAAGTGGTGGAAGAAGAAAAAAATCACACTGTAAAGATGGATGAAACGAGTAGTTGGATGATCCCAGTAAAAAGAAAGCTGACACCACCAATATCAAACATGTTAAATTTGGAGAAGAAGGAACCCTCTTCTGAAGAAAATGACAAAAATCTAGATAATACAGGAATGTTTGCAGAAAGAAGTTTCTCAGACAGTGGAAACTTTAATGCAACTCCACTTACAAGTACTTCAAGTAAGGAATCTATTGATTTTGGAGCTGGAATTATAGTAGAAAATAAAGAGGAGAATACAAACAGTAGACCACTGAATGCCCAGCCACATACCAATAATAGAGAAATCAAGGATCAATTTTTTCAGTCTGAAATAGCAAAGACAACTGTGTTTCTAAAGAAAGATTCTCACGAGAAACTTACTGAGAATTGGGACAGAATTCAGGATGTAGCTAAGTATTCCAATAGCTTAGAAATTCTTCCCGATGATGTTGAAAAGAAGAGATTAAATTGGATGAAGACGTGTAAACCTTGGTGTAAAATATTTGGAGAAAATCAAAGAAAGAGAATAAGTAAAAAAAAACATCCAAGGAAAATTTCAGTTAACAAGATGCCTCCATTAAGTGCAGAGAAGATCATTCATAGTGGTCCTTGGAGCACTCTGCAGCAGGTACCTATGCAAAAGATATAAAATTAAATAGAAAGTGCTAGCTGTAAAATTCTGTAAAATTCTATAATTTAGAATATCAGCAGAATGCCATTATGAAAAATGGAAGAGGAAGGAATTATATTGCGAAGGGTGTAGCAACAAGTCTCTCTGAGATCCTCTGTACAGATGTAGGATACAGGTTCCCTGAGTTCCTGGGAGCATTGTGGGACAGGATGGCGCGGTAGCAGTCTCCAGGTGATTGATAATATCAACGATTCTGTAGAAGACTGGAGTTTCCAGCTTCTACGTTCTGCTAAGTTAGCCTTTGTATGTGGAGCTGCATTTCAGCTTCTACTTATGAAAACTTCTTGAAATTTTGAGAGTACTGGTCTTTCCCAGAAGCCAGGCTTTGTTCATTGGCTTATAGGTAGTGTTTTGCCATAAGAAATGCCTCTTGACTCCCAGCACTTAATGAGTATCGCTGTATGCTCACTCTTCTCTTGCTGTCTACACTGAGCTTACATTCTATGCTGAAGAGACTTTCAACTATTTTGGTCTGTTCTAGTACATTTAGTCATTATGTTGGGGACAGTAATGGGATAAAATCTACAGTGCTAATTGCTTTGTTTTAGTGGCAATCTTCCATTTGTTCAAATTCAATATCATTAATATTTTATCCCTTTTATCCATTTTAAGAGGGATGTCAAAATCAAACTTATTCTATCATTTCCTTACTAACAGATCAAACCCATCTTTGACATCCTTTTCTTTTTAATGGAAGATTTATCATATTAGTTGTTTGCATTTTATAAAGGTTTAGTCAGATAAAAACAACTTCAGAAAATAAAATTATGCAATGAATGGTAAACATAGCAACAATTAATCTTGTTTATTATTAAATGCATGTAGGTCACAATACTGACGTTGGAAGATCTACCAGAATGTAGCCTCTCCACTTTATCTGAATGTGCAAATCTTCAAGTACTAACTGTCAGACGCTGTGGACTAGTTGCACTGGAAGGACTAAGTAACTGCAAAGATCTAAAGTATATCAATGTGGAGGTACCAAGTGCATTTGATTCTCTAGTATAACTCAGGAAGGACTGCTGGTTTTGCAGTTTGGGTAGCTGTGCAGTTGGTTGCAACTGGATGCCTTTTAGTGTCTTAACAACATAAAAATATGAACAAAATATTCCCTGTCAACAAAACTGTACCAGCAGATATTTTATTGTGCATGGTGGTAATAAAGTAACATTGGAAACAAGTCAAGCACTAAAGAAAGTGAATGATATTATAAGTAAACGATCAAACCCCATTTACTCAGTTAACCACTGTAGCTGAGTAAGCAATAGTAAGCTGAATAGTTTTGAGCTGGCCTGAATTAATGTACTTGTAGATCAAGATTTCTGAATTAGAAGTATAAATATCAAGATACACTTTGCACTTAGTTTTGCAAGTAGCTCAGTGTAGAAATTTTCAGACTGATTCCATTTGTAGTCAGAGGAAAAAAAAAAGACATTTTAGTTTTGGAATTGTCTCCTCCTAACTTGATGTTGCATTGTGATGAGATGGCTAGCTTTCAGATGTACCTACTTCGTTCAGTAGGTTGTGAAGAAATGCCTCATGCCTCAGCTGTAGCTGTCTGCTTTATTAGCCACGTATAGTTAAATGGGTTCTGAGGTGACTATTGTTACTACTGAATATTTGTGGCATTTAAAAGGGAAGTAGCTTAGAATTATAGAACTTCAGAGCGTTCAGATAGATTCATACACACAGCTTTTAGTCTGCTGTGGTAGGAACATGAATAGCCAACATTAGTATGACAAAGTGAAAAATCTTCCTTACCTCAGTCACTCTGATTCATGAGTAGGCAGATGCTGTTGGCCAAAATAAGTACTTAGCTTAAGCAGGAATGGGTAAGAGAAAGGTAGTCCTTTGCAACAAACACCTGAATGTTTATTAAAATTACTCATATATTTGCTCAAGGAGTATACTTGCTCCAAAGTAGTAACTGATACTAGAGGCATAATCATTAGATAGCTGATACTGTCCGATATCTTACATAGCAATTTAAGTTTCTCTTAATGACAAGAGAAAATATTTTCTTATGTGATGCATCTCACTTATGGAACTTGACAACTTATGTCAAGCAATTCTTTTTTATCTTTTTTTTAATTTGAGGTGTTTTGACCATACCCATTCACAGGAAAGTTAATATACCCTTACTGCTTATAATATTTCTGTTAGCCCACTGAATACTGTTCTTTGCAAAGTGTGTTTTTATTTTGTTCTAGACAAGGCTCCTAGACTTTAAATATACTTTATTAATACCTCAATAACAATATATGTTAATAATACTTTAAGAATTGTATTTTATATTTTGGTCATTACAGTTAATGTTTTGGTTATATTCCATTCTACCTAAGTGAAAGAAAAAACTTGCAATGCTCTTACTACTATCTAGAAGCTTAGGTTGACAATGAACATATCTGTGATTTTCTTGAACTTACTCTGCTATTTCAGTTAAAATACATAATATTACTGTTCTTCTTTATGACAGGAAAACAATATTCAGATCATAGACTGTGAGAATCTGGAAAATCTCTGTATACTAATTCTGAGTAAGAATCGTCTTTCATCAGTTTCTGGCTTAGGTGGCTGCAGAAATCTTCGAAATCTTGAACTTTCCTACAATAAAATCACTCGAATTGGTAAGAAAAATATGAAAGAAAAATACCCCAAATGGTGTAAAAGTATATATTGCTGTTTACATTTAGGATTTGTGCTATTTACATTTACACAGAATCAAGAAATATTGAGGTTGGAAGGCACCTCTAGAGATCACCTAGTCCAACCCCCCCTGCACAAGCAGGAACACCTAGAGCAAAGAGTGGCACCCAGGGGGTTTGGCAGATCTCCAGAGAAGGAGATTCCACAGCCTCTCTGGGCAGCCTGTTCCAGGGTTCTGTCACCCTCACAGGAAAGAAGTTCTTCCTCACATGGAGGTGGAACTTCCTGTGTTTTAATTTAAAACTCTTACCCCTTGTCCTGTCACTGGCCACCACTGAGAAGAGTTTGGCCTCATTCTCTTTATGCTTAGGGTTATACTTACTTTGGATTCAGAGTCAGACAATTGCTAAACTACTAAGAGAATGAGGAAACAGATTTAGAATATGTTTTCATTTTAAAGCATAATTAACTTGACATTTATTTGCTGTGTGGTTACACACAGCCTTTCTATAAAAGCAAATCATAAGGAGTCTAGTCTTGCAACTGCAGGGAGTTCCAGCATGTACCTATACAAGTGGGTATATAGAAATACTATTTTTCACGAAAGGATGAACCATGCTAATGCTGTGTCACAGGTGGCCTTTCTACTAAAATACTACTCATTTTTATTTCAAGCTGTTGTTTCATTCTTCCCTACAACTGTGTCTCTTTCTCACATACAGAAAATATATTTCCTGTCTGCCTGTACTGCCTTTCAGACTGTAAAGTGATTAAGGGGCAGATATCTTATCTAAGATGCTGACAGGCCAAAGACATTGATTTGTGAAATACAGTCTAATTAAACAAGATGGATCAGGAGAAGCTGTAAAACAAGTGCTTTGTACAGCATGCAGAATGAGAAATTCTTAGATCCTGCATTAACACTTCACTCTGCTTATTGTCCGTTTGTAGTCTATCCTTTTGTCTCACTCCATGATAATTGAGTGCTTTTAAATTTATCAGTATTACTATGCTGAGAAGTTAAAAACAGAAACTTAAAAAAGGAAACAGCTCTTGTAAGGAAGTCTTGGAAGCTGTTAATTCTAATAGAGTATGAAATGAAAATGTTTTGAGACCGCTAGATGGTGGTAGTTCCCTTTTTATTTTTCTCCAAGCATTAAAAAACCCACAGAACAGGATCTTGCTGGCAGGATTGAATGTCATGAGCATGTTTGAAATTCTTGCAAAATAATTAAAGACTTGCGTATTTGTTCTGTAAAGCCTGCAGTATAAAACATTTGTTTTAGATCTGGGTTAGCATCTCTTTAATATTTTTAATACACTTTCAGGTGTATGTGCTATTTCCAATAGGTGTTTTCCCTCTCTAGATTACTATGATGCAAAGCCCTATTTTTGTTTTTAATGTAATTCTAACTAGGACATTTAATATTTTGTGTCTTTTTTTTCTTTTGCCTTTTCTTCTTTCTGCATCTTTTAAATAATCCGTGGTGCCTGCTGCTCTTGTAATCCATTTTTTCTCAGAAGATAATCATAGACTCAACTTTGTAAAGGTTGCCCAATTCACATATGCAAACCTAAGAAGTTTTGAGTGAGGTAAAATTACATTTACATTACATTACATCAAACATTCAATCTTGCAAAAGATACTGGAAAGAAAAGTAAACTGAGGAACTCTCTCATTCAGATCCCTTTTGTTACATTTCTCCTAAGTTGCGTTACTACTGAATGTAGGGGGAAAAAATGCTTAGACATGTAGCACCTAGATACGAGTGCTCTAGAAAGGTAAATTACATTACAATTATATTACATTACATTACAATTGTCTAGCATCTATAAGACAGGAAAGAAAATCTGATTTTTGCTGTCTAAGAGGATGATTTGTAGAAAAAAATGTAGAAGGAATGGACACTGACAGGAAACTTCCTTTGTGTGTTTTTGTGCAGGAGACATCACACATTCTTGCTTTCTACACTAACTGGCAGGAGCAGGCTTGTTATGATAATGGCTGTATAAGGATAGCTTTATACTTAAAGACACTGGACTTCTTTATAAATTTCTTCATAAAAATATTTTATGGCACCTCCTTAAAGGGGACACATTCTTATTACTAACACTGAGGTATCTAGGTATTTTACATTAACAGAGTTTGTTTTTACCTTGCTGATAACTTTTTAAAGACCTTTAAAATAAACTAATAAAAATTAATATTTAAACTGAATTGCTGTTTCTATTCTTAGGATTGATTTTAAGATGACTGTTAGCATTTCACAAAGCCTGTGAGTTCTGAATAACAGTTGTAAACTGTTATAGCATAGTAAGTGTC
>JAWLRI010000039.1:8052397-8137951 GCA_034781795.1 Crypturellus tataupa
TTATTTGTTACATATTTAATAGGATCAGAAATCTGTGAACTGGACACATTATAAAGCTATATATATTTGTGCTTTTAAGAATAGGAAGGAGTATTGAAAGGTTCAAAATAAAGTCATAATTTAAACTTTTACAAGACTTTTTTATTTTTACTATATGCAATATATCACAATTTCAGAGTTTTTTTTTTTAATTTTTTCTACTGGGAGGCTGATAGTTTTTTATTTTTATTTTTATTTCAATGTGGTTTAATTCAGCTTTTTCTTTTCCAGGTGGTTTGGAGTCACTGAAAAATCTTCAACAGTTAATCCTGGATCATAATCAGTTAATCAGTACAAAAGGTCTCTGTGAAGCACCTACTCTTATGCACCTAGACTGTTCTTTTAATCATCTCACGCAAGTTGAAGGCATTGAGAATAGTGGCCTGCTTCAAATTCTGAAGTTACAAGGCAATAACCTCCAGGAGGTAAAAAAGCTTGGAATTAAATGTGATGTTTATTATACATACTTCTTTGTTACTGGTGATATTGTTCAGAATATTGATTGTGAACTGTTTTGATTTTTTTCTTTTTTTTCCCTCTTTTTAGAGAGAGATTTTTTTTAAAGACACATAGGCTAGTACTGTAGCTAGTATTTGCCTGCTCCTAAGCACTGTAAAAATAGTCCCCACCGTAATTGTAGTTTATAGCGGGTAGTCTTCAGATTGCATTATGAAATGCTCATTCTCTGTTTGTAATGCACAAAAATGTTAGTAACGCTACAGAGAAGTAATCGCTTAGGTTGAGTTCACAAATGCTGATTTTCCAAAGTTGAAGTTTGTGTTGCAATATTCAAAATAAGAAACTCGTTTGCGAACTGTACACTTAGTTGTCTTTACTGAAATGAGACTGTCGTCAATCTGTTAGAGGAAAACCATTTTCAAAAAGAAGCATATAACTGCAGTAATAAAATAGAAAGACTATGTCTCCCTTTAAAAAATATATACTGATTATTCCGCCATATAAAAGACATATAGAAATGTTTACAAGCTGGTATGTAGAAATTATATGTAACAATTGATACATATATAATAAGCAAATGATACATATGTCCAAAGTGTGTTTTTACTTGTATTACTTCAGTAATGATTGATGAAAAGCATCTGGCAAGCATTCCATTATTGTTTCTCTAATTTAATATTAATTTTTAAATAACCTTCTCTTTTCAATTTAGCTTCCAAGACTGGAAAATCATGTTCTGCTAAGGGAACTCTATTTGGATGACAATAGCATCTCTTCTGTGAGAACATTTTCCTTTTTTTGGTTGCCTTTGTTGCAGATTCTTTCACTGTCTCAAAATAGGTAAACAAAAACATTCTTCCTTTTAACAAAATTGATACCATATTTACCAATGTAACTCTTATCTAAAGAATATAATGCACTGAATGCAATGAAATATCACCATCTTGTCTAGTTCTTTGAAAAAATATATTTGACAAGTAATGACATTGTCCACTTATAGCTAAGAAAATATGAAGCAGCAATTACTATGAAAAGTACTTTTTTCTATTAGGTTTTGTACAAAAATGATTTTATATGAAAATGATTGTGGTATTAATACCATGGAGGCTTGTTTTTCTCCTTACTTTAAAAAATATTTCGAGAGTATTTCTGTCAAACTTCATATTGCACAGCCAGCTTATTCAAAACAGACTTTGAAGACTATGAAGACTGTTAAATGCAGCTACTGGAGTAAAAGAATACAAGCTAGAAAGTTCATTAGATTGTTTTTATTTCATAAACATGATGTGCTAATGTCCCAAAAAACAACCTTTAGTACTACTTATTTGCTTTTTCTTCATTGTTCTGACTCATACAAAATACAAAAGGATGAATCATTCAAAAAAAAAAAAAAAAGGCTATACCATGAACTAAGTATTATATAATTAACTCTTTTCCATTTTATGAATTAAATTCTGTATGCATATGGAATTAGAATGACCAGATATTTAGAGGGAAAACCTTTCTTCTCCCCACCCTTTTATTTATGATTGTTCTTTATTGTTTTAGTTGAATTTAATTTTCCAAGTTTTAGTAGTAAAATGGATTTGATGGATTTTGATTCATATGATTTTTTTTTTCCATATTGTCAGTTTCATTCCAAATGCTGTTGATCCCATTTCAATGCAGGGAATATCTCACTCTGAACTAACTCCTTACACGTCCTGTTGCAGGCAGTGAAGAGAAGGAGATACTTGTAGTGTGTGATTCATCTGCAATTTTTAAACCTCTGTGAGATTAATTATATCCTATGAATATCTGTTCATTTTCATAGACCTGTAACAAAGTCTAGATGACCATCTCACATGTAGGTGTCTACATTTGAACAGATGAATCTTATCCTATGCAACAAAGTCAACTAGCTTTGAGTCTGGAAGGAAAAAAAAAAAAAAAAAAGACCTCTAAGTCTGAATCCAGTTATCATAAAGGATGTTCTTCTTTACAGAAAATTTATTACTGTTTGAGTATATAAACTTTATATGACATTATATAACTTCTCAGATTGTTTTAAGGTCATTTCTAATGAAGTAACATGCATGTAAACTCTTTGATGTAAAAAGAACTTGGTTTCAAGTTGCTGGGGAAGGGAGTTTTAATTCTGGAGTCTGGAGAAAGTGCTTCCTGCTTGTGACTAGTGAGAGCATTACCTGTTGAGTGTTAGATTCTGAATCACTCGTATTGATTTAATTTAGAATCTTAGATAAAAATATAAGACTGTATGTATGAATTTCATAAATTATTTGGATATTGGTTTTGTTTGTTGGATATTGCTTTTTGTGTGTTTGTTTATTTGTTTCCCCATTGATGTTCTGTCTTTTTTCATCTTCCAATAGAACACATGCTAGTCTGGCTATGTATGGTCTTGCCATTTCCTCCTCTATCCTCTGGTTGGTTTTGCTAATGTTGAGATGTGGCTGCACTCTATGCAGTGCAATGTTTTCAAAATTGCTTGAAAGCTGGGTTGCTTGACATGGAAACAACATAATTAGGACAATAGTATCGGGAATACCTGGAGTGGTGCCTCTGGATTTTGGTTGTGCTCAACTGACCATGTAGATGCACCCTGTCTCTTACCTATTCCATGATCTTACAATTTTTGTTCTCTGTTGAACTGCTTTTGATTTTCCAGTAGCCAAGGTGAGATGCAGTGTTTGGTCAGTTGAATTTCATCAGCAAATGAGATGTGTTGAAAATATTGATATGTTGATAATAAACACATTGATATGTTGATAACAACATAAGCAAACATGTTTATGTTGATAATAAATACAATAAAAAACACCACAATTCCATTTCTTTCCTTTGTGTTTATCCCTTATCTCAAATCTGTGAGAGAAGCTGGACAAGATAACATTAAGTGCAGATTAAAAGCCTCAGAATTCCTAGCATTTCAGTAGCCTGCTCTGTTACACTCTCTTTATGTACACTTATAAGCAGCTCCATATGTGTCTGCTAGAGCATAAGTAACTCGATGTTCTATATAGAAACAATGAATGTAATGGAGTAAGCTGTTGAAAGAAAAGCTGTTTCTTTACTTTTATCCTACAGCTAGTGCGATTTTGTGATTTTTTGGGGATGATATTTTTTTCCGCGTTTGTACTGAGTGCCACTTCCTTTTTAGTGATTGCAGGAAACCCATGTAATGGTAATGCTGTGAATCTGTGTTCCTTCTAAAAGTAAAGTACTGTGAAAAAAAATCTTAATTTATAAATTTTTTTTTTAGGAGATGCTTCATCACTGTCATAAACCAGAAACTAATAAATAAAAACAATTCTGTTTTAAATCTGCAATGTAACAAGGAGTTAGAATAGAACTGAATAACATGTACTAATGAATTCCTTCAAATATTCCAATGATAGCTATTTCACCACTGCTGCTTTTATCAAGGGTATTTTACCCTGACTTTCACACAGCAAGCATATGCTTGATCCTTGCAGTAGCTACAGTGAGTTATGTTGACTTTGTCACTGTGGAAATGGGGCTATGAAGATCTGTGTTCTTTATAGCAGCTGGAGAACAAAAGCATTGGTAGTGTATAAAAGAAATGCTTTTGTGTTTTGTTAGATAAACACTTTTTTGTGGGAAAAATCAGACCTTACTACTATTCCAAAAAGGAATGTGTATCTAATATGTATTAAAAGGTCTTGTAATGCAGCTTAATTTTTTAGTTTCTTTGCTAATTGCTTTTATATAAAGAAGTTTTAGAAAGAGTTTTTAAATCAAGGTAACGTTGAGATAGCCAATGCATTTTTATGTGTAATTTCAGAATAAACAAATTTCTCTGTCTCAAAATTTCTGCTTTAAAGTGGCAAGGCTTGTTTTTTGTTATCTATAGGGTGTCATGAGAGTGGTAGCTAAGAATTTCATTTAAAAAATTCAGGTCAGCTGCAAAAATTCCATTTTGTGGGAATGTTGAGCGGTGAGGTTTGGATGGACAGGGTCATAATGAACATGTTGCTCATATGAATGTTTTGCAACTAGATATATATTATTTTTAAATGGCTTGTAAAAGAGATGTTAAAAGATCAGCTCACCACTTAATGCATATTCCTGTTATTTCAATTCTATTACTGAATATTTGTGTTTTTGAAACAATATCTCAAATGTAAGAGTGGAGCTCACTGTCATTGCAAGCCATTGTGTTTTTGATTGTATTTTTTTTGAGTGGTCTTGATAAATGTAAATGGCAGTGGCTATCAAATTCAGTCAATCATGAACAAATTTGGATATTATACTTTTCTTTTTCTTTAGCAGACTGGATGTTTTTCATTTTGAGTAATTCTTTGCTGATGATGTGTTTATCTCCAAGATTCTGACACCAATACTGTTCAAGTATTGCGTGCCAGGTTATTTAAGAAATGCGTGGCTAACTGAAAGAGCTCCTTTATTATGTTTGACTGATTTCTGTGAATATGGTGAATATTCTAAACAAAAATGTTGTTCTTATTTTTAAAGAATGCAAAAGACATATAGGCACTAGTTGAAGATCTCCATCAATATAAAATTCATTCTTAATTATCTTGCCCTCTTTCCAGCTAACCTCATCATGATATCAATTTTTTTTTCTGGGAAGAAGCAAAATTTGGCCCATTCTGAGTAATAATTTGTGTATGTGTTCTAAAATGTATTTATTTTCTCTTGTGCATACTTGCAACTCTTCTGGTCTCTTAAATATTGTTTTCTGTCTCCGAATTTCTCTGGTTATCTATGTCCTGTCCTACCACAACCTGAAATGGGAGCAGAAAGAGGAAGCTGTAGCTTTCCTTTTTTGTGAATATCTTTTACTTTTGTGTCTTCTTTGTAATTTATATCTCTCATATGCCCAGGGCTAATGTGACAAGGTCAAGTAGTATTAAGTTTTCAGTAATGTCCTTTGTCTTTCTGGTTTGAATTTTCTTAGGAGAAAAATTAACAAAGAATGTCAGTAAAAGGATAGCTATAGAATGGCAGGGAAAAAGTTTAACTCTCATAATGCCAACAGCAGACGAGGAATCTAGTGATTAAATAGGATTTCTGAAGCATCACAGCATAAAATGACAAAGATCCACCTACCTAACACACTATAAGTAAAAACTTTGTCATTGTCTTATATAGAAGAAAAGATACTGCAAAAATTACGCTTCAGTCTCTTGTACCAAATACAGTTTTATATTTTCCAGGGAAAATATTAATCTACAATCCATTGATGACTTTTCCTCTTGTGTGGCTTTAGTGTTTGCCACTGACACCTATATTCATATAGCTGCTATGAATATTAAATATATTTATATACTACTTAACTGGTCATGAAAAAAACATATTTGTAATACCATCTCTAATTATGAGACTTAATCCTTTTTAGACTTAATGCTTCATATTTCTTGATTCCCTAGAAAACTGTCTGGGAGGTAGTAGGACTGTTCTAATGTGCATTTTTTTTTTGAGAAGCATGATGACTCATATTTATTTGAGTTCATATTTGTTTCTCCAAATCTACAATTAAAATGTTCTATTTTCATATAGAAATTCTGCTTCATCATGTAAATGTGGAAATTAAATGAAATTTTTTACTTGATTTTGTGTACATTTTCAACCAGGATAAAGAATATACAATCAAAACTTGGTTCAGATTTTATGAACAAGAATTAAATTCAGCTCTCTGGCTTTCAGCTGGAATGTCTCTGTTGGAGAGCAAGACATAGCTGCACATTGCAGCAACAAACAAGCATTTTTGGCTCTGACCAATTTTAAGTTTGTTGATTGAATAGATTTCATTTTTTCAAATGGTCACATTTTTGATTGTAAGACTTTTTGTTTTATCACTTTCAAAATGAGTTACTTAGTACAAAGAATATTGCTTACCATTAATACTAACAATTACAGCCAGAGACATTGTCACCATTCTCCTCTTATGATTCTTAGGGCTTGTTGCTATATAAATGAAAAAAGTTACCTGAAAGTAATTTAGTTGATTTAATATGTGTTTGTAGATTTAGTTGAAAACTGGCTTTTTACATCTGGATTTTTTTTTTTTTTTTGCCCTGCCCTTTTCATATTTAAGGTAGAAGAAAATAAATTTTTAATCTGAAATGTAGTATTTGGAAGCAACATTGCAGCTCACTGAATGGTTTCAACATATTCTTAGCTGTGCCACTGCAAGTTAGTAAGCAAACAAACCTTTCAACAATATTGTATACTATTAATTTTAATAGTAGTGACACACTTTATGGTCCAACGTGGCCTATGTCCAGATGAATATCATGTTGGTTTCCTTATATGTACTTTCCAAAGCTATATCTATGGATTTTGTCATCGTATTCCACTGCTTTCCTGATTTATTGTATAAGGAAAGTTCTAATATGCAAGAAGAGCATTTCCACACCTGGCAGCTAACTGATACCATGTTACAGAGGTAGTAAGAAAGACAGAGAAAACATTAAAAAGACATCACAGGACTGTGCAGCCTTGCGACTAAAATTGTGGGGGTTTTGTTTGTTTGGTTTTGTTTGTTTGGTTTTTTTTTTTAGCCTCTAGGAAAATAATGTGAGTGGAGAAGAGAAACAAACAAGCAAAAGTTAGGAGAAATTTTAAATGGAGGAAAAAGGGAAAAGATATTTTTTAAAAAAATAATAAATCAGGGAGTGTTGTTAGGTTTCTGCTAGTTCTTATGCCTAAATGAAATCATCTGTAAATTGAATCATCTGTAAATTTTACAAGACTGCAAATCCTTAGAAATAAATGTAAGGAAAATAGAGTAAAATGTTTACCAAAGAAAAAAGAATTAGTAAGTAACAAAAAATAATTGAAGTTATTGGTACTTAGGATATAAAGAAATGCTTTCAAATTAAAGAAACAGTTTCTGTAATTAATTTTAGCACCTTGGATAGCTAAGTGAATATTTACTCATATAAATGAATACTGCAGATTATTCTGTCACCTACCGCTTTGTGAACTGCTGCTGTTTTAATTGAGAAAGATTGTTCTGTTTTGTTTGTAGTTTGACTGAGCTTGCACCCTTAAATTCATGTGTATCTCTGGAAAAACTGGATATCAGAAATAATTGCTTGTCAGGTGAGTTCTGTAAAAATAAACAAAAATCTGTCTAAAGATAAAGCAAATGCCAACTGAATGACAACTTTCTAAAGTACAATCTGACTGAGTCTGTGTGTGCAAATATTATTTCTAATATATGATATAGAAGAGATACAGATTTTTTCAAGCATGGATGTTATAAATAGTAACAGTACTGTATAGCATAATTGCTTCATGGTTTTGGTACATTTTATTTGCATATAAATTTTAGGCAGATGTAGTATAAATGTTGTGATTCCATGCTCAATTAGAATTTTTTTTTTTCTAATACAATACAGACCTAAAAAGTGTAATTGTATGTTTAAATGGCTGCCATAAACTCAGTGAGTTGTCACTCAGTGGAAATCCACTTCTCCAAGAAAGGACATGGAGGTAAGAAAATTTTGATCTACTAGATAGAAAAATGAAAATTGCCTAAAACACTAGATGTATACAACTATTTCTTAAGTTAGTTAACTATTAAATAGAAGGATATTATTAAAATACATCTTCACTCTGAAATTTTTTCAAAAAATAAGTATATAGGATCATTCTTCAACTAATTTCATGCTACTTTAAATGTGCTATCTGGGAGAAACTGGAGAAGTATCACAACACAGATTATGTCAGAGCTGCATTTGTTTGACATTAATTTGATGTAATATATAAACGAATACATTGATTTGACATTAAATTTATCTTTGGAAATTTCTGTAGCTTTCTAGGCAAAGTATGTACCAACAGTATCTAAAACTGCATAAAATCTATTCTTTTATAAGCTGTAGATGAACTTTTTGTCATCAGCATTTATTCAGTCATGTATTTATATAAAAGATCTTTTGTTTCTTTGCTTTGTGCTGAATCAACTTTACTCAAATATATGTGTTCAAGGACCCACACGAAAATTGATCGGTGTTAGGTCTAATGATTTCAAAACCTCTTTATCACAATTGTTCCCCCTTTATGCAATTCCAATTATGTGTTTCCACAAAATTGCCGTAAGAAACTTTTACCTGAATCTTCTAGAGCTTTCATGTTCAAAGATTTTTGATTAAGCAAGATAAGTGAGTTGAATAACAACAATAAAAAAAACCCTGCTTCTGCAGTTCCTGTTCTCAAAAACATCAGGACGATAGATTAATGTGATTTTATGGTGATATTCTCTCATTCCTTCTCATTCTTAACCTACCAGAAATAAATGAAAAAAAAAAAAAAAAGAATCTGTGAAGGGACCAATAAATAAACAACTGATACTTTACTCTGATAAGTAAGGCTCCTATGCCTTGAGTTTCTGGTCTTTGCCTTGCCAAGCAAACATTACCTTGAAAATTTTGCAAGCATTAGAGTTTGGTACTTCTAAATAAAGAAAAAACAGTGCAGGTGTGCACAAAAGAATTATGATGCAAAGACTACCACAAATTGGGAGAGATTATTCAAGAGAAGAAATATATTTAAATATATTACCTTTGTTTTCTAAGAATTCCTGTTTAGTATTTTTTTTAATAGAAATCTTTATGTTTGGCCTAATATCCGTTGTCCTAATGGAAGACTATGTGTCAAAACTGCATGCTGTGATTTCTCCCAAGTTTATTGTCGTTCTCCTTAAAGGTTTTCTTAGCCTTAGAATGCAATTCTTTTAAGTCTCTTTTTTTCCCCTTTTTTTTTTAATTTAATGAGTTTAGAAAGATTGATTACGACATTTAAGTTCAATATTTTTTGTTCTATTTACAAATAGGAATATGTACTGAGTTGATTTGGTACAGACGTTTGTCACTCAGCAATTTTGCAGCATATATATTGCTTCATCTCTGTTCTCCTTCTGAAACAGAGACCAAATTTAAATTGGCAGGTTTACTGTTTTACATGTGTTTGAATTACTGAAATCCTTGTCAGAGGCCAACAGAACACGTTTTTGATAATTCCAGCAACTGATAACCATAGAAAAGCTTTTCAAAAATCAATTTCATTTCTATAAACACATTTTTGAATAATTGATTATAAGATATATGGAAAAACTTTCATATAATTTGTGGTATCTCTGAGATGTCAATGTTTCTAGTGACTCTAATCTATATTTTAAAAAGAATAATTTAAAGTTTGGCCTAAGAGGACTTACATTTGTTCTTGGTTATATCAAAACAATATTATATAATTTCTGTGTAACTTCCAATATTTATAAAATAAAGATAGTAATTCTTCGAGAAAATGCAATATAAGTTTCTGTAATTCTTATACAGAATAAGAATGTTTAATTGCAACATTTAGTAATTAGCAAGCATTTAGCATTTAGTAAATTAGCAAGTTATCTGTGCTGTTTATTTGCTGTCTTGAGTCCTATTTTTTAGGCAAATGCAGAAATTACAAAGATGATGTGTGTCTTATTTGTGACTTTATTTTGTAAACTCTCTATCCATGTATTTGTCCCTCTTTTTTAGCATTAATTCTGGTGTCCCACTTTATCTCCTCAGTTTACCACCTTTGTTTTATCTTCAGTTACTTTAGCCTTCTTACTGAGGTTTTGTCTGATGCAACCTCTATTACCTTATTTTTCATTTCACTACAATATCTGTATAGAAATGTGACCATCCATTCATCTATTTCTCCTTTACTTTAGTCTACTCTGCTTTTACTGTTTCCAATTACAGAATGTTCTCACACTGCTTATTTGTCTTTCTCTTGAACCACTAATTCCTCTCTTGCCCATCCATAGCTTCTTACAGTGTTTCTCTTTTTGCTTTCTTGTCTTTTGTTGTCTTGTTTGGTCCTTTCCATCACTTCATCCACCTTCTGCTTAAGAGACTTGCTGCAATGCTAACTTGAAAAGTAGTAGTGCATTCCTACCTATAATGAATGTATAGAGGAATCCTTAGCTTAGCATCTTCAGAGGGAAAATAAATAGAAGAAGAAAAAACAGAAATTAAAAGTTGGTTCTGTTCTGGTAGCTGAAGTTTTAAGTTGTTATTCTGAGAAATCCATGTTTCCACCAGAAGTTAAGTATTCTTAAAGTTACAAGAGGTGCAGGCATAAAACTAGTGCTATTCTTTCCCCTCCAGTGACATACTATACATATCTCAAACTTGAAGAACTTGTCCTAGAGACTATAACATGTGTAAAAACTAGAAAGGAAAGTCCGTACGTATGATGAGGCACAGTCCTCACAAGCTCTGAAATGAATAGTTGTGTTAGGATTTAAAAAAAATAAAAGTTGCATAAATCTATGGTTTGTATTTCAAAACAAATTTGATTTTTTTATTCAGAAATGTTTTTAAAACTTTTTAAAAGATAACTTTGTAAATAAAAATATATACATTTCATTTCAATTGACTGATATGTTTATCAAATATAACTTTGTGAATAAAATTCAATTACTGTGACCATATATGAAGTCCACAGTTACATTGCTTTAATTTCCACTATTCTACAGAACTGTTATTTCACTTGTCACCTAGAAGGCAAAGCCTTTCTGAATTCCAGTTTAAGTATATGAACTGACACCTTAGATTTCCCTTATATTGTCTGACCCAATAGAACTTTTATGATTAAACAAGAGATTCATTTATCTAGAGGATTTAAAGTATGCAGTGCTATAGAATATGGATTTGCTGAATACAGCATTGACTGTAACTTCAGGCAATGTGTTCTAGTGAACTTTACATAACCCCTTGATACCAACAAAGGAATTAGCTGTAAAATTTCCCCATCGGTTTTGTACTTTCATGTCCAGCCAGCGATAACACCAACAAAAGCAAAGTAGTAAGAAATTGCTTTTTAAAAATTAAACCCTGGGATCAGTCTGAGCACTCCTAGGGGAATGTGTTTCAATGCCATAATGATTTATAGAGCCTCTTAAGTGACAGAATATTCACCAGGAAGTTTTCACTAAATGAAATATTGACTCAGCCCTTCACCAGGAGAAACCCAGCTGGAAAAACTACTGTTGAGATCCCATAGCTTCTGATATCAATCAACATGATATGGCACTTTTTAAAAATGTATCATGATTCAATATCAGCTTTGGTAATTCCTCTTTTGTTCAGAGACTGTCTATCTAAAACTCTAACTTTCTTCTGAATGTCTTTCATTCATTGTTATCCTTACAGTAATGGGCAATGAAGACAGAAAAATTTGTATTTGCATGAAGTAACATTCTATAAGACACATAAGACATGTGTCTATAAGACACATTTTGGAATATTTCTAAATTTTCCCTATTTTGAAACCTAATGTTACAGTCTCAACTAAATAATCATCTTTTACTACTGCAGGCAATAGTCAGGTGGTTCTAAAATTTTGAAAAACACATTATCTTTTTTAATATCAATTTTTAAATGGACCTTTTAAAGGCAACAATAAATATTCATATGTGTTATTTAAAAATCATTCAATGGAATTATTGAGTGTTGCCATACTGATTTTAATTTTTTTATAGTCTTACAACATTAAACAAAGTTGAACTAACATACGATATATGTGGAACAAAGTTGCAGTAGCAGACTATATTTCACGATAACCTAAAGCCTCGATAATATAATTTCTTAAAATGGTCAATGTATCTCATATGTATTTTTTTTTAATATTAGTGGCCCTGATTGTGCCTTTCTTAATATGTTATGTCTACTGCTATCCCTTTTACTTACCTGACCTTAATATTTCAGAAGTGAACCTCACTCAATTCAGTGAACTGGTAATACTGTAGTCTGATCAGGCAATGATTCAATACACCTTATGTGTATATTTAATGGATACTTAGAAGAATTAAAATGAAACAGCTACTTTTTTTTTTTAATAATAAAATGAACTAAGTTTTCTGTGTTTGGATACACAAACTGAGATAATTTCTGATAAGGCACTAGATACTTCTGAATACTTCATGAACATATGGAACTAATAGCCATTGTGCAAACAGATTTTGTGCTATTTTCCCATTATGTAGCATTTTTATAATTGGCAATAGATTTCATATAAATTTTTTTCATAAAGCTAATTGTGACTTTTTCTTTCCTTTTCTTTCAAGATCTTCCCTATGTAAGATCCTTAATAACTTACAGTTTCTTAATGGTGAAAATATAAATTATCATACTTTACTCAAAACGGAAGGAATCAAAGAATCAGAATCAAGAACTTTTCTAGAACTTTGTCAATCTCAAATTGAAGAAAATGTTCTACTTAAGAAAAAGGCTGCCACCTTGGGGTATGTATTAATGTGAATGCAAATTGCCTTCAGAAGCATGTTTTGATGTATCCTTAGGGTAGTTCCCTATGCTTTTCCCATGAATTTTAATTAGATTTTGACTAACATAGATTATGTTAGTAAAGAAATTATAAATCTTTAAACTCATTGTAAAGAATAGTGCACCTGTTTTCTGAATATTAACAACAGAAAAGCCAAGGTCCACAAATGTTTCTGTTTAATATCCAATTTTTTGGTTGATGTTTGGAAAGAACGTAGGCCTGTGTGGTACTGAATATTCTCCCAGAGCAGTGAAGCATCTAACATTTGACTCTACTTTGTTTAATCCAATAAAGTTAAGGTGTTAATTCAGGAAAGTGCGTGCATTTTTTCAGAATCTCACCACTTTGTATTTACACATAAGTAAATGCATTCATATTGTCTTTCTTACACAATCGAATGAGATGTTACTTTCCACATATGGGGCAGACCAATGTGGTATTACTGTATATTATGTCTTTCTGTCTCATTTAGTAACTCCATTACTGAGTTGCTTAAATTCTTCATCTCTTACAAAAGTAGGATTTCCTTTAAAATGGATTGAGATTTAGATTGGAATTAGTTTGAAAGAAACTATATGTTGTAGTTTCTCTGGCAAATGTAATGCCTAGGTAACTCCTGGAACTCCTGTGTTTCTCTGCTGAACCCTTGGGAAGGCATCTTCTCAAGTTCTATAACTCACGGCTTCTGGTTTGCAGATGGGAAGCTGGTGCCTTCTAAGTTGTTTGAAGTAGGGTTTTTTTTTTTCCTGGATTTTTTTTTTTTTTTTTTGAGGAAGAAAGGAGAAGAAAAAAATGATTAAAATACTCACTTTACAATAAAGATCATTTTGTCATGTCCAGAGTTTAGGACCTGTTTTGTTAAAAATGCTTTCTGGTTTAAAAAAGCTAGATTAGAATATGATTTGTGTTAGAGCTTTAGTAAATTCCCGCTTTCGCAAAGATTTCTGTAAGAAAGTTGGTGCAAGAGCAAGATGCTGTTTACAAAATGTAATGGTTTATTTCACCACAGTCCAGTTGCATGTACAAGATCAGTTAAAAAAGCTTAATGGATAGTCAGGGTCCAAGTAATATAACTAATTAATGTAACCAATTTTTCATATCTGCTTTTTATAAGATTTTAGAAATTCATTCACAGCAACTTTTAAATTGGTAAGTTTGAGATTGTTGAAGTATCATATGTGAAATTTATTTTTAAAATGCATTTCTTATGGTTAAAGCCCTCTACATTTCATTTTGGCTAAACATACATTCTATGGATGATTTAAAAACCATTGAAAACTGCAGTTCGTAAAAGAAACCCTAAACAACATGTACATATATAAACTTTAACAGCACAGCTATTATGCATACATACTGCAATACTTTATCCAAATTGACTGAATTAATGTGACATTGCTTAAGAACAGGCCAAAAATAGAGCAAACTTCTGTCTGCTTCACATCTTGCTAAGTTATGAGCCCCTGTAGGTACGACCTCAAGTATGTAAGCTGCCAAAAGTAATCACTACTTGGTTCCCTAATCCATGTTTCATACACCACTGCCGCTCAATTAAGTTGTCTGTGCTGTTTCTGCCTGCAGAGTTACTGTTCTTATCATGCTTAAGAATTACATTTATTTTTAATTAAATATCTTCATTCTAATAAATGCCTCTTGTCACATAATCTTCAGATATCTTGTAGGCAGTAATCTTACACAAAATTATTACAACACTTTGGTTGCAATAATTTGCTTTCAGTAGTTAGATAGGCAGGCATATATGACTAGTGGAAGTTGAAATCTGTAAGTACTAAATTTGTAATATACTGAAAATAACAAGAAAAATGTCTTTGTAAATTGCATTGCAGTAGAAAAAGTGTAAACTAACCTCTTCCATGTATTTGTAAAGGACTTTTGTAACCTGTATGGGAACATCAAAAATTATGTTTATGTAAGTGTCCCCTAAGAGAAATCAGATTTGACTGTACAACTACAGCAAAAAAAACTCCATACTTTAAAATATGAGTATACTACTCCATATATTGGAATTTCCACATTTCTCTTATAAATAATAGAATGCTAACTGGAACAAAATAACCAACTTTTTTAATGAGTTGTGTTTTAACGACACAGAATCACAGTAGGGCAGTGATATGAGAAACATAATATTAAGCTGTGTATTAAGCTAGTCCCCAAATAGATAGAACCTCCTAGTAGTTTATAATCTAAAACCAATTGCTTTTATCCAACCTCCAAGCCCCAGGGAAACCCTAACATAAGTCAGGAGGTATATTTTTAGTAAGTAAGTAAAGGGAGGTGTGTTTGCAGCATTTTTTCTGAAAGTGGGATCTTGGTCTGTTGGTAGCACCAAGGCAGCTATTCTAGCACAACTGTGCTTTGCTCGAAAAGTCCAGTCTCTTCCTCTTCTTGCTTATTATCCCTTTTTTCCCCATTGCTAAAGCAGAGTATTAGGGAATTTCACATTTGTGCCAGAATTTGCGTAGAGAGTAAAAATACTTCCCTTGTTAAAATCAAAATGAGACTCTAGTTAGCTATTAATATTATGGCTTCTGAAGCTGGAAGCCATAAAACTTTGGCTGTAGCAGAACTGCCGTGTGTGACTACCTTATGCTGCATAGCAGGCATCCAGGCAGGATGGACTCCGGTGCTTCCATCAGGAGAATCCCTTTTCTTATTTTGTCTAGATGCCAACTTGTAAAGTGTCATCTCTGTCTTAACCAGAAGCAATCCCAGAAGAATGAGTGTGACCAGACCCTTTCATCTATAATATTAAAGAAGTTCTGAAAGGCAGATAACCGATTTATAATAACATAAATTCTAAAAGGAAATCTTGCAGTAACAAAAGCTTTAATGGACTAAAAAAAAAAAAAAAAGAATTTAATTGATAGATGGTTTTGGGTTTTTTTCTTTAAAATTTTAAAAAATTTTAATTGAACATCACTGGAGAAAATTGTTTTACAAGTATGGATTTGTTTCCACAATAAACGTTATAAAGGCTTTGCCTTTCAAGAATGATGAACACAAGGAAAATTCTGTTATTTAAACAATATATTTAGAATGTGATTTGTCAAGACCTTTAAGAGAGTCTTGTTTCTGCTTTTTTTTCTTGCATCACTGACCTAGACTTGGCTTTATGCTTCTTGGAAAATAGCTCCAGGTGCAAGATTTCTGAATCTATCTATACTATCAAAGGAAAATGTTTTCCTACTTTCAAAAGCATCTGCTACCTAATATCATGGATAAACACTACCTAAATGCAGACACCCTTCCCTATCTGTAACAATTAGTTCATGTTTGCTCTTACATCTCCTTGTCATTTAGATGGTGTAACACTAAGAACTAATGAGAGCCAGATTTCATAGGTTAACATCACTAGGCCCTTTTTTAACAATCAGAAAGGAAATCAGGTGGTCCATGTGCCTCTAGTACTCCATCTTATCCCACTGCCAGGCTAATACAGCTTAGCAGATTTAAAACCACAAGTCACAAGTGAACAAATACTAACAGGAACTACACTGAATTAACTGCTAATTAACAGTAAACTGCTGTTAACATGGAAAAAAATACAGAGTTCTAATTTTCCATAGAAAATCAGTCTAACACTTTTCCTTACATTATTAGAAATACTTTTTAAAAGTTTCTGTTATCCTAAATTCTCTCTAGGGATTGTGGTTTCTTGTTTAGAATCTAAGTTTGGGTTTTGTTTTTGTAGCTCTGATCTAAATTTAAAAATTGCTATTATTTTTATATTAACTTTCCTAATTCCTAAATTAAATAGGGTTATTAAGGCTATTACCTGATTTAAAAGAAAATTACTTCAAATCCTTTAAAATCTGTGGCTATATATGTCTCTAACCACACAAAAAAATAACATTGAAATGCATACCCAATGCATATTCCAAACAGACTGAAAAAGAAATTAATAGAGTAAAATGATTAATCTGATATATATTTTGGTATATTTGAGATACTACAAAAATAGAAAAAAGTGATTAAGATTTATAAACACAATAAATCAGTTTTCAGTCAGAGTAATTACTGTTCACTATGTGAAGGATATGAAAATTTGTGAGGCTACTTGAGAATATAGGGTAGATTAGGAAATAATATTTTATTTTTAAAGAAAATTTTTAAAGTTTAAAACATTATTATCTTTCTTCAGAATTGTCTCTTCCATTGCTGATGCACAGAAACAATGCTGGTACTTTGATCAGTTGATGAAACTTAGCATCGAACATCGACGTACACATGAGTATGGTGAACTAAGTATTACTGACAGAGATGGACCAGAAGCACTGCAAAATCATTTAAAACAAACATCCACTGACTGCCTGCAGGAAAATAACCTCTTTATCATGGGTGCGACGGAAAATAAACAGGTCTTGTTGGATCCTTCTGAAAGATGGATTGCTACTCACCATACTAAAGCCACATTCATTAACTCCTCCATACCTGAGCACCGAAAGGAAAATAAAGAACATCACAGAATAAAGCAGGAAAGCACTGAATCCTGCATTAATAACGATGGGGAGAGCAAAGACAACACTAACAAGTCAGCACAACTTGCATCACAACAGTCAGTTTTAGCAAGTAATACAGGAAAAAATCTCCAGCATTTTGAAATTAATACAAAAAAGTAAGATACAGACATTGGATTGCTTTCAAATAGATTATATGGGTAGGCATTAAGTGTCTCAGAATATATATGTATATGGACTTAGATCTAAGAAAAACCTCTCTATTAAGAGGATACTAACATTTTCCCATGATTTCCTAACTTCTTTATATTTCACAATACATTCATAACACCAATTTACGAACACTCAAGTAACATACATATTAGTAACATATTAGGAGGGATTTGGGGAGAGTTTATCACAGGCTAGTGTATGGTTTTTGCAGTGCTATTCATCAGAGATTCATCTGAGCTGAGTTTACAGTGAGCGTGGTTTAGAAGGTAGGAGGGAAAGGCTGCTCCAATCTACCATGCTACTCCCCTGACCTTAGGCCGGGCTCCTGCCGCTGAGTGAAGATGATGATGATGAGTGACGAGCTGTGTGCCCTGCCCTTGGCACTCCCCCAGCATGCCCCAACCCACTCCTTACCCATGCAGGCAGGGGTGAGGGGCCAGTTCAACTTGTTCTATGTCCCCATATACTGTCCTGCACAAGGCGGGCTGCTTTATTTCCTCCTTAGAATATAACTGCCACTAGTTCATGTGGTTCTGGAGTTACCGTTGGGGAGAATAGAAACCAAAACTGTTCCGTGAAGATAGAAAAGTTCAGTTAGAACTCTCTTGTAAGAATTTGGTTTAAAGCTTCATAAATAGGCACATATCTTGAATACCCTATTAGGATCAAGCGTGGAAGGCTCATTTCTTCATTTTCTTTAGAACTGTGGTGAATGAGCTACTGCCCATACGGTTCTTAGTCTGTACTTTAGGCAATAATAATTTGTTATCCAATGTCCTATTCGGGAAGACCGCAGAATTCATTGTTACCTCTCAGGAAACTAAGAGTCAGTATATGGAAATTGAAAGTCTGAAAAAAATGAATTATTTTCTAAAAAGTTTCTTCTTTAGTCTGGCAGCTAAAATAATCCCATTTTACTGGCAAGATTATGTTATTTATAAAGGTCTTTATTTCACTACTAGGCTGCATATGGCAGCATCAGTGATTCAGTCCATTTGGAGGAAGTACCATGCCAAGAAAAAGGCTGGCAGCACCAAAACAGAGAATGATCAGCTTACAGATGCTTCAGGAAAGAAGCATAAAGCTGCCACACTAATCCAGGTTGGTTTAGAGTATTCACTTTGCTTATTTTTCAGATTTAATAAGAAACAATCTTATTAGTTATGTGAACTTGCAGCAAAGTGATCTCTTTTTTTATGATTTAATTGTATTTATTTTATTTAATCAGTGTAAGTCTGATGTTTCTTAAAGAGAACATGTAGCTCAAAAAGTTTTTTAGAAGCATAAAAATATTTTTCCTTTTATATCAAAAACTTCCCTGAATTAGTTTTGATTTAATTACAGTTAATTCTACTTACTTATAATTATACAAATAAACATTTTAATTATAAACTATAATATATATATACTAATTATAAAATTCATTTTAATCTTATAGACATAAAATGCTTTGTGCTCATGTTATTGCTGAGGAATGTCTATCTTGTTAAACTGTCAGAATAAGCAGTACATTGTAGCTTGTATCTGTACAGCTTTCTACTCTTCTCATCTTCTCCATCCTGCTTATCCATGTGTCTCTTTTTCTGCCCATGTCCCCCCCCCCCAAAGGATAGCTTTATTCATACTATTTTAGGAACAGTCTGAATGGCCTAGGCTCTCCTAGACTATCCATGGTAGATTCTGGGATAACATTTAAACAGAAAGGATTGCTTCATGTCAGAACTCATGTCCTTGCCTTGGCTCTGTTTCATTAGCTAATCAGATAGCGCATTTACAAACAAAGCTGCAAAAGACCTACGAAGGTGGAAAAATTCTACATTTTGAAGCAAATAACTTAAAATCTCAATTCACCAAAGAGTTTAATTAAAAATATTCCAAATTGTAAGTCTTTGATAAAAATGTCAATAGTACCAGGGTGATTCAGAAGCATCAATTCCACTTTCAGACCAGAAATTTTTGTAACTCAGCAGTCTCTACTCAACAAATGACCAGTAGTAAAATACTTAGTAAATATACATACTAAAAATAAGAAAGGAATAGAGTATTTTCTCTAATATACTTTTTTTCAGCTTGTAGCAGTCAATGATTTAGGGGCTGGAGCAGAAATTTGTTTCTGGAGTATAGTGTGTACAAACAGTGATATTGTCAATATTTAAAAATAATGCAGTCATTTCAACAATTCAAATAAACTAAATATTAAGCTGGACTATAAGTTTTACTTTTCTTATCCTAGAGCCTTCCCTGGAAAGCCACTAGCAGTGAATCACAGTAGATCTCCTAGAACCATGGATTTTTTTTTTTTTGCATTATATTTTGAATACTTACTCAAATACGTCTTGAACCCTAATTAATATCAAACAGTGATTTTGCGGATGCGTTGCTGTCTTAAGTTTAGTTTTCATAGTTCCATCTATGTCATTCCGGTCTCTGAAGTGTGTCGCTAGATCTGACTCTATGGCCTGGCAAGTATGCTTTTTCTAACACCTTTTTCTAACCCTTCTTTGTTCTATTTCTGTATTTTTTTTTCTTGCATAAGATTATGCCTACTGACGATATATTTTTAAGCAAAAGTCTGACATGGTTAAGAAAGAGGGCATGAAATGTGTCCAAGAATTGCTGCTTGTAAACTCTAAGACACTTAGTGCAAGCGTATTTTTATTCTCAGTAATTTGAAAGTTAACACTCAGCTTTTTCTTATGTAGTTTTTCCTTTCAGTTTATAATAGTCCCTGAAGGAATTGTCAAATAATTAATTAGTTGACCCAGGTTTGTAGTTGAGGGAGTTGCAGGATTCCTTTCTGCTTACTTGTAGAGAGCCTCCTGAGTACTCTAAGCTTTAGACATATGCTGGCATTTAATTTGTCTTGTAGTTTTAAATGTCACATAAAGTTCAAAAAACAGATCATTGAGCTATTAAACCAAGGCCCAAGATGTTTTATCTTCCTAATGGGATAACATAGAGAATCTGGATTTGGGTTTGATCTATGGCTTTATATAACATGCTTTAAATTTTTTGTTTAGGCATTCTGGAAAGGCTTTCTTTTGCGAAAGAAACTTGCCAGTGCTCTTGCAGCTGTTAAAAGTGATGAAGTGGAGGATGACTATGAAGAAATAATTGTGGATGATTACACATTTTATGAAGTAAGCACAGTCATTACCATAAAAATTTCATGTACAAAAGAAATATTATTTTAAAGTAATCATGTAAGTGTTGAAATAAAAGAAATTGAAATGAGTACCAGGGTTAGAATTACGTGTTGGTTGTCTAAAGATAAAGAAGCATTTGGTATATATAATTCATTTAAATGTATTTGTCGTGGATTAATTGCTTCCTGCTCTTTGAGATGCTCTGGTAGTTTCTGTGCTATTAATATCACACCTACCATAGAACTCCATATATTTCTACAGCTGGAGGACAAACAAATGGGAATAAAGAAGGAGCTTTTTATTAGTATTAGTATTTTAATAATTTTATAAATAAATAATAATAATTTTATAAATAAATTATAATTTTATAAATAAATAATTTTATAAATAATTTTATAAATATTTTAATAATACTTATTGTGCTATCTAACTTGAGAAACATAATAAATTAGTTTCCAAATATTACAAAATCTAAAAATTTTTATTCTGACTTGCAGACCTTTATCAAGAATTTTCTTAGCATTGCTTAAGTGGATTCTTAAGTACCACAAAATAATACCCAGGTAAAAGATCATGAGACATGTTAATGGTGGATCAATCATAGATGTCTTTTGTTCATTTATATGAGAAAATGAGAACAATAAAGAAAAAATAAGCTGAAGCAAAAATGCAAAAGCAAAATCAGAGGTCAAGCATGCTTATTAGTTCTTCTTTGTTCTTATGCATAAGGTGCTAAAAAATTGTAAGTCTGAATACGGGGATAAATAATGAACAAAGTATAGGTAAAACGTGAAAAAAAAAAAGAAATTTAGAAAGTCTGTGATCCAAAAAAAACAGTAATGATTGCTAGTAATTTTTACAAGTCATGCGGTGTTAATAGAGTCCCTTAGGTTTTGAAGAATTGAAGTTGAGTCAGAAAATTCCACCTTAAGAAATTAAAAGAGGCTCCTGATCGATAATTAAGTAAAAAATAAAAGTATATACTGGATCAATCTCCTAATTGTGCTCCAGTAAGCAAGCAAAAGAATCTTTAGAGTAGCTTTGCGCCTTATTCCCTCAAAAGAGACAGCCTGCCTAGTTCTAGACTCAGTATGCACAGTAAGTCAGCTGTTGATGACTCACCTTATATATTTGCTTGCAGTATTGCTCTCTCTAATTATTCATGTTCATTACCTTCTTTTTTATGATTTATGTGAAGCAAAAAAAACAGTTAGCAATGTGGCCCGTGGAGTCCTAAGTTGATATGATAAAGGCTTTTTTTCTGTCTATAAATAGTGATGTGCTTATTCAGCTGCTGCATCCTTTCAAGATACATTTATCAGCATTCCATTGCAATTCTGCAGAAGAGACTCATGTGATATCCTTACTACTGGCAGGCTGAGACCCTGTGTAGCCAGAGATCACATACTTATATATCTCACAGAAAGTTTTGAAAACCAGATATGTTGCTAGTTGGAGCAGGGCAGTTTGTACACCAAAGAACTGGAATAGTGTTTTATTTTTTTCTTGTTTCTTTCAGCAGCTCTTTTGAGATATGGTAATTCTGAAAACCCCTGGTTGTAAGAGTGTGCAAAATGTTTGGACTAAGAGTCCCAAAGTTGTTTGGTAGATAGGAAATGTGTGTTTGTAAACAGAGATCTGGCTTCTATTTGGGATTTTTTTTTAAATTTAAAAATACATGCAATAAGAGCAGTCTCATTAGTTGATGATCCCTAATCCCTGGCTTCTTTCTAAAATAATAAAAAGCAGAAAGTTGAAGGATTTATTTTTCATGTAGGAAGGAAGTATCTGTTCTTATGTATTAAAGAAGGAAAATAACATGTTTTGAATTATTCAGCAATGGGCCAGAGCTTTCTCTACCGTAATTCAACTGAACCATGCTTATTTCACTGTTTTGCCCCACTAATCCTATAGATTTTTTTTTTAATTGTTCAAATAAAAACTAACTGAATAATTTTGTTCCATCTGTCTCTGTGCAAAATCATTGCATTTGGGCAAGTGGTCCTGAGACCAAGAAGAAGAGGACAACAGAGCAAGCAAAACACCAGGTCATTTTAGAGGGGCTTGCACTGTAGCACCCTCTGGTGTTAACACAAATCTTTTTTTTCATTCCCTGGGCCCGGGCAACGCGGAATACAGACTTGCTACTTCAGCAGAGACAAGCAGAAAAAGCTCAGAGGAGTCTGTACTTCCTTTCCCTTCCTTTCAGGTCTCAGTGTTTTATAGCAAAGTGCTGAAGCTGAGCCAAATAGTGACACATGGTATCAGTGGCTGTCTGCCGGGCCTCAAACAAGCGTGTAGGGAGGAGTGCATATTGCTGGTCTAAGAGATCCCATATGCTGGGGTGTGAAGGAAGAGAAAAAGATCTGGACACCATTTTGAACAGCAGATTTCACTGCTGATAGAATGAATGAAATGAGAGAGAAGTGCAGAAAAAGCTTCCTTATCTCAGACCGGTATGAACCTACGAAATCCTGTCCAAGAGTTTAGAAAAGTATACCCTTTTGTAATGTCACCCTTATTTTTATAACAGTATTATACAAAATTCAGTCATTATGATTTCATTCAGTATTATCTGACATTCCACAAAATCACTAGCATCCTGGTGTCTATTAAAACAATTTCCAAATATCACAATGCAGTAAGTCAATAATACATAGCCTGAGAAACCAGACTTTATTAAATAACTTTTCAATATCTTCATTTTAACCTCAGTAAATTAGGTGCTTTCTGGAAAGTAAGACTGTGAAATACCATGGGAAAAACTGTAGCCTTTTCCCAGGATTTTTTTTTTTTTTTTGTTTGCACCTTCTTGTGCATGTTGAACAGCAATGTATATTATTCATATAAATTTCTTGCATCATATCATGTTAAAAATGGATCGTCTATGACTAATCTGGAGGAAATGCCTTTAGAGAGCTTGCAATAGTGTGAATAGTAATCATTTAACCTGAACAATTTACTGATATCTCCTGGTGTTCACATTGGCTCCCATGCATTGCCAAGACATTCAAAGGCAATTGATGGCAGCAGTGTTTTGTCTGTTGTATCATAAAATGTCTAACAGGCTATCCCAGATGAGATGAAATATCTGGCCAACAGATGTCTCGGAAAGTATGAGTCTGGTATTCATATTCATTTTATGTCTTTCATGTGGACTTTGGAGAATTCCAGACTCTCTGCTCCAGAAGGCTGATTTTAGGATACCCTTTCATCAGCAGACCATCCATATAGCAAATGGTCTACAAGGGAAAGCTCACTTTACCTCTGGTGGACAAAAGCTGTAACATACTTGCTTGACACAACTCTTGCTTTCTGTTCCATGTATGCATTATTTTCTTGATAAGAATTCGACATGTATCAAATGCAGAATGGCTGAACGAACCAGTGACACAAAGCTGAACCTGAGTGGGATCTCCTCTAAAGACAATTTTCTACTCAGAAATTTAGACATAGAATAAATTATTGAGTTCAAACAGTGAGTTGGCGCATAGACATAGATCTTATGCTCATCAAGATACATACCAACGCTGATGACTATAGGGCAGAGAATGCAAATGTCATCTTTTTCAAAATCTTTTTTATTATTATTATTTTGCATTTAGCTTAAATTGGTTTAGAAAAGAACACAGTAGTTTGCACAGATACAGTTTTCAAGACTTAACAGAAAGCTTCTTGAAGTAGATGATGACCTGTGAGGCCTCCTACCTTTTGGCTTGCTCTTTTCTGAAATAAAATTCATAGTGTTTGACATCTGAGTCTGTGTCTGCCAAATGAAGTAATGATTATTGAGAAAGTGGAAGATACTGAGGTACCTTGTAAAAGCCAAAGTGGACATAGTGTTTGCTGTAAATTTTAACAGCTTATTTCATTTCAGTGCTTATATGAGGCATTCCACATTAGGTTACCTGTGATGCTTAACAGGTGCTCAACCAGATATCACTATACACTTTGGGTGTAAATCCATTGGAATATTTATCAACTCACTTGAATCATTAATGGATCATATTCTGGAAGTTATTTTTTCATAACCAAATTGAGCAGTATTTTAAGGCTGCCTGCAGCTTTTTCAAAGGAAATCCCTGAGGAAAAAAAAAAAGGAAAACCATGTTTAAACACTTTTTTTTTTTTTTTTACATTTCAAAGTAAGCTTTTATAACAGTTATAAACAGAACAGAATATGCTTAAAACAGAGAGAGTTCAAAGTGAGACAAAGCAGGAATAAGGAGTTTGCCCTTACAATCTGACTTCTGAGTTTCAGCAAATTTGTTGGGTCCGTAGGGGAAGACCTTTCATCATTTTTCTCAGCCAGAAGCAGGCTGCTGCTTTAGTCTCTGCCCTTCTCAGCATTCTCTGCTGTGCTCTTGCGGAGGTGTCCTCACTGCCTCTGATGGACTTTTCCTGCCACCTTGAAAGCGGTTTCTAGGGCAGGCAGAATCTTTTGTTCTCTCCAGGCAACTCAAACTTGTATCAATGTGCAGGAGTAGAGACAAAACAAACTATAACCTTCCTTTTGCTATCTAGTCATGCCCTATAAAAATGTAATTATGTAAACTGCAACCAAACTAAAATGAAATCCATCACAGCTTCCTTCATCAAAGATGATTTTGCCTGAGACAGAGATGTTCTTTTTCCAAGACCAATTCTCTAGATTTTTTTCATTCCAGTCTCTTTTGACAGCTTTTGAAATTCATGACATTTTGAGCTATTCATACTAGGTCACATAGTCATTCCTAATTTTTTGCTTGCCTTCCCACAGCAACTGCATAGCAGTCATCTGTGAGTAAATAGATGTTTATGTGTATATACAGATGCCTTTACATACAGACTCATATCTCTTATCTTTTTTTATCATTATTGTGATAGAAGCTTAGAAGCTAGCTTATATTTAGTAACACTTGAAAGTTAAACAGCACATTGAGCAACAATTTTTTAGAATATATATCTCATCTTTAGCATTCTTATGGTTCATATTGGAAAAGTGCTTGGTGTTTTGGTTCTTTTCAGATAATATTCTCAGATGCAGTTTCTCTTAGCATGTGAACTTTCAATTGCAGGCCTATGACAGTGGTTGGTGTTTTATTTCTAGTATTAGGAAATAAGTGCAACGTATGGATTAGACCTCCATAACATTTCTTGTATCTTGACACTTTGCACACATCTAACTGTTGTAATTGCTTATAAATGTCAGATTAGGACCAAGTCTTTTTATGCCTTATGCTACAAAGAATATGATCCTTTTGATCTTTTTGGATAGCTTGTGAGTGTGCTTATATAAAATAATAAAATCTTGTTTTCTGGTTATCTAGTATATAGATATCAAAGACTTGAAAGTAGGTTGTTGTGGAGTCAGTGTATAATAAAATTAAGAAACCTGAATGTTGGACGTTATGGTCATTGCTCACATCTCAGTTCCTTCATAGCTACTGTAGGATGCGCTCTGCTTGTGTTTTGGCTCAGTTTTGTAATGTCACTGAAGTGTCTTTAATATGTAAATAGAAACTGTCTCCAGAGCTTCTCTCTATTTACCAAGTAAAAGTAGCCAGAATGAAGTACTTTACAGAGGAAAGCCAACTAATGCCACTAAAAATACTATTTGGAAACTGTATTCAGCAAATAACCATGTCAAAATACTGTAATGTCATTAATTAAGTATACTAATCAGTCTTATTTCTCTAAAGTCAAAGTCAAACATCTTTAAATAAACAGACTAAGCACAGGAGTAATATATAAAAGAAAAAAAAATTATTGCTGTACAGTTTTACACTAATTAGCCTCATAGGAAAGTATTTCTAATAGCTTAACGTATCACTGTAAGTGAAAGTAGTAACAGACCTGTCAGTTTTTCTTAGCATCTGAATTCTTGTGAATCTCAGCTAACAATTCCGAAATTATTGAATATAATGTCTCCAAGTTCTTTGGGTTTTTTTTTTTTTTGGTTGAATTAAAATATTTTAGATCAAGTACAGTTTGTTTATTTTAGGGATCTAGTTAAAAGTATGCTACTTAGCGCATGCACTTACACTGATTTCCATTGAAAAAGGCTTTAGTAATGTCTATTTATAAATTTTAGGAACTCTCTTTCCATGACTTGTCCAATAATTGATTTCTGGATAATTGACATGAATGTTTTGATATTTCCATTTTCTTCTATTTTCTTCTTAGTGTTTCAGTTGTCAAAGAAAAGAAACACTGTGTTGTAGGGTTGATTTTTTTTTTGAGTTCTGTCTGTTGCTATGTCTTTGTATTTCAGTTTTATAAAAGCTAAACCTGCTATGTCATTAATCTCCTTCAACCAGTAATCTACTCTCAGTTCTCAGAACTCTCAAGTAATCTTCATCTAGATTCATTGTAATCTTCACTCTTAAGTAAGTTTATCATCTCACATATATCTTTGTATATGAGATGAGGTAGTATGGGCCCTGGACACAACCTTAAGGGCATGTGCAACAGAGCTTCTTAAAAGTCAAGAATTTTGATAATTCTTGACTTTTAATCAATTCTTGATTTTAAGAATTTTAATAAAGTGGTTAGACTTTTTTGCGCTAAGGATGTGTTCAATATATCAGTATTAACTTCTGTACTCTTTGCGAAGAGGACATTGATGTAGGCAACATTGTAATTAAATATCAATTCTTGTGGAGGAATCAGAGGAAGATGAGGAGTCATCCTCCTGTCTCCCTCACGTGTGGATTCATACATAGCTTTAAGTCCTTTTAGTCCTTTTAGAACATAGAGTATATTATCCAGACAGAGAATAACTTGGACGTACAACACTCCCAAGGAACAGAGGGGTTTCATCCAAGGGTGTTGAAGGAGTTGACTCATGTCATTTTGAGGTCACTGTTTTCTCTTTGAAAGGTGACAATCATGGAAAGTTCCTGAAAACTGGAACTGGAAAAACTGGGGAAAAAAATCACACAGATCTTCAAGAAGGGCAATAAAGAAGATCCACGGAACTCCACGCCAGTCAACCTCACCTCACTCCTCATCTCAGAGAGATTGAATAGGTTACTTTTTTGGCAAGTGACTATGTTGTGAACAAAGGAATGGCAGTGGGTGTTGTACAGCTTGATTTAAACAAGGCCTTTGACACAGTCTCCTGCAGTTTTGTTATCAAGAATTGGTGAGCTATAGGCTGAAGAAGCAGACAATAAGGTGGATGAAATATTAGCTGGACTGCCAGACTCAAGGAGTTGTAATCAGCAGTGCAAAATCTTGCCAGTAATTATGGATAGTAATTACAATGGATAGTAATTATCGTGGCCAAAACAGCTAATGTCATTATTAACAACCTGGATCATGTGTTGGAGTACACTCTTAGTTTGCAGATGAGAACAAACTGGGGATGGTAGTCCACATGCTGAAGGGCAAGAATGCTCTTCAGAGCAACTTGGACAGCCTGGAGAATGAACCGCATGACATTAACAAGAGCAAGTGCAAAGTCCGATATCTGGGGCAGAGTAATCCCATTCAAAACTGCAGGCTAGGGGCTGACTGTCTAGAAAACAGCTCCACAAGAAAAGGATTTAAGGTTGGTCACTGTAAACTTGTGTATAGCCTGTTTTATTATTGTATTTTTAGTACTTCTTGAAATAATTTGTTATATTTCTTTGAAAATCAATATTCTTTGAATATACAATATTTAAGAAGTGTGCGGGTTGCTTGGTTTAGTGTTTTTAATTCAGTACCTTGTGTGGGGTTTGTTTTTTTAGTTGTTTGTTTTTACAAAGGTAGAAAGACTTGGGAAAAGGATTTTAGAGACATACCAGCTGAAGTCCATAGCTGAAGTCCATAGCAATTTTAGCTGAAGTTTGTGTAGTGCCTTGGAATCAGAGAGGGGAAGCCCTGAAGATTTTTGGCATTTTCATGAGGGAAGACCCATCATGTTTGGGATCTGAGAACCATCAGCCTACAGGGATGTCCTGAATGTGTCAGAAGTTGTCTGAATTGACATGTGGGGGGTGGGGAATAGAGATGTTAAAATATTTTTGAAACATCCAGGCTTTTCTGATGCTTACATGTCTAAACTCTTAAACTGAGGTTAGGCCTTTGCTCATCTGTACTTCATATATTTGTATTCTAAACAGGATGTAGAAGTTAGCACCTGACCCTTTGTGTGTCCTTTAAAATACTATCAGACCTAAGGGAGGAAAAACAACACATATATTTAGAAAAGCAGTATGTGGGTCATGAATGGCTTTGGTAGACTACAGTAAGATTCAGACATGTGAAAAGTATGTAAATGCAGTCAAACTTTTGTGAAAGAAAACCTGTAGGAACATTGAGATTTCTTTATTCATTTACTTTTGGATATTCCTATATCTGCTATTTTATAATCTTAGTTCTATATATATAGTTATAGAAATCCCAAATATGTATGTGTAGGTGTAAGTCTTATGTGTACATAAAATGTGTATATATAAATACAATCGCATATATTTTCATGTGCTTGCATATACATATGTGTATATTCATTTGAGTAAAAGAGTAATTGGGCTTATTAAACAGTTTGGAAAAAATGACATTTGGAGAAAACAGTAAAATCCCGCAGAATATTTTTCTTAAGAAAATATTGTAATTTTTCAGTAATTGCCTTTCAGTAATTTCAGTAATATATTCAGTAATATATAAAAAGGTTACTTTGACAGCTACGCAAATATGCTTGTCCTCTGTGTTTAAATTTCCTACAAGAATGTACTCTAATAAGTAACTAGCTTTCTTATGTTTTTAAAATCTCTTGGGGTCAATTTATTACTGCGATGTTTCCTTGGAATCCAGAGGATATTCTACTTTTTTTTTTTTTGGCTTGAAACCTTGTTTTGTTTTAACAGTCAAAATAAGGCAGCTGTGCCCAGTTTTCCCAATTTTTGATCCTATATAATGACAGGATTGAAAAAGAACCATTGCCAAAGGTTAAAATAACCTTTATTATGATGCTGCCCTTTTTATCTCCAAAACGTATAATATGCATGAAAGACAAATCCAGGAAAAAATATTTTTCCTAGAGATTGCAGTCTGTTCTGTAGACAATGTATATCAACTAAATTGCCCAACTAAAAAAAAGTTTGTATGTTTTTTGAAAAATCAGTCAGATCAATTCACTTGCACTAGTTTTAAGATGCCAGAAGTTTGCCTGGAATTGGGTCTATGCTGGAAATGGAAAAGTAATGCAACAAAGAGATGATTTAGTTAGGGATGTTTGCATTTGATACTACCTCAGCTTTGGATTTTTGCTAGAAAGTCTGGCTCTGAATTTATATTCAACTTACTAGTTTTTAACTAAACTGCATATTAACTCAAGTTGCTCAAGAAAACTAGCCCGTGGAGTAATATGATTCCTAAAACAACTGGGATGAAAGAAAACATTAAATGCAGAAAAATATTCAGATCTCTAATTTCAAAGGCCATTTTCAATTACAATCTATCAACAATGTATAAATGAACAGAATAAAGTGATTTGGTTTTCCCGTCTTAACTATAAGATCTAAAACTCTAGCCTTTCCTAACAAGTTTCTCAAAAATTATTTATGCTTCTGGAGTAGAAATTTCTAGCAAAGAATACTGCCTTGTCAGGAAAAAAAAAAAAAAAAAAAAGTTTAAAAAGTCATGGAACATGTTTTCCTGGAATAGCGTGGCATTTGAACTAAATACACCACAGAATGAAAGATGTTTGCCAGAAATGAAGGGAGAAAGCTACAGCTTTCCACTGGATGAAGGAAAATACATCATGCTTTTCTCCAATGTGCCATTTTCTGCTATGACTAGCTAAAGGATTCACTTTCAGCATATGATCCCTTCTTCCTCATCATTCCAATTCCTTCTCACTCTCCACCCCAAAAAATCCACCAGGATATCTAACACTGGAAAAGGTAGTTCTTCCTCTTTGATTGAATAAAATCCTCTTTTTATTGAATAAAATATATATATAGATATATATATAATATAGAATTATAGAATCATAGAATGCCTAAGGTTGGAAGGGACCTCTAGAGGTCATCTAGTCCAACCCCCCAGCACACGCACGGCCACCTAGAGCAGGGGCACAGGGCTGCATCCAGGCGGGTCTTGAAGGTCTCAAGAGAAGGAGACTCCACAGCCTCTCTAGGCAGCCTGTTCCAGTGCTCTGTCACCCTCACTGTCAAGAATTTTTTCCTTAAGTTCCAGTGGAAGTTTTGGTGCTTCAGTTTGTGGCCATTTCCTCTAGTTCTGTTGGTGGTCACCAGTGAAAAGAGGCCGGCCCCATCCTCCTCACTGCCTCCCTTGAGGTACTTATAGACACTGACTAGATCCCCCCTCAGCTTTCTCTTATATATATATATATATAAAATATATATATCAGAAAATATGTAATGTATATTGCTATTTTTATTGAATAAAAAGAAATTGTGCCATCCTGTTGGTCTTAGTGATTCTAAGAATGCTTTTGAGTACTGTTGCACTTTGGATCAAAATACTGTTTTGAATTTTTCATCTGGTATTTTTGTTTATTTTTGTTTTTTTTTGGCATGGACTGGGCTTCTGAAATGTGCTATCCATACATACAAAATAGAAAGCAAAGACATCACCACCCCAAAGATGTGTATTCTGTACACTCACATTCTATACATTCCTATTCTATAGCAAAAACTAGCAGAGAAATTCATTCTGAATGTTTTTTCTAGTGTATTTTTCTAGTGTATTTTTATTTAAAAAAATAAATAAGGACAAAAGATTTGGAAAATCTGACTGGAAAAGGGCCATTCTGTAGTGATGATGCAGAAGACTGAGAATGGCACAAATGGCCTCACAGAAGTCCAAAGAAACAGGTTAAACAAAAACAGACAAAAGGACTGGAGGATGAATCTTTCTGAAAAGCAAAGAATTGCACTCATTATTTCTGTGAAATTGTAATGTGTAATAGTTTTAAGAATAAAGTTTATCCTTTTTGTTTTTACCCTGCTATTCTTCATAATCTTTAGTCATTCCCAGAGGCCAGCCATGACTTGAGTTCAGAAAAAGGTTTGGACATTCAGTTTCTTTTACTTGTTTATATTCTGTTGAGCAATTTTCCCATTTTATCCTAAAACAACATGGAAATAAACATACCGTGTGAATAGAAATAGAACAGATATTCTAGCTAAATGTTTGCTGTAAACAGCAAATGAGCTGAGCAAAGGAGGAAATGGAAGAAAAAAATAGAGTTGGACCTCCATAATTTTAAGAATTTATTTTCCCAAAATACTAACTCAATATTTAGGTATAATAAACAAGGCCTTCTTTCAAGATATTTTCAATATCAAGTATATTCTAGTCTTTACAGAAATTTAACTCAAAATTCAGCTGTTGCATTTCAAAACCAGGAAATATTTGAAATGATTTATTTTTAATAACCAAAACAGAATCCAATTAGACTGAGAAGCTGAAAGGTAAGATGGAAATGTGCGACACCTTTTCATTTGACTCTGGAAGCACAAATGAAGCCAGGAATTGCCCAAGCTACAGCCATTGTTTACAGTTTTGAGCTGGAGATGCCAGCTTGTGAGCTACAGGCTGTGGTAACTGAAATAGTCTGTGGCATGGGGGAGAACTTCTGACATATGGTCAGCAGTAGATAGTGGCTTCCTCTTTGCAAAATATGTTCATCTTGTGCTTCTGAGGTCTACCGTGTTTTCAGCGCTGCAGCAGCTCCAACACCCAGTGTTATAGATTATATGTAGCTATGCCCTGTGCTGTTTCAGGGTGTGTGCGCCCTGAAACATGTATATGATTCTCTTTCTTGTACTGGCCAAGAGGTGATCTTGCAAAATACACTCACTCTTTGCCTAGGAATTTGTGGAAACTCCTTAAACCACTTATTTCTGGAGTCTGAAAGAATATAGGAAGTGAAAGATTGCCAGGTAACTGTCCTTCACAGCTTCTTCACAGCTTCTTCACAGCTTCTTTCACTCTTTTCAGAAGTGCCTGCTGCTGAAGTCTTTTGGAAATGAGGTACTGATGTAGACAGATATTTTGTCTGACACAGTACAGTGTTGTTACATTTCACATGGTGACCTTTCTAGTCAGGCACTGTTGTTAACACTTCCGTCTTGTGTCCCCTATTGTCCTTGTAACCATAGCATAATTTGGGGCATTTTGACTTTTCTATTATTATTATTACAGGCTTGTGATTCTCCATGAGCTAAGACAAAAGTCCAGTGTTTCGTAATGTTATTCAGAGTTTTGAAAGTTGCTTTTAGAAATGCTTTAAAGCGGAGTGCAAGTTTTCATACTGTGTTGTTAAGCATTTTTTGTTCTTGATTTAGACAAGACTTGGGCTGTCAATTTTCATTTATAATCATATATAAAATATTTTTAAAATCATATATAAAATGATATATAACCCAGATCCTCAAAAAGATAAATAGATTAGCATAACTTTTGCACTAAAAATCCATATTTCAGGAGTTCTTTCAGGCACTATTAAAGTTAGTAGAACCATTCTCCTTGACTTTAGTGACTGTAGAATTATATTCTTTTTCCTTGATCACAGAAGTTTAATGTGTTTTATGTTAAATAGTCATTACATTTAGTGAAGGAAGGGCTAGAATAAATATTTGAAATAGGAAGGAGTGGCAAAATGTAAAAGATTATGTACAGTAAGCCATGAGAAAAAAATCCCTAATCCTTCAGAGTTCATTCTCTACAAAGAGAATGAACTACAAAGTCAAACGGGAGACATAAAATTGTAGGATGAAACTCAGAGAAGGTAAAGAATTTATTGCGAATTATGATAAGAAATTCTTGATGCTTATAGGCTAATAGAAATAGCTAAATAATATTATATGTTTTCATAATAAAATGCAGGAAATAAATATATTCATAGTTTCCTTTTTTTTTTATATGTTATCAAAGATAATTTTATTGTGTTTAGTGGAAAAATTGTTGGTCTATGTTCTTACTGATCTTCGAAATTGTCTTGTTTGTCCTGAACAGGAGCTAAATAAAAACTGGCATAATATTCAATAAAACAAAGCAAAAATTTAAAATACCCTTAGAAAACTGGCCAATTATTAAATACAGTTTTTAAAATTATGTTAAAAGTAATCACTTTTTTGAAGTTTAAGAAAAAATAGATAGTCATATGGATGTTTTGTGTGCTTGCAAAAACTGAGACTTTTAAAAATAACCCATAGAGTTTCTCTTTGTTTTCAAACAAACTGGAGATGAAGTATGGATTTTTTCAGAGGGGCAAAAGACTTACCTTTGGATGAACTAACATCTTAATTTAACTGAATGTGGTTTACCCATATGTGTAAAGTTATTTTATATATCTCAGTATTTGTGAAAACAGTTCCTTAATTTGACTTTAGAAATAAAAATATGTGCAGTGTGCCTGCTTCCTGTCCTGTGCAATAAAAGGAGTCAGTAATTGTTTACATAGACCATACAATCAAGCATTATCATTTTATTTGCTTTGTAATTCATCTCAGATTGTATTTGTTTCTGTTAGTGGATAATCTCTCTAGAAATAGACCTAATTTTTAGCCTTAGTTATTGACAAAATCCTGTTTCTCTGTAAACTTTACATTAGTTGTATTTCAGGACAGTGTTCATGGGAAGGATATGGACAAAAGTTTCTTGAACTTAGTACAGTCAAAATCTCTAGGGGTAAACAGTGGAAGAACATACATTTGGAAATCAATTATGTGTTTATTTTTCTTGGCTAAGGCAAATGACAGAGTGGTATATTTTTATAATATGCTATACATTTCTAGGCATGCTAAATATGCTTTATGTCAGTGGATATAATCTTGATAAATCAGTTGTGAGGGGAGCTTGTATTTTTGTTTATTTGTTTCTTTTTAGATCATAGTTTTGTCTATATATGTCTATATGTCTATTGCTTAGATTCATCTTTTTATTTTTGCTGATTTTTCACCATTCAAACCACTGCAAGAGATTTTATAGGTTATGAAAGAGATAAGAACACTGTGGAGATTATCAAATGAATAAATAACAAATACTATACCAAGAAAATAGTTTTGAGGAGAAATTCAACCTGCATATTTAAAGCAGAGGATTTTTTGTTTTGTTTTTAACTGTGGCAAAATATGTCCATATATTTATAAAAGTTGCTTGAATAAATTACCTAATGATTGTCAATTTGAGAATAAATTACTGAGGAAAACTAGTAGGTGATAGACAAGCATAACAGCTAAAGAACATGATACATTTTATTTGCATGCCTCCAGTATGCCTACATAGAAATTTTCTTAATGTGTGTAACGATCTGAAAGAAGAGATAAAAAGGGTGGCTTTGTGTATTTTAATCTTGAGATGAAATAACAAAAGAGGAAAGATCAACAAAGACACATCAGCTATTAATGAGGAAGGCGTAAAATTTATCTGGATTTAAATAAAGGAAGGAAAACCAAAACATACAAGGGATCCAACATCCAACAACAAGGGATTTCAGAAACAAAGAAGCAAGATACAAGAATGCAACCTTTTTAAGTCCGGGAAATAAACTCAAACTGTATTGAAAAATTATGCAATAAAACAAAATCAGAATGGAGGAAGAATACTGATTCATATTTACCTTATAAAAAAAGAAGAGTGGTTTTAGAGTCACAAAATTATGCGACCAGTACCTGAAGCAATCACTTCAGAATAACTAAATACAGTCCTTTTGTTTGTCAGGATTTCAAAGGGCATGGATGGCCTTTTTGTTTATCAGTTTAAGATTGTGCACAATCCTAACTATTTATGCAAACTGCACAATAACGACTATTCCAATCCTATCTTGAGGTATCCAAAGCTAGGGTAACTATGAAGAATTCTCCAATTTAGAAATTAATGTAATCTGAATATTCTATTAATGGAGGAAAGGTGGTCTGGTTTTATATATTAGTCAGTTTTAAAAGAGCAAACTCCAGCTCTTAACTGCTGAAGTAAGAACAGCTTAAATGACTGAGGCCTGTGTAAGTGAAGCCAAATACTTCTCTGGAAGTATTTACTTACTGTGTGGCAGTCATGTTTTTCACTTACTTATCTTTCACTTCATTGATATTGAAAGAACATATGGTAAAAAAGCTCAAGAAAGTTTAAGAATATAATAATTTATATACAGATTGAGTTTGAAATATGATCTATATTTTGTATTTAGGAAAACCTGAATTCTGTCTTAAAGCAACAGAGACACCATTTAGCACTTAATTCTACCATCCGTTTTCATTCAAATTATCATTTTAGTTTGCAAACAGTTCCATTATGTAAAAAATAAATGGGATTAATTAGAGGAGTACGTACTTTTAAGGTCTTTTTAGCCCTTGATTTCTTTGAAGACAAAGTCATCAGTCAAATCTAACTTAACAA
Organism: Crypturellus tataupa; assembly: GCA_034781795.1. Lineage (NCBI taxonomy): Eukaryota > Metazoa > Chordata > Aves > Tinamiformes > Tinamidae > Crypturellus > Crypturellus tataupa. The sequence continues at coordinate 8,088,387 of JAWLRI010000039.1, forward strand.
AAGCAAGCTTGACACCTAAACCTGGATTGAAAATACTGCCTCCTCAAAAAACAGCAAACAAGGCATGAACATATGTCCTGTAGCTTTACTGGACCCTAGGTCTGTATTCTTCCAGAGTTTGGTGGGTTTTTTAAATGACTTTGAGTTTACTGACAGTGTTGAAATAGAATTGCCGGAGTTTGAGAAATGGGTCCTGCATCACATTTTAAAATGTGTTGATCTCAATAGCTTTAAATGAAATAGTAAAACATACTATTTCCAAAGATGTTTTGAATGTGGTTGCTCTACAGGTGGCACTTCTGATATATGATTTGAAAACATTTGATACAGTATGTAAGACGGTTTAAAAGAGACTTTGTAAAAGTTATCCAAACTAAACTGATTTTATCAGCACATTATTTGACTTTACTCTTTCATACAGGCTGCTTTGGAGAAGGAATGGCTAATTCTAGATACCACTCGTTTCCCTTCAAAAACACTCATGCTCTCAAACCAGCTGCACTGGCCAAAGGTAACATGTTACAGAAACTTCTTACTCTTCCCTCTTTGTTTATTCCTTAAGGATATGCTGATATAGGGTGATTAATACTACAATCTATGGACTTGAAAAACACAATTACTTTTAGAAATCTTGGACTTCCTCCTCATCCCCAGATGCAATTTTTCTTTTAGATTTTCTTTCATTTGCTAAAATTTTTCTTTATTTTGGATTTCTTTCAACACTTAACTTCACAGTAGCAAAGAAAAAAAAAAGATGATATATTTCATCTGTAGAGTTGGCAATGGATTAAAAATTGCTAGTTAACACACTACTTTAAAAATACTACGATCTGCATTGTACGACAACAGCTGAATATTTTCAGAACAACTAAAGGTCATTGAACTGTAATGTCTGCTGGTTATTTGATAAACTTTGAAGTCTTTGCTTGTCGTTTTGGTAGAGTTTTTTTCTCCTTGTTACAAGCATAATATTGCTAATTTTTTATTTCCTACAATTAACAGAAAGGAGGCTTAAAAGGATATAATTATTGGAACTTTGTAGGTAAAAATAAGGCCATCTTTTTGCCATGCCTAGTTAAATGTAAGATCTGTAATGGGCATATCACGTTTAAGAATCACTTGCCCGCGCATTTCAAACCCCTGGACATACATCTAGTCTCAGTGATGCTGAAAAAGCTAACCATCGTTTCAGGGTTTTGAGTAGTTGAGTAGTTGAGTGTTTGTGACAAACTTAGAGGAATCATCAACTGTACTTTTTTCCCTGTTATTTAGAAGTATTCTATGCCTTCAGAGGCCAGTGAACATCTGACTAGTTTGCCATTGGCACCACTTGAAGCTTGGCAGTGTGATGACAGACCACATTCATACTCACCAGAAATCTATTTTCATAACATGTAAGTCAAATATATACATCCTTTTTTTTTTCATTAAGTTTAATTTTTTTGGATATGACAAACATCAAAAGGACGAGGAGATGAGCTGTTTTTTTCAGTATTGAATTATGATTTTTATTCAGTAATTACCAGAATTAAGAATATAAGGAAATATACATATATATATTTATGTATGTCTGTATTAAACTATATATCATAAAGCATACATTTTTACACATATAAAATAACATGTAGATGTTGAAATAGAGATTTCTAAGACTAGATAAGGATTAAAAAGGATTTCTTACACAGCTGCATTCCTTTCGAGAGAAAGGACTGAAATATGCTTCAAGTAATTAAAATGTAAACATTTCAAATTGATGGCAGACTTTTATTACTCTCCAAGATAAAGCCTTCCTGGAGTATTAAAATAGACCTTTTTTTTTTTTTTTTGTATTATTTTCAAGGCATAAATAACTTTCAAAGTAACAAAGGCTGCAAAGCAGTCACTCCAGGTTCTTCCTTATTTACCTTTCAGTACCTTTGTTATATACTTTTTTTTCAGGTCAGAGACGGGAACAATGTCACAGCTTTCTGACATGAAAGAAAAGAAGAAATTTTTATTCAGGTCAGAAAAAGAAGAGAAAATTTCAGAAGAATGGTACGTTGAGCTTATCTATTTTCCTTGTATAGTGACTTCTAGGAATAGGTACAATATTGCCTACTGTAGATTCCTTTAGTTAAATTCCTCTCTACTTAAATAAACCTTGAAGTATCTTTGTTTTATAGCAGTGTAAAATTTATTATGTTTGATTTTTAAAGTATCTGAGATACCATCTCAGTAAGTGGCAAGGTTGTAATTTAAAGATACATATTGCGGGTATCAATGTAATTCAGAATGTTTAATACCTTATAATCAGCACATTTGTATTCTTTTTGAAATATACATAAATACAGCAATATGCAGTTCATGTAACATAATATATGCCAAATATATAGTAAATTTTTCTTTTTCCCTAGGGGTTTTAAAGATATTTCTACTGCACAGCTAATGTTGAAGAGGGCCCGTAAAATGAAACCCAAAAAATTCAGTAATAAAAAATTAGGTAAGTCAAAAGATAAAAATTATTATATCATATATAAGAGTTCTATTTCTGCATCTTAAAACAGAGTATCTCCTTTTATGAAGTTTGCTTGTATAACATTAAACATTAATATAAATATAGGAGGAATGTGATTCAGTAAAAGCAACTCACGGGTTAAGTCTCCATAAGAAGATGGATTTGTTTCATTGATAATACAGATTAAGTGATAATTCAGATTAAAAAAAAAAAAAGAGCATTCTGGTGGATACCAAAGGAATATTTGTCAGATGTATTAGGATGTTGTCATGTAAGATTTGTCAGATGTTGTTTCCTTTTGTTCATTTATCTCCACTTGTAAATGTGTGTATTTCTGCAGTTTGTACTTGTAATATTTTTTTCTGGAGATTAAGTCAGTCAGGCTAAGATGATTGCCTTAAAGGGCTTTTCCAACCATAATGAATTCTATGATTCTATGGCTTGCTCAGGTTGTTTTTGTTTCCTACATTTCCTACAACTAAAAGTTTACCCTTAAACAACAACAAAGAAAGCATCCTGTAACTCTTATCTCCACATCAAACTTGATTAATTATGGAGTAATTCTTTCTGAAAATGTCATGTATTACCTGTGAAATGAATGTGTTATATTGTGAAATAAATTATGCTTAAGTAGCTTCTCTTTAACTGTCCTCTGGTTCTTCTCAGACACTTATGTCAGTGAACCTGTTCCAGAATCCTCAGCTGTTAATACAATATGCTGAATTGTCTCAATGTAATATGTTAATAAGCATATTACTATAATCATGTTCATTTAGAAATGTTTAAGTATGTTAGATCCTGGTTGAATTAGATTTAGATGTAAACTAATATATAAGATAAATGATCTTTGGAAAATGCAGCTGTATTTATGTTTAATTTTTTAAGTGTCCATTTATTTGTTATAATTTCAGCATAAACTACAGATAATTTTCCTCTTTCTGTATAACTTTGCAAACATCTTCTGTATTAAGAAGCAATGAAAATATTCAAAGATATTTTGATCTTGGAAAGGGAAAAGGATTAAGCCTACAGAGAAAGTTAAGTGGGGTTTTGGTATATTTTTTCCTATTTAAATCTTGTCATTAAGCCTAATTATGACAAAAACTTCTGTATTTTTTTTTAAAGACATACAACTAGCTGTGATCTCTTAAAAGAAAAAAAAAAAAAAAGAAGAAGAATGACCAGAAGGTTAAAATGATTGTATTTAAATCTTGATAGATTCCCACCATGCTCTATAACACTTCCTAAAAATAATTGTAAATATCTGGTGTGCAGCTGAGTTTTTGCCATGTGTTCCACTTGGTGGCCTATGTATCATTTTTAATGAATAGAACTTATTAAGTTATATCATCTTTTCTCCATATGCTGTCTGGTCTATGTTAGTAGTAATTAATCCAGTCATAAATGTTTGATTGTTTGAGCTTATCAGATTTGTTATCCTATTTTTGTTCAAATTGTTATAATGGATTTTTTGGATGTATTTACATTCATTTTGTTAAAATTATTTGACAGAATATGTGTGTTTTGGGCTTCTGTAATGTATCATTTGGAAAATTCTCAAAGTATCTCACTGGTATAGAAAAAATTAAGAAAACTTTTGCACAATGTTTTTATAGGTTCGAATTTTCCCTTTCTGACACCACCTAGTAAGGGAGGGGTTTTTTTTTGTCTTTTTTTGCCTTTTTTTTTTTTTGTCTTTTTAAGGGAAAAAATCCTGTATGTGTAATTTTTCTCTGCGGAGTTCTCTGACAGCCATTAAAATCACTTTTTTGTTTCCACAACAAACCACTTACGTGGTTTTCCATACAAAGATAATCAAGGCAACTGTACTTTCTTATACAATACATTGGCAAAGCCCATCCTTGTTTGGTCAGTAATGATCACATAGAACAAAATATGTTTGTCTTGAACTGATGCTAAGGCTCACATGCGATATATTGTGCTAAAAAAGGATCCTGAGGAACTAGTCCTTATATGAGAAGTACCTCCACATAATTGTGGTTGTGTTGTGCATGAACTACATCCTCTGAAGTTGTGAGAGCAAAGTCTGGTGGAACAGAGGGACTTCAGAGTGTTTAAATTAGAGTAGATATACCATACCCTGGGCCTAGCCAGGCCCAGATCAGGAAACCGTAACCAGATCCATGAGGCCTTGGGTCTCTGTGTGGTGTGAAGTTTGTGTTGGAATACTTTCGGCAGTTCCACTCTTATTGGAGAGATACAGACAGATTTGGTTCACAATCACAGACCATAACTATGAATTTAACATTTGGCCAAGGCAAGAATATAGTATAGAGTCTTTTTTTTTTTTTTTTTTTAATATTGAGTAGAATTAATCTGAGTAAATACATATCAATGGCATTCTTTTCTCTTATTTCTTAATACTTCCCTGGGAACTAGCGTTATATCAAGTCAATCATCTCCTCTAAGATGAGCTTGGTCCATCCAGTACTTAGGGAAATTTCATCTTAATTTTTCCAGGTTTTCTTTTTATTGCTATTATTTGATTTCTTTCTTTAAATCCAATTCGTAAGTGTTATAATGACCGCTGTTTTCTTCTTAGCTCTTTGATCAAAAATTGTTGAGATATGCTAACTATGCTAAAATAATTTTAAGTTACTGTAGTTACAGTTGCCTGTGCTCTGTCAGAATGTGCTGTCTGATTCCAAATGTCAACAGTTCCTTTGCAAGGGGCCTAAATTCACAAATTCAAAGTGCAAAATGAACCTTCACCCAGAGAGTTTTACAGTTCCTCTTTAATATGTCTAGGTGTTTGCAGAATTGGAACTTGAATTGGACAGTCATGAACAACTTGTATTCCCGACATCCTGAGGTGTGGAAATTTATTCCTTTTCATTTCCCACCTGAATCATTCATCTTCCCGTAGTGCAACAGTGATAGATATAATGGGTTAATTATAGAAGTCTACATCAGAGCCTATTTATCTGCTTTCCTGTATGGAAAAAAAAATATTCGTCTTAAATGCTATCAATTTTCTCCTAAAATAGTATCCAAAAACAGGCTACTCAAATCTCACTTTTAAAGTTTTCTATTACCCATATACAGAACCTGGAGCGATTGGCTGAAATACATTCTAAACTGTGGAAATGCAAAAGTAACTGAGAAATACTTTAGCTTGTGCCTGGCCATGTACCTTTTCAGTAGTGAAAAAAATATGGAAGAGACTAGCAAGTGCACTAAATCCTGTGGTTAGTGTTACAGGGAAGAGCTTAAAGTTGCCTAATGTTAAAATGGGGAGTGATTCAGGCAAGGCATATTTTGCAGTAAACCAGTCCCACCAACTAATAGCCTTAAGGCCTGTTATACACTAATCCATTACGGTTATGTATGCTTGTTTATGTAGTTAAATAAAGTTGTGGCCTGTGTTTTAACCATACCAAATGTATGCTGTGTCTACTTCAACTATTTTTACTCTACAGTAAGATAATGTGAAAAGTGTGGGCAGGAGACCAGAAGTTTTGCAGCCAAGTAAAACTGGCATACTGTCAAAATATTCCTCTTTATTATGGATGTATAATTTTTTTTTTACAAATTCTAATTAAAAAATTAATCACAGTAGATATTAATGCACCTCAGTCTGCTTAAGGGTCTGTGACTAGGTCTGTGACTGATAAGATTGCCACCTTCTTAGAGATATACTAAGAGAAAAGAATTTCTTGCTTTGAATTTCATTGCTTCTTTGGATTTGACAGTAGCCTCTGAAAGTTAATTTCTTTTAAGATGACTGGAGGCTTTGTCTTGTATTCAGGCTGCCTGTCCTATCCTGTTTTATTACTTTTTGCTTAACCATTCCTTCTCCAAAGGAAAAGGTTTTTGTCAATAGCTGACAACATGAAATGATGATTCTTCCTGCCACACAGCAACTGGGTTGAGACTTGACTAGTAGAATCAGAGCACAATTAGGAAAATATTTCATAGATGTCAGCAAAAAAAAAAGGTTTAGGACTTAAGACAGCAATGCAATACTAATACAAAAAAGAGAACAAAGCAAGCAAACCTCTCAAAAACAGATGATCCGACTATACTGCATAAGTTTGTTAAGAATAGCCAGAATGAAAATCTGGAGGACATTATTACTCATTATTATCCATTAATTAAATGACAATCGACCTAAATTTTCACAGCATCAGAGAGAATGGTGCTTTTGTTGATGTGTTTTTCAGCATCATCTAGGAGCTGCAACCATGGGTGAGAATCCCATTGTGCTAATTGCTGTCTGATTTGAAACAAAATGTGTTCTTCCCAATTAATTACAAACTAAATAATTTTATACATATTCTCTGTCACTCTGTGCTGACTTTGATTTATCAACTCTTCAAATTTGGTTCAAGTTGGCACAGATGCATCTTTTTCTAATTACAGTTATTGCACAACAATGAATGACAAACTTCTAATGTTTTTCAGTTTAACATATTATCAAGAAGTTATTTAACAAATGTGGTGCCAGATCAGGCAGTAACTACTCCATCCATATTGTTTCTATAACATTTGGACAATGTTTGTCCAACTTATCTTCTATATTTGGAATCTGTCAAGCAATGTGCATTAAATTACCTCCCTGGTTTCTAGTTTGCCAGCACAGATCATCATCTAATAAACCACATTTAAATGAGTGTGCCAGAGTCCAGGAAGATATTTGTATGATTTTGAACTATTGGACTCTTTCACAGTTCCCTGTGTGAAATTTAAAACATTTGATTGCTTGCCATCAAAGCATACATGCGGTTCATTTCCCCATCTCTGTCAGAGACCAAAAAGCACTAGTATTATAAAGTAATCTGTGTAATATTGCCTACATTTGGGACTAGATAAAGACTCATTTTTAATAACAAAAGAGCTGTAGGCAATGGTTGAGGTGATCCAGGTAGGTACAAATTCAAGTAGTCTGGCACTGTGTTAAATCCTTGTAGATTATTTAAGTTATTTTGCAAAGACTCAAAAGTAAATCTTCTGATAGAAATCTCTTAGAAGAACAATTTCCACCATTTCCCTCTCTTTCCAGTTCATGGACCTTCTTTAATACCAAAATCCTTGTGCATAAATAAATGTTTGAAAAATATTGGTGGTACTAATAATTTCATGTGACTTCACACAAATATTCTCAGTATAGTCTAACTTTGGACTGCTCAGAGTTTTCATAAAATTGTGTTTGAGGAGGGATTAAGGAAAGATGTCGTTTTAAAAGCATTTAGTAACATTTTTTGTAGACCACCTTAGGAAAACTGTATGCTGGAATTTTGCAGGAATTGTTTTAAGAAAATCAAAAATACAGCTTGGAAAACACATTTTGTCTTTGGAGACAGAGACATCTTTTTACTTAGATGTCTTTTATCTAGACTGGTAGTGTTGGAAAAATTATATATGTGTATGTTCCTCATATGGACATGTATTGAATCTTACCAGTATATAAAATATAATTAAAAGTTATACTTCAGTTAAAATATTTGTAATAACTTCTCTGCTTTTTAAAATTTTAGAGAAAATAACTTTTGATATAAAAGTATTTCTGTTTCAAAATATTTTATCACAGATCATCAGGTTACTGCCTCAAACATTTACTATCTTGACAAACACTAGATTACGAAAAATGTGTTTTGAGTAGGGAGGCATGCCAAAAGAATAAAGTGAAAATACTTTGTCCATCTACCTAACGTGAAGTCTAAAATATCCGTGAACCAAGTAATGTGATTCATGAAAAAGGTAATATAGTTATCTGAGTCATTCTAGTAATCAACCTTAAAACTAATAGATTTAATCAGTCTTTACTATGCTTCTTAATTCATTCCACTGAACTTAAACCTGAGCTAGTTAGTAAAATTGGGATGAAATGCCTTTAAATCCCTCAGAACCTTTGGGTGAATCTGGAAGCTGTTTTCTATTGCTGCTTTCTGAGAGGTTAGTTCTCTATCAAGAGCATCCTGTCAACCAGTTACTACAGTGTGGACGGACCAAGAATACTGTAAACTTTTTGGAGTGTTTTGTCTGCACCTATCTCCATTAGAGTTCTTACCTCAACCTATAAGGTAAAGCTGCATTTGACTGTGTCTTCATTGCTCCTGTTAGAAGACTATTCTCCACAAAAAGTTGGGACTTTCAGGATTTCTTCCTACATAACTGAAGTGTCTAGAGCAAACATATGGGTCTGTTCACAAACAGCTTTCCGTGTTATTCTTAAGTTTGGTAAGAAACTGCCCACTGACTTCATAGAATGTTCTGAGCCTTTATTTCAATAAATATGGTAACAAACAAACAAACAAACAAACAAACAAATATTTATTTTGCTGCAGGGTTATAGATGCTCTTACAACCTCCCTCAATAAGGCCCAGTGATCTGCTACAAGGTCATTCAACTATCAGGCTAAGGATGAAGAACTGGACATAGTTAATACTGTACACTTATCTATGTACAACAGTACAGTTTGAATGTTCTCTTGGTCTGTCTGTTTTGGCAGCGTCTCACATATTCATTTTTGCTATACTTGCATACTTTGTGAAAACTTAGATGCTTTTTTTGCCCTGGCTACTTTCTTGCTAAGTTCTCTTTCTGTTTTTTCTCTGTTTATTGTTAATAATTTCTACTTCTATTGATGATTTGTAATTACCTTTATAGACAACTCACTTCTGCCACATTGTTTCTCAGATTTTCCTGAGTCTGCATTTGTTTACGTGTGCAATTGTCTTCATCTTTTAACCGTATGAATCTTCTTAGTTTTTTTCCCATGGCTTTTAGTCATTCATGTCATGTTTAGTGTCAAACTTACAAAAACCTTTTGCTTCTCATTATATATCTGCTTTTGTCTCTAGTTTCTTCCATATCCTCTTTTTATTTCCTTTTTTTTTTCTATAACTAACTGATTTATTCTGTACTGTGCTTTTTTTTTTGTCTTTTTTCCTCTGTCAGTTTCTTCTGACTCAAGCCAACATTTCTTCCTTCATATAAGAAATAATCCACATAAGGAAGAGAAATAATCTTTTCCTGCCTCGTCTGAAGTTTTGCAGTAATTTAGCTTTTGTTCATTAAGCTTTTTTTTGCCAGTCCATCTTTGAAGTCCATCCATGCTGTTCATCTTTGATTCCTTACAAATTTTTCAAAATAACAGTTATGAACCTAAGATTTTGTACTCTAGCATGCAAATGACTATAGATTTCTGGAGACATTTTTACTTCAATTAAGATAGGATTTGCTAAAGTGTTAGCTTATTATCTTCAAGTTTTGTTTCAGAAAGTAAGCTCTGCTTGTTAACATAAATAATGTCTAACACTTAATAATACTTAACAACGTAAGACTGAAATGGTTTCGTTTTGACTACTGAATAACTCTAAGTCAAAGCTTTTACAAACATCTACATATATTCAGTTGATTGTGAATTTCAAGCTTTGAAAGCAGATTTTTTAAAATATTTTGTTCAAATTTATACTATAGAATATATTTTTATTTAAATAAGTTAGCAAAAGGATTACTAGTATCAAAATCCTGGAAAACAGTTCTCCGTTGAACTATATTTATTTTGCTTTATTTTCGAAAGCATAACTTTTTGTGAATATAAAATCTACTTTTAAAGATTTTTCATTTATTAAACGGCTAAAAGGTGAAAAACTGCTTGAAGGAATGAATGAGACAGGTCTGACCTTTGATTTTAACTTGTTCTTGTCGTCTAGACCCAGCTGTGCGCCTGGCGTTGTTCAAAAACAATGAAAATAAACATCTCCCTGTGAAACCACCAAGGAAGACACAGTCTGTAAATATTGGTTACTTTGAAGGTATGAGCATGTATTTCACTTTACCTTTGTGCATGTGTACATATATATGTCAAAATATCTTTTCAGTTAACCTGCTTGAAATATAAAGCAAAATGCAGAAATAGAAGAAGGCGGGAGTTAAGGTTCTTTGCTATTCCAGTTTATCTCAAATTACGTCAGTGAAGCGTTTCAATTTCAGATCTTTCAGGAGGTGGAGGTGAGGGGATGCTTTCACAGATTAATTCATAATGAACTGGTGACTATATAAGAACACCAGAGCACATCAAAAAGGAATAAAATAGAAGGTGATGGGAATTAATTTTATGAATGTATTGGCATTTCAAATTTCCCATCTCTTAGCATCTTTTCTTAAGCAAGATATTGATTCCTGAAGATCATTAATCTTTTCTAAAGAAACCACTTTGATAAGCATTTCCTAAAAAATCACCTTTAGATGGAAAATAAGCAAAGAAGTTTCACCATGAAAGAATAAGATAGACTTTCCAAAGACCTTTAAATATTGGTCTATTTAATTTACTGATGAAATTAATGATAAAACTCTGCTTGGCTTTAGTAGAATTAGAATAAGGCCAAGTCTGATTTTTTTTTACAAAAAAAAAAGCTTCATTTAAAGAAGCTGAGCATCTGCAAAGGCATTGTTTTTAGAAAAATATGATTCCTTTTGTAGCTTTAAACTGTGATCAGATAATTGTCACCTCTGTCATTTTACATTTATCAAAGAGGTCCAAAGCTTCTCATTTCGTAGTATATGAAATGGTAACTCATTTCTTAGTATAGGAAAGAAATATATATATTTTTTCAATGAATGGAAATAGAAGTTAAAACCTGCCCAAGACAAGTCTACAAATATCCAAGTATAACTGAACTGCTATTCTGTCAATTAACCTTGCTATATGCAGGTTGAAATTTGCTTTACATTCATTTACACCATGCTCGGATTGGTTTGAAAGAATTCTGGAGGAATCTTATGAAGAAAAAAAAATAGTGTTGCATTGCTACTTGCTTTGGATCCAAGCATGGATCCTAAGAGAGGCAAGAGAGGCACACCCAGTGTATTGTTCCTGATTTACCATGTGCTATCATAGCACACTGCCTGGCATATGCTGAAGAAACAAGGAGGGTGGATTGCCTACAAAACACTGCAGGTGCCTGCAGGATGCAAGCAGTACTGCAAATGTTCAGAGCTCCCACAGAGGCTAACTTGATCCCAGGCCCAGCACCCTAAGGTTTAGCCTAGCTTTCCTGACCTGGGCATATTTTTTTCCTGCCTGGGAATATTTCCTTTCATTTTAGGAAGTGCATTTTTCTATTCTGAATATTACTGAATTTATTTTGAATACGGAAAAAAGAAGCTGTAGCATGTTGGATATCAAAGGCAAGCACTGAAATTTGTTGTACTCTTCAACCTTATTTTCTAAGGATAGTTATATTCCTTTGACCAGCTAAAAAAAATGAGATTTTCTTCAGCAATTTTTTACTTGGTGCTTCTGGGTGCTCCTGCTTCCCTGAGCATTCAGGAAGACAAGGTCTATGTATTCTGATAGACCAGAATTTAAAATTGTCCTGTTTAAGTCACAGGAATGTCAGATATGATAGCTAGAAAGTGCTAAATTATTAACTAGAATCAAGAGTGCATTGCTGGACATATATTTGTGAGATACTATTTGAATTTAGAGCTAGAAGAAACTAGGTTTTGTTCACATGTTATCTACTACCATAACACCTGCAAAATGATTTGACAAAATTGTGTTGTGAGTCGCACCTTCCCTCACTTACAGCAAAGTTTCTCTCCCATTTACCCTCTCACCTTTTGACTATTTCTTCCTCTTCTGACTGCAAGAGCTTGCTTTGGGTCGGCTCTGCAATGGGAGTTCCTTTTGTAATAACAAGCTGGAATGCTTTCATTCGGTATCTGCAAATTTTGTGGACACCATATGCCAAATCAAAAGAAGACGTAGACCAGTCCAGTATTTGGTGGAGATAAACTTTCTATCTCAAGGTCTTGCCTTCATAGGCTGGTAGTCAGTGTTCTGGTAGAGAATTTGCACTCTAATCCATCTCCTTCATAAACCACTAAATAATCTCAGAAAAAAAAAAAAAAAAAAAAAAAGAAAGAAAGAAAGAAAAGAACATATACTCTAAATATTCCTGCTTTATATCTTTAAAGCGAAAATGAGGGGAGAACTCGTAACATCAATGGCTGGTACACATGTGTTATCTGTTAAATAACAGAATCACTACTTTTGAAAGGGGATGCCCTCGGAAGTGAAACAATTAGAACAGTTTTAGCTTTTCAAACTGGAACACATCATGGTAGCGAATATGTAAGAGGTAATCTAGTTAGAATGTATGATGAATGTCTTGAGTCGTCATTGTTTCCTTAGTTTATTCTTAAAGCAATGAAAATGTGCCTAATGTAGAAAACACAAAAAGAATTAAAAAATAAGAGGTATAGCAATAGCTAGAAGGAAATAAAGGGTGAAAGGGAATGAGCTTAATTCTCATTCTCATATGTAAAGTATCTGTATGTCTTAATTGAACAGTGGGTATCATATTTATATCTACTTTATCCTGAGTATTGAGCTGTTTGAAGTATGATGTGTAAATATACCTATTGTTTTATATGTACCAGCAATATTTTTCATGTGTTTATCATTTTAAAGATTATTTAATAGTAAGCCTTTATTGTACAGTGAGAATACAGCAAGTGAAAACCAATAATTTTGTCTGAAACTGAGTTCAGTGAACATAAAGGAAAAACCTTGCACTTAATCATCTCCTGAGATAGTTAAAACAAATCACTGCTGGGTTAAGGATTATATTCTGTCATAGTTTGCTTTGTTGTACTCGTACTGTATCAGGCTGATTACCAAGTAGAAAGCAACACTGTGAGAACATAGTTGAACAAATACTCATCTTTCTTTGCTTTAAATGTGATTGATAACTGTACTTTATTATTATTATTATTATTATTGTTTTCATACTCTGTAAAAACTGTAACTTTCTCTGCTCCAAATCTCAGTTATTACAAATTATTGAACCTAAGCAATAGTGATGCTTCATGGAAGATTTTAAACAAGCATTCTGTTTACTGACAGTATGCTGATTGTTTATGTATTTTATTTGTATTTTTTTTCATTACAAACTATAGTTTAAAATCTCTTGCTTATTTCTCATTTGAAATCTATTTTCTGAAATAATAGTAGCTATACATGACAAAAATAGTTTGAATCTACAGGTTTGTTTGAAGTTATATAAAATGTGCTTGAGGACCTAGTTTTAAGAAGACCACTCTGTTAAAACAGTTGCAAGGAAGTGATATGTAAAATAAATGTAGACATCAAACTTTCAAAACTTGTGCATAGCTTTGATCCCATGGGGCAACTCACATAACTCTTAATTTGACATATGTATCATAGCATAATGATTTGGTTGGACAGATATAAATGAAAATACATCAAAGTTTGAGCAATGTCATATTTTTTATTAACTTTTAGAAGGGTCATCATACATTATTCACTGACTTTGTAATGATTCCCATTTGAAGAAGCATTAATTCACATTTGAATCACAATACACACAAAAGCTGGAGACAAAATCCTTCGTAAAGACCACGGGGTAACAGCTTATCTACAGACAAGAACTTTCCATTTAAAAATACAAGCAACCTGTAAAGGCCATGGGCAAAATGAATGAATTTGTGTGTTCTGTGTGTACATATATGAATATACATTTTGGTATGAATATGTATACATACTATACCTGAGTGTGTATATGCACACATACATACACACTGTAGGTATAAATAGATATGTGAATTCAATATAGGATAGCATTTTCAGCTTTTTTGTATATTTAAAAAGGAAAATAAATGAATGAATATTTATTTTTTGGTGTCCTTTGCAATATCAACATGTAGGTGTATTTTGTAATATTAATGCTTTCTGCCGAGATACTGTTTCACTTTCTTAAAAATTATTTTAATGAATGAAGTCATTGTATAATAGAGATAGATTGATGAAATATATTATTTAAATAAATACACTTTCAGAATGTAGTAACATATTGTTACCTTAATTTGACTTAAGTGTGCTCCAGTTTAAACAAATTTAATTGTGCATTTACTGTGCTCTTTTTGAGCTTTCCTGCTTCTTTTAGGAAACTAGACCTGATCAAAAACCTGAAGGTAAATGAAAGCCTAGTTTGATGTGCATCTGATGATTTGTTGGACATTTCCTGGATTGTGTGTTATATTCTGCTGCTTTTGGTGTGATTGGGTTAGGCTTCCAACAGGGTTGTTGAGTGTCTGTTAGCACTAATACTAAGTGCATTCTTAGACACCTTTGCTTTTCATCTGGTTGTGTGGAAGCTATTTTAGTCATTGATCTAACAAATAATCTGGATATATGTACAGTGTTTTGGACATAGTACATCAATTTTGTGTTAGTCTCAGTAATCCCATTTACACAGAAGTTCCTATCTGCTTTATCAACTGAGAGTTAGATACAGCACCGCAAAGGTAAAGGAGCCCCATAGGTGCCGGACATTTTTTCGGTAAGGGTATTGGAAACACTGCAATTTAATTGAGGTCCTCTGTAATCCACCTGACTCAACAACTTTGGAGGGTCATCCAAATAATTTCTGTTCAGTGGCATAGGAAACTGGATTGCCATCCAGAGAGCAAGTGGGACAAGGGCAGTAGAGATTAGCTGGGAATGCAGGTAAAGCCATGCAATTTCTGCATAATTTGGATATGATTTACTTACAGTTTCTCAGAATTTCACACACTGTGTTCTGATAAACTTGGTAGATTAGGTGATTTACCACCACTATAATACATTTATTTTTAGTCACAATTCAATTACATCTATCAGTGGTACGTGTATATTTTGTATTTCAAAGAAGTGAGAACAGTACAACTTGTCTTGATGCAGAAGTGTGCCCAGTATCCACTCCCAGGAAATTCAGCTCTATTGGTTGCTTTGGATTATTTTGTTAGGATGCATTTACTGTAGTTTGAGAACCTGTAGTTTCTGAATCAACAATATTGTGTTTCTTGTCATACTATGCTTGTTGACTAACCAGTAAAAAGTCGAAAACTTAGTGAATGTAATGTTAAGGCAGATTTCACCAATGCAAATTTGGTAATGAATAGATTATGCTTTTACAGGTGGCTTTTAATTATGGAAATATTTGTCAATTTCTTTTCAAATTGTCAGTAGAAATAACATTTATATTTCATATTGGAACTAGATTAAGAAGTAAAATGATCTTGTGATTACTTTACATGATTGGAAAACAAATATCAAGAATCCATTTAAATTTAATAGCATGACTTTGGGTTAACTTGAATGTTCTGTGTCTACTTTCCAGCTTTCCAATAGTTCCCAATTATGAAGCTTCTTGTATTTTTACATTTTCTTATAACTAGTGCTAATTTAAAATGAAAGCTGAGCCTTTGGGAGATGGTAATTTAGGATTTTTGCACACATATTTTTGCACAATGATGGACATAATTTCTTAGATTTTTTGTATTGCTCAATATGAGCACATTGATGAAAATGTGTATGTAGTAATTAAATAGTATTTATCTTGATTCAAGTGACTAGTGGTTGTAAATACTGCTGCCTAATAGTTAAAATAAAGCACTGAGAATGGAACACTGTGATTTAACTGTGCTGTAAAATTGATAATACTTTGTTGTTTGTTATTTAAGGGCAGTTAAAAATACATTTAGCTGTAGCTGAGAGTTGTGTGTTAGCTGTTTTCATCTTTAATAAATTAACTGTTTTCAATGGAAAATTATAAATGGCATCAGCTCCCAGGAAGCACCCATTGTTTGTAAACATCCATTTCTAAATTAAGTCATCTTTTATTTAGCTGGTGTCTGAAAAGCATTAATAACCACATTCTAAATTTGACATTGCTGCAATTCTACTAAAGTACTGTAATGTTTACAGTAGAATGTAATTATTATATGTCTCCCAGGCTTTAAATTTGTATGCCAGATTATGGCAGAAGTAGCTTCTAAACTGGCAAAAATGACAGAATAATACATTTCCAGAGAATGTAAGATCTGTCCTGAAATGTGATGAAAATGCATTGTAGAAACCTGCAGTGAGGAAGGGAATCTATCTCTTAAAATCAGAATTCTCTGGCTTTGTTTCTTATTATCTAGTGTGAGCTCACACAACAAAGCTCTCGCATTGAAATATTTTCTCATTTTAAGGAATTAATGGCTCTCCACCAGCCCTTTAACATGTAAAATGAGTAGGTTACTTGTGTCCAGTACATCCAAAAAGAGCCAGGATAAAATAAACATGAGGAGTTGGATATCTTGGAAAAAATCTGTCATGGGTTTGGGTTAATCATCTCCAGAAGAAATTCAACTTGATGCCTGAAATGTAAGACTTCTTGGAGAAAGCAGTAAAGCCTGAGGCAGTGTTGATCTGAAGGAGTGCTCTCCATGGGTCAGAGCTGCTCTGCTGGCAGAGTGCAAACCCAGTTCACAACAGCGGTACGCTGAAAAGTTGTAAAAGACTGCAGGGGCCTTACAGTGCACGCACTCGAGCTTCAGTTACATAGTTTTAGTGGCCCAGTTTCTTATTATAAAATAAAACTAAAAAATAAAATCTGTGCCTGATTTTCGAGTCTCCTGTCCATCAATGATAATGTAGGATTTTTTCAGTGCTCATGGAATGAAGCAATCCTGAAATTACAGTATAAGTTTAAAAATAAATGCATAAAACATCATTTAAGTGTATTCATGCAGTGCACGTCAATGTCTGAATATTTATAATTGATCTAGACATATGACATCTTTGTTAATATTACTGCTTTTCATATTCTTTTTTTTTTCTTTTTTTAACAATACTTCTATTTGTTTGAAGTTCCCAAACTGAAGGTAATTACCATAGATATATTCCAACTTCATATCGTAGTCATACTGTGGTCCTAGTCTTCAAGGGTCCTGTATTCTAGTGTTGAAGCATTCTGATTTTGACTGTATATTTCACCTGCCTGTGTATTACTGGCTTCGCTTTCTCTATAGTTTTATTGATGTTATAATTAGCATTGACATCAGGTGGACTGATGGACCGAAATGTGATCTCTGATAAAATTTTGTGTCAAATTGTTCTAACAAAATTTAAAACTTGTGTTTTATACAACATGTAAGCTATCACCTGTGCTTTCCACATTGTAATAGTTTATCTCTAAACTAAAATGAACTCCACACTAGAACAAAAATCTTACTGCTATTTTAGCTAAACTTCAGTGTCGATTTGAGTAGGAATGAGATTTTGCATAAAATGTCATCAGTGGTTGAGAACAAATTTATCCCAGCACAGCAGTTCTTCTGTTTGGATTTACATCTTCTGAGATTCTCCTCCTCTTTTTCCTACTTTGCACTTTAAGTCCAGGAGCTAGGTATTATATCACCTATATTTCAACCAATACATACATAAATAAGTTGACTCCTCATTCGATCCACAACATTTTATACTACATCAGGCAATCATTTTGGATGAATAGATCCCCGACCACCGAAGCATTTCAAATCCTTTTACATTTGACCATTCAGTGACCTGATAACTATTTCCTGTCCCTAAGTAAGGTTGTGACCCAGGTCTTAGAGTGCAAAAGACAGATAATTTTAGCAACAAGTTAAATCCAAATGGATCTCATTGGAGGGGGTGAGGGAAAATAGGTTTGGCTAAATTCCTCTAAAATAAAGTGTTGCAACACTTGGATTTAGTAAGTCTAGTTAAAAGTAATTGTTAAATTTGTTGTCATCTGTTTGGATGCCTGGGGTCTTTAGGCAATACTGGGGTGGTTCGTTTATTTGCAAAGGTACTCTTTTTATACTTCATATAGTATAAATAAACCACATAATACTCTTTTTATAAATTCATGAAGATGTCATAAAAATGTATTTTCCGATATATTCAAAGAATTTTCCCAAGTGGATATTTCAAGTATTAAACTTCCATTGGTATGTACATGGTATTTTAACATAGGCCACAGAAAGTTGAGCATACAGACTGTGTCCATGAATTAGACTCTGATCATGAATGTTGCATTGTTTAAATTTTAATCTTGCAAAAGTATTTCCATTTCTTATGGCATTATGAGTGAGGAATATGATAAATTCTTAGGAACATGTGTAGGTGCAACTCTTTTTACAGTAATACAACATGATACGGCAGTTTAAGAAGTTTCACATAGCTGTGCATTTTAAAAGCAATGCCTCTGCCTGCCTTACCTTCTGAAGTACTGTTAAAGATGGATTAAAGGAAGGCTTTAACCCCAGAGTATTTCATTGATTTGAAAGTGTAATCAATTAGCGTTTTTATAACAAAATTTTGTTTTTCTATTCTGTTATGGGAACTGTGGTATTATGAAGAATTATGAGGTCAAAGAGTGAGAGCAATCCAAAAAGGTTGTTTAAAGGTTGTTTTCATGTGACAGTGTTTTTAATACTAAGGGTATATTTAAGTCTTTTTTTGCTTTTAGAACCAATAGGATTGTGGATCAACTGTATAATATAATTTATTTCATAATGCGCAACATGTTTTTCAAGGAAAACATGAAAAGACTCCAGAATTGAAGTCTAGTTATTGAAATGTTTGCGTTGTTTGATAAAAACTTTGTGGCAAAGTCATATACCTTTTACAAGGATCATGGGATCTATAGAAATAGACAGCAACTATGGTAGATTTAGAAAATTTTACCAGGGATTGTAGGAATGCTTACAAGTAACCCACATGCTGTAATGAAAATGTACACTCATGCAGTAATATCTTAGCAACCACTATGGCAAGCTGTGTATTTCTATAATGTTCATCATTCAACTTCATAATTTTACAGTTCAACTTTTACCATGTGCAATAGACAAACATTTTGGCTGTTTTGCCAAATCTGTAGTTTTATGCAACTTTGATATATACAATACATTTATTTTTTTCTGGCTTATGTGTTTAAAAATATGATTTATAGCAGAACACTCAAATTTGTGTTTTTTAAAAAAATATGCCAATCATTTTATCCCATACTAAGGTGTAAATACTGTATTGTCTAGTTATATATTATATATAAAATATACATAAAAATGCATATATATAAAATATATATTTTTTCAGATTCCTAGTAAAGTTTGCATATAGGGACAATATTTTTTTCCAAAACAAGTATTTACGTGGCAATCTAGAATAGTCTTTCCTTTGCAGATTAGGTTAAATAATCTAATATCTGATTACAATTTCATACATTACTGCATTTTTAGAATAATGTAAGTAAAAGATCTTTTTTTATATACAGATAGACTTAAGAAGACTTAATTTTCAGAATAATCATTAAACTAACAGAATATTAACAAATAATTTGTGAGTGGTTTCTAAGTGTAGATGGAGTATCAAACTTAACAAATTGACTGTGGAAAGTCCTTTCTTCCGTTGCATGCTTATTGTTTTCTAATATGAAGTAAGTTTGGTATTTTTTAGTTTATGAAGATAACAGAGATATCTTTTGTCAATGATAGAATTTAATTAAAAATGTATTTTAAAAACTAATGTGTATGTCAAACTAAAATTTACTGAGAATTTGCTTTAGTAGCTGATGTTGTGTATTTATAATTAAGAAATTAGTAATGAATGTAAAGGAAAAAAAAAGAAGGTAAGGCAGAAAGTTCTGATTTAACCTACCGATGACCTGGCTTTGTTTGTTCAGATGACAGTTCTAAAAGTGTGCAGAGAATATTCCCTTTTAATACAGTTATTTGCCGCAAGCCCTGACCTCACTGCCTGTCAGGGAGCAGGTCTGAATTGGCCCTTTCTCTGATATCGTGACATTGCTTCTGTTGCCTCGATTGTGACCTCTGATTGCATGATACCCCTGAGAGTTGTACTTAATAAGCGTGACTCCTGACTCTTAGCCAGGTCTGCCTGCTTAGGTTTTGTCAGAATCTGCTTATAGTCTGGTCTACATATGCTAAAACATTGCATAGGCTGTCATCTGCACTGTAGTCAAAAATCTCTTTCTAACTTCTTTTATCTATTGCAAATTGAAATATTTATGAAAACATATTCGGAATAATTTTTAAAAATTGATTCTTCCAAAATTATGGCTGCTAGGAATTTTTATTTTTATTCCTCTATACAGATACTATTTCACTGTATTCCTAAGCATGCATATTATCCATGTATCATGCTAATTGCTTACTTTGAGATTTGTTTTATTTCCCCTATGAGAGTATTTTATCTCCTATGACTTCCCATCAAGGATATATTTGTTCCTGATAGAAATGGTAGGGGAGAGCCCCTTTATTTCATTATCTGATTAACAGAGTTGCAGAAGGAGACAGTATTGATGAGCATTATGAGATGTAGTAATTCAGGGTCTAGTCACGTGAAAGCTGAAGAATGTTTGGAGTCCAAGAGAGGGTAAGTAGAACTAAAAATTTTTAAAGATCACTGAAAATTACCTTTCTTGTTTTAGTGACTGCTTTACTACCTCATTGCATACTTTTCTCCTGTTTTCCTCCTCTTCTAACCAGAATCCTGAAGGAGAGTCTGTTCAGAGACCAGGCAGCCTTGGGAATGATGATGCTGTTCAGTCATTCTCCAGTTTTAGTGCCCCTTGATGCATTCACTCAACCAGAATATGGACAAGTTCAAAGATTTGAAAGAATGTTTCAAGAATTGTGGTGCAAGTTAAAGACAAGTTTGTGAATTTTTTTATGTAAATCCGTTATACTCTCACTGCAGATACGTATACCTTTTCCTAGTCTCTGTATCAATACCTCTAACATACTGCTTCTAATCAATGTGTTTAGCTTTTCAGACAAGAAGAGTAGAAAAATCTTAACTGCGACAAAATGTTATGTGCTTTCATAGTTAAATTAAAAGAGTCTCTGTAAATGTTATTAACTAATGTTTCTCCATTTCTTGAACTGTCTTAAAGAATACTGTTGCTATATTGGAATTCTTGGTATATATTGGTATATTTCATATAAAAAAGGAACTGCATTAGAATCTTTCTTACAAAACAAGTTATCTAATACAATCTAAAAAACAGACATTTTATTACTGCTTTTAAAGCTGACAATAGCATGCTATTAGTTCTTCATGCTATTAGTTCTGTGTGATAATAGCTATTACAGAGAATATAATTCCTTACTTTATTTGGTTAGTAAAATAAGATTTTATTATCTTTTAGAAGAATTTCTGTGTAAGGTGATACAATTTTAATACTCTAATTTATTTGGTAAGGTTTTAAAACTTCTTGCACAATTCTCTGTTCCCTTTTCCTGGAAAAAAAAAGTAGTATGTGGTTAGCTATTGCAGTGCCTTAATCTCAAATGGCAGTTTGCTTGCCTAATTGGACCTCATGTGCTTTCACTCCTTTTTGGATCAGACCTGAGTGCTCTGTAAATTCTTGTGCCAGTAGCAGGAACGCGCATAATTGGTTGCACACAAGCAGAGTTAGGAATGAACAACTATTGTTGTTCTCCATTATTGTTCAAAGCAACATGTAAAACAATTTATACTTTTAAGTTTATTAGTTATGGCTGTTCCGAAAGCTATTAGCAAGTATAAACGGAACATGAGGCAAAATCCCTTATTCAAAATTATCATCGTATTTGACTCATTCCCTCCTTTTCAAATATTCCCTCTTTTCTATATTGTCCATATACATAGAGATACATAAGTTCTATAGATGCAGATATATAGATCTAGATAAAGGATTATACATATTTAAGTGATATCAAGAGCTGTAGCTTAAAAGTTGAGTAAGAATGAAATGAATTTAAACACAATTTCTGTAAGAATAATATGATAATAGTCACCTAATCTTATGAAACATGATACTGTGTTCAGTAATAAAATTGTTTTTTGTTTGTTTGTTCATTTTGTTATTCCAAAAGATAATCTGA
Source organism: Crypturellus tataupa (assembly GCA_034781795.1). Lineage (NCBI taxonomy): Eukaryota > Metazoa > Chordata > Aves > Tinamiformes > Tinamidae > Crypturellus > Crypturellus tataupa. The sequence continues at coordinate 8,110,595 of JAWLRI010000039.1, forward strand.
GAAAAGTTCAAACAAAAATGGTTCTACTAAAGAACAGAAGACAAGGTCATTGTTTTTCCTTCTTTAACTCTGATTTATTAATTCAGTGAGGAAAATCATTCAAACCCTCTCTGCATAGATAGAAATATTGTAACTAGAGCTAGTTTAAAATTGATATAACTATTTTCAATTTCCATGTTGCTGAATACTCTGGAATATGTGTTGTCTTAACAAAAATGATTTACTATACTTAAATTAGTGCATTTTTCATCTGATTACAAAGCCACATGAATAAAGTAGTAATGTAGGATAACTTTTAGGCAAATTGGTGTTTGTTTTGTATTGTTTTACCTGTCCTCCCTTAAAATGGAATTTCGTTTTTTAAATTGATTCATAAGATATTTGAATTTAATATTTTTTCTTCCATAATATATCAACCCATTAAGTAAAAAATAAGAAGAATAGATAATACTTTTATATTTATACTTACTTATAGTCACTTCTAAGCTCATAGTATTTATGGTTATTTTAAAACTGGAGGTACATATAGAAGAATTGTACTCACTTGGGGACTACCTCACTTCAGATACAGAAAAAGAAGCATATCTATGTCTGTGTTAAAGCCTGAGGTTTTTTTATTTATTTAATTCAATGAGCATTAAATCAAGCCTTGCTTATACAACATTTAACATAATGACAGGCCTGATCTTTAGTGCTGCCTCTGTTTTTGCTATAAAATAAATTAAACAGCAACTTCATGCTTAGTCTGTGTAGATTTTATGTGTGTATTTGACAGAGTGGTTTTGCTGTTATGCATTGCTGCACTGACACAGCCATAAATTATTGTTTTAGTGCCTTCATCAAATACCAATAGGTATCTCAGGTCCACATATGTAAGTCAGGAGGAGTAATCTAAGTATAAATAATTTCACCTACACAACATAAAATACTTCAAAATTGAAAGTAGTATATGTACATAAACTGGTTAGTGTTGATTTAGATTCATAGGTATACATAGGTATTTATAATGCAGCTACATATCAACGTTAGTAAAATTATTTCATTCACTCAAGTATCAATCAAATTTGCCCAGTGAATGATTTAAGGTAGAGAAAAGGCAGATTTGGAGAAATAGGCGGGGATTTTGTAAAAAAATAGACAGAAAGGATGAACAGGTTCTTTTTCATGCTCTTCCTTCCTTACAGTTGCTAACAGATAAGTAACCATGTAAACCCTAGATATATAGTTTCTTTTTTTTTTCTTTTTAATTTCATTGGGTTTTTATGGCCCTTATTATCCAAAGATTTCAGGGGAACGGACTTATGTATTCCCCAAACTGCTCAGCAGCCCTGTTGATTAAATTTTGCTTAGGTTGAGTGGCTGAGGCATCTAGGATATAGACTACAGAGCACCTTGTTTATAGAAGATTACAGACAGGAATGATGTCAGGGGTTTTCATTTCTCTATTTTTTAAGTTTTGGACACCTGAGGAAGTGAAGTATGGTTATCTGAAAGTGGGGAGAGAGATGCTTTTTTACTTTTCCATCCTGTTTTTCCATACCTCAGAAAATGCCAAGAGCAGCTGATATATTTCAACTCTTGTGGACTCAATGAATGGAGTCAGTGACTATGTAGTGCTTAAACCAAAACTTAATAAATACAAAATCACAAACACGCTTGCCAAAGTTTAATGTTTGGACTTCTTCTCGTCTTATGCACTTTCTTGTTTGTCAAAATTAAACTTAGGGAGAAATAGTACTCCAGTTCTAAAAATTGTGCCTGCAGGCAGGTTTGTCTTAAAACATAGCGTACAGATATAGCAATTTTTTAAAATATTAATTCTTTGCTTTTCCCTAATGGTTTGGCAAAACAAAAGTAAAATAAGAGAAAGAGTGACCCAACTGTTTGGATACTGACCTGAGATTTGATGGCATTCAGTTCTGACCTTTAGAATTCAATTGTGAGATATTGTAAATACATGAAATGCAGTATAATGGTAAATTCCAATGAGTGTAATTATTACTGTGATAAATGATAATGATTATAATGATTAATACTTCAAAGATTAATGTGCACATGTTCATGCAAACTCTTTTAAGTTTGTAACATAGTAAAATATCCTTAAACATACTCTAGATTTGGCTTGCAAGTGTCATAAAATAAAAGTTACATTCAATTTGCTTTTGTATTTTTTTTTGAATGTTATGTTCATGAAATGTGGTGCAAATGATTAGGGTCAAAACATACATCAAGTTGTGGGCTGCTGTAGGAATTAATGTTTTACTTTGGAGCCACAAATGACATTACCGTGCTACCTGTCTTTTTCCCCCTCTCCCTTTTTAATTTTTTTCCTTTAAGATAAATTCCACATAAGTTTCAAGAACATGTTTTATTCAGATGCTGGCACAGACATTTCAAAGATTTGATATTCCTCCAGATTACAAGAAGTGAAAGAGTGCTTTCTTTATAAACCTTTGGAAATAGCAGTACTGATGTGTGTGGGAGGTGAATTATTACATGCTTGGAAAGTTTCAGAGAAATTAGAATCTTAGCATTTCAGAATGTTTGTGTAGTTTATTTCCCCCTTACCTCCCACTGTGAAATATATTTGATCAACCACTGAGTTCGGGTAAATGACAAGAACTTCAGTTGGCATTGTACCCTAGCAAACTTGATGCATTTTGCCTCTCCTGAAATGTTAGTGCTGGTCAGTGGAACATTAGTCTGTAGAACACTAGGTAAGTAACTGAAAAGCCATTTTACTATTCCCTATCAAAGAGTTAAAATGCATTCTTGCACATAGAAGTATTAGCCTCCTACTTATTCTTCCTTTTTCTTCAACCCTAGTTGCATCATTTGGAAGGACAATTTTGATTGGAAATTTATAGACATGAATTCAACACCACAATTTTGATTGCTGACTAACCAAAACAGTGGTCAGGTCATGTTTTCTTTCTTCTGTTTGCCAAAAAATTCACATTGCCTTTGTCATTTAACAAGGTTAAAATAAATAACCATATCGGTGTGCTTAATTTAGGTGTTAAATGACAGTGTAGTACTTTGAAGAAATAGCCTGCTTTTCTGACTAATACCATGACAGTTATGTGGAGTAAATGTGGAGTAAAGGAAGTGAGAATAGCACAGAAAATGGCAAAGACTGGATAAAGTGGAAGGAACAGTGCTAGTAAAGTGAAACTTAGAAAGAAATTCAAAGGGAAATGTATCATGTTCAGAAGAAGAGAAGGCATAAGCAACTGTGCTTTATATGGAATAGTGTTTGCAGGATACCTGTGTGGTCAGATAGTTCCAGTGGAAGAGAATAAATAACTTAGAAATACTGGGAGAAAAGCTTCATTGACAATATTGCAGTATGAAAACAGAGAAGTAACATTCAATGAAATACCTTAGAAGTATACCATTGAAGATTAAGTAAAATCTGGGTTTACCTTAATGTGAGAGAAGGAGCATATTGAAAATAACCCTTAGGCTGCTGATAAATACTAAGTGCTACTGATAAAATGGTGATGGTGGTGTATTCTGTTGAGGCTGAAACAACAGGGAATGGAAAACAATGTGTGCAGAGGCCCAGATGTAAAATGCTGCTTCCGTTGAATTCAGAGACTGAAGTTTGTACAATTTTTATTGTTTAGGAATCTCAGTGTGAGGATTCAAGTTATGCATATTCTAATGAAAAGAGGTCAAAAGGATAACATAGAAGGGACACACTGAAATGTGGTAAATGCTGAACTGGGACAGATTAAGTAGAATGCATCACGTGGAAATAGAGCATGATGTAAAGGATTATGCACAGAGCACAGAAATGCAAACAGGGAAAAGAAGGACAACCAAAAAAACCAGACGTTTCATTCATGATTGATTGAGTGCGATGGGTAGCTAGTTTCCAGCAAGGAAGAGTGAGAGTGTGGATGAGGTCAAGAACAGCTGCATCATGTAAGGGAGATAATTACTAGAGCATGTAGTATGAGAGTATTAAAGACAAGGAGACAGGCAGGTTTTGCAGGTCATTGCCTGATGCTGTATTTTAACTGATCTTTTATTTGTCTGTGCACTGATTCAGAAATATTTAAAGCAGTGACTGTTTCATTCATTCTGGTCTAGGAGATGCAAAATGACTAACTTAACTGATTAATTTATTACAGAATCACAGAATGGTTGAGATTTGAAGGGACCTCTAGAGATATCTCGTCTAACCCCCCTGCTCAAGCAGGGGCACTTAGAGTTTAGAGTTATTAATTAACTAAAATAAACTAATATACTTAGATCATGGCTTTGGTTTGGGGGTTTTGTTTGTTTGTTTGATTGTTGGTAAGTAGCTATTTGAAATACCCAATTAACCTGAATTATTGCCTAAAGAAATATATTAAGAAAACTGCATTGGTAATTGCCAGACTCTACTACCAGCTGCCTGGAAGTCCTATATATATTCCTAACATATTCACTAAATACGAATGCGCATGCTAAGAACAACTCCAAATACCATACTTTTACTAAAAATCCAGTATTTTGAGCATGTAGTGATTGCTATATAATGCTTGGGTATATTTTGCAAGTGCTAACAAAATAGCCTTCTGACAAATGCACTAACCTTTTTTTTCTGATGAAGGGGGAAAAATTACTCTAATTTCTCCAACATTCTAGTATGGTTCATTATTATTATTATTATTATTATTTATTCTATTTCCAAATTTTCCAGTTACATATTACAGTACATATTAGTAGCAAGTAATATATACCAGAATACTGGTGGATAAGAAAAATTTCAATTAATTAATAGCTTTGACATGCGTTTTATATCCAAGCTCAGCTAGTTAATTCTTATTTTAAGAGTAGGGCTTCCAGAATACATATTGAGAAAATTAACTCTGGTCACAGATTTTTTATATTAAGGAAGGAAAACTTAGACTGCTGAAGAAATTCCAAGCCTTCCTTTCACATTGTAGGTCTTAGTTCTCTCTAGTCTCTGGCTTTGTGTTTTGTTTTGTATGAAGTGAGTTTTGAAGTGAATTAAATCATTCTCAAAACTCCAAATTTAATTGTAAAAGGTTGAATACATTATAAAATTTTTCACGTGGTCCTCTGTTTCTAGAAATGTATGTCAAGCTGGAACTTTTATTTTCCTTTCAATAAGTAGATTTGAACAAAAATCACAATGTTTGATTGGGTTCCTCGATAGCTCTGCACATAAATTGGCAAAGAATTCAGAACAATCAGAATTGATGTTTCCTGGTCATAGACTCTGCAAAAACTGAAATTTAGAATCTGAAACATTCCTCTAAGCATAGGAAATTGTGTAACCATCTTCCTTCTTTTGTATAATACTTTGTGGTTAAGAACACTTGCCTTGGCAGAGGAAAACTTGAGCTCAATCATATGTTGAATCTCTAGCTTCCATGATCCAGGCTTTCTTTTTTTTTTTTTTTCGGGAGAGGTTTGGGGGTGGGGAGGGAGTATTTCAATTTTGTTTTTAAAGCTGACCTCTACAGCCAGGAGCACAAGATTCTTCAGTCTTGAAGATGATTCCTTGAGAAAATGACTGACTAAGAAGTTAAGGCACTGCAAGTAGTCCACAGTAGTACCTCTTCTCCTTTAACTAGCTGTAATTAACAGGAATAACAATAATATTTTAAACTGGAGATGACTTATGCTGCCTCAGCTTCTATCTGCTAAAGAGTCTGTCAGATTGAGAATAATATTTTTATGTAACCTTAAAGTCCCTTCGCTGTGAACTAAACAGTAAACAGTTCAGCAAAGACAGATTCTTATGAATCTGTACACTGGACCAAGAAAATAGCATGTTATTCTCCTAAAATACTAAGTTCTAAGCACATTTAAAGTACCTAAGAAAATGAGGGTGGGTCTTCTGAATAAATTCGCACTACTTATATGGCAAAAATCTCTATGGAAATGGCAGTAAGTGCCTCTAAAATCTTTGTTGAATCTGACTTAAGTGTGAAGGTTGTGTGTGGCGTTGCACATTGGCAACATCTAAAAATCAGTACTATGTTACTGTCAAATGTAAGTGTATTCCAATCTTAAAACATTAAAGTGTGCATGTCGTGGAAAAAAAGAAGTTGAAAAGATTGAAAACTTAGAAGTGATAATCTAATGAGTGTATGATACTTTAAATACTTCTGAGATTAATTTGGTTTTCTATGGAATTGTGCCTTCTTTGATGTGTTCCTTTTTTCTTTGATACTCCATGAGTTGTCTGGGTTTAACAATTAAAGATTATAGGTCTGATCCATTTCAAAGATGCAGAATGCTTATGGCTCTTAAGAACTTCTGCGGAATTTGTGAGTGTTAGTACTTCTACAAAATCAGGTCCAGGTTTTAAAAAACCAAGAGCCCTAATTAAGGAAAGCTATCAAGCAAATACATGTTAATGATACTGATATACTATATCCTAAAACACATATGATGTTTATAAGTGGAATAAGAAAATAAAAATGCTGTCTTTTAATTATATTATTAAATTCATAAAAAATAGACATATTAGTATCAAAATCTGAGACTACTGATATGTCCCAAATAAGAAAATAGAATACAATTTTCTTCAGCATTATTAAACAAATCGGTAAACACTGTCTGCATATTTGATAAAAAAATAGCCAGTAATAGCAGTGGTATCTTTAATAGCATGTACAATTTTAAGAAAAAAAAATCTGTTTTATTTTGTGCATATTATATATTTTTCTTCATCTCTTCCTTGTTTTCAATAATGTTTTCAATAATGATAGTTAAAAGTGCATTATTAAAAATAATTTTGGAAATATAACTTGCCTTTTTGTTGCAAGTTTCTACATAGCTGATTGTATGCCAACTCTTTTGACCAAATCCACATACTAAGATGTAAAATTTTGATACTGATTTTAAATCGCTATAGAGACTTCTGTAATGGAAGAAAAGAGTACAAACACATTAGTTAACACATAAGTGTTACTGATAATTTTAATAGAATCAATTCTTTGGGGAGCTGTGGGTAAGAAAGATGGCACCAGGTTTTTCTGTAAATGTATATTCTCCTCGCTGGAGAACATAGGCTAAAAAGCAGAAGGTCCTGTCTCCAAGATGCTGTTATGAAGTTATGGAGAATATTTCTTAATCTTGTTGTATGGATCAGTGTCATCTTCATGTAAAGTGTTATGAAGGTACCTGAGTAGTTGCAAATGTGGAACTGCCACTTACCCGAGATTTAAATGTCAGAAAGATGTGCTCCTGAACAAGGAACCCATGAAAAAAAATGTTATAAACTTACAAGAGAAGAAGAAATGGCTCCCACTTTAATCAAGGAAAAGGTGGCAAACTCTGCAATTGCTTGTAATTGTACTTGTTTAGATTATAATACTTGGTAATGATCCAGTAGTTGACCCCTTGCTCTTTTTAATCAGACCTCACAATTTCATTTGGGAAGACATGGTGACTCTCTGTCCAAACTTCATCCAGATTTTTTTGTCTTCTGAAATCAGAAGTTTTCAGAAGTGGGGAAGTGTAGTAGGGAAGTACAAGAAGAGTTCTTTACATCAACTGAGAACAGATTCATCTGTCTAATTTTAATAGGTTAGTTATGTGTTAGGCAACTAAACAGATTTAGCCTAAGGAATAGATTTGAATAGAGATTCTCTATACCCAAATAAATGGAGAGCACAACCAAAAATATTTAAAATTACAAGAAAAGAAGCCATGAGAACTTAACAATATCCCCTTGGAAACAATGGAAACAATGAACTCACTGCACGGCCTGGTGAAGTGAGGAGCTGGACAACAAAAACTACGTTTTGCAGCTCATGGCAAGGAAATTATAGTCTTTACAAAAGGAAAAAAAGTTTAAAATTGCCAAAGGTAATTTTAAAAACCCTTGACAAAGGAGAATTTGTAAATAGCTTGTATTGTCAAAAACATTAATGAGGATTGAGGTTTAAAGTTAGGAAAGGGAGAAAACTCTCGACTTTAAAGGTAGTACGAATTCTCCCAATAGAGTTATTGATAGTTAAATCATTAATAGTGGACAAACAGACTCAGTACAAAGTAGAATGACTTATATGGTTCTTGGTTCAATTGCATAATAATTTTCACAGGACGAGTAATTTCTTGTAGTTTACTAAGCCGTTTCTAGTAAAGTGTTTCAGTGAGAGAAAGGAAACTCCATGAGGACAAAAGGAGTAAACAGTAAGAGGGAAAATAAATCAGAGTAATCTGAAGTACAGTTAAAGAAAAAATGAAAAATTACAGAAAAAAAAAATTTTTGACTCATAAAAACAAGTCAAAGATGCCAAAAAAGACTTCATCTATAAAATGTATGTATGAGTATAAATATATACATATATATATATGTGCGTGTGTGTGTGTGTATGTGTAAAGTTAGTCTACCCTCATTAACATCCCTATGTCACAGTGCTGATTCCTTTGCAGACTATTCCAGCTTTCTGGCATGCTCTTTCTCATGCTTCAAAACATATCTGATATCCACCAGAAGGGTTCCCAAAAAAAAAAGAATCTCCCGGAACAAACATCTTTTTGTCATAATGTCAGTATTCTGTTCTCTATTTGGGAGTCTCTTTCATAGTCCAAAAATTTTTACTAATTACTGAAAAATAATTTAATGCAATTGCTTTGAAATCCAATGTCACAAACTTCCATTGAAGTATCTTCTTAGTTTCTGTTACTAAAAGACAGATCAGAAGGAATGCCATGTGTCCACTCTTACTTAAATATAATGAAGGGTTTTTTTACCTCATGAAGTGGTAAATAGGATTATAAATATAAATTAAAGCATATTTTTAGTAATAAGAATAGGACAATTTAATAGCATATATATAGCAATGTTCATAGATGCTACAACAAACGATTTATGTTTAGTATTTATTTTTAAGACAAAAAGATATAACAACATAATAAGGAAGCTTTCTGTCAAAGTAATACTTTTTTCAGAAGATAGATATTAAATCATCTCCCCAAAATACATTACATAATTCAAACTTAACGTGGATGTATTTCTTAAATATACCAGAAAAATAAAATAACTCACATTATTTGGGCTTTTTAAAATGAGATAATGATGCTTTATTTTTATATGATGCAATATGCTCAAAGTTTATCCAGAGATTCTTTCACAAACTTTTATTTTAAAATCATAATGAAAAACAAGAATATCTTTTTCCTCTCCAGGTAAGAGAGAAGAATTTTCTCAGTTGGATACTGCTTTAGATGAGAAATTACTACGGAGAAAAGACTTTACATACCAATGGCTTCATACACAGGTTTGGGATTATGAAACAGCCAGTTCCAGAAATACGAAGTGGTGAGGTCATCTCCTTTAAATTAGATTTTTTTTATTGTAAATGTATCTTGTAAAATGAAACCTAGGTTAATTGTCTTAAAACAAACATGACTTTGTAGCTAGCAGCCAATATACATTTCCAGGTCCCAAACAGAATAACCTGTAGAGCTGGTTTAATCCTTGTATAGATACTTCTACAGTAATGATGAACTGTGTGGCAATGCGGAATTTATGAATATCTGCATAATTTTACGTGAACAAATTCAATGGTTTCTGTAGTATAAAGAACTTTGAAAAAAGTGCCTATTATTCATATGGTGTATAATTGCCTTTATGTAATTAGATCAAGTGTAATATTATCTATCTTGCTATAATTAAGAAATTTAAAAAAAGAGAGAAAAAGAAGGCCAACACTTTTTAGATAGATAGTATGCATTTGTATTTTATCTTCAAAACATAAACCCTACCCTTACATCTCCATGCATGTGTTAGAAAAATGTTGTAAAAACACCCTCATTCTGCAGTAATTTAATTTTTGGTTATTGAGCAGGTAAAAACTCAGTGAAGTTAAATAAAAGGTTATTTTATTCTGTATTCTTAATTTGAAGATATACGCAATATAGACTAGTTATAAATGCAATGTAATCCATTAATTTCTTTTTGAAGTCATTAGTAGTCACAATGCTAAATACCTATTATAAAATTGACTAGTGTGTCAATATGCAATGAATTTAGTGTTATGTTTATGTGTTAGTTTATTTTATGAAAATAAAGTTAATTTTAATGAGATGAACTGAATATTATTATGTATTATTTGGAAAAATATTCCATATCTCAAAATTGTCTGAATGACTGAGGAGGAAGTGTACTGCAGCAAATATTCCTTAGAAAACACTTATATGTCAGTCATGCTCCATAATATTGAAAAATTCCAAATGGTATTTTTAAGGTGATTTTCATGGCTTTTAATTTGAGTGAAAATACTGCAAGAGAATATTTAGTGTTTGAATGATAAAAACATGGCACCTTTAAAAAAATCTTAAAAAAAAAAAATCTTTAATCTTAATCTTAAAAAACTCTTTAATCTTAAATATGTAAAAAGAATCTTTTAAAAAAATTCACCAAGCTTCTGCAGATGTGTAATGTACTAAAATTTGTACTGACATTTGTTAAGATACAATCTATGCATGTAGCAAAACCTCCATTATCAGAAGAGCTGATACACTCACCTAATTGAAAATTGTTTTATTCCTACATAACATAACGTGACAACTTAATAATATCTAAAAAGTATGAGTTAGACCGAGGCTAGTGCCAATGCTAGTAAGTTAATGGAAGCTCTTTCATCTCTTTTCTGTGAGTTGGGGCCTGTGGTATATGTTTTTATCTTAATTGACGTGTTCATTTTGAAAATAGTGTCTTATTGGAATAAACAATATTAATTATTCTTATTTAAAATAGTCCTTATTAGCTGCCTTTGAGCAGGAGCGATTCCAGGAAAAGATTGTATGCAAGTATTTTAGTGAACCCAGAGCAGTGGGGTTTATTGAAATTTCCATTCTGTATTTTTCACAGTAATCGTTTTTTGCCTGAGTTAGATCCTGCGATATGCAATGGTAGACGTGTCCAGCTCGTGGTAAGAACTTGTTTTTGTGTAGAATTTTTCAAAAACAAGCAGGAGCTTTTTTTTTGATTGAATCTAATTCTTTAATGTTGTCTCTATTTGACAATCAAACCAACCATTGATGGAGATCAGAGGAAAATATATGGACAGAAGAACCCGTGTTTACATGTAAGGCATTGATTTCAAATCTGGTACTGGTTTTTGTTTTTAAGACATCAAACATTGCTGGGTGTTTTTTAAAGCTTTCACTGAACTTTTAAAAAAAAACCTTTAAAAATATACTTCAGCAGCAATTACATTAATGACTGAAAGCATCTACTTAGTATCAATCAGATAGATAAGTTTAATGGTTCTTAAACTCTGTAAGATAGTCACATACCAACTTTATTCTTATATACATAGTGTGATTTATTAAAAACAGAAGCAAGTGTAAGACTTGCATATTAATAAAACAGTCTTATTCTAAAAATTAAACTTATTCCTTCAAAAAACTACTTACTCCTACATTTTGGTGTTTTTTTTTTTTTTTTTTTTTTTTTAGTTTTTGAAATGCTTTTCTTTAAAATGCCTTAAACTCTTTTCACATTTCATTCTTTTCTTTACAGAGTTAAAAAAAATCTGAAATGAGTAATTCTACAGTTTGGTAGAAGGGGGGATATAAACAAACAATTTGAAGATTTGCAAGATGAAAAAACTGTCAGAAATACCCCAAAGTTCCTTTGATAGTGTTCAGTGTAATGATGCCTCTAGGCCCACTTCTTTCATATATCACTTTTATAGCCTGATTAATAGTATTCTTGTGGACATAAGTATATGTCGTAAGTAAGTAAGTATGGACATAAGTAAAAAAGTGCAAAAATGTACAAACTATATTTAATTAGCTTTAAAAATTTTAGTTATGATCTGCATTTTCATTTACGTGTGTACAGTGGGTACTTAATACTATTACAATTGTCTATATATTTATATATTCCACGTGTCGTTCTGAAGAAAAATTAAGATGGGTCATTATTGAATTTTGTAGCAGTTATATAGATAAAATATTTTCAGCTTTGGATTTCAATAAGCAATGAGCATAACACATTTCAGCAAATGTGTATGTATATATATACTCTGGATATTTATAAAGCATGACAACATTTTTGTTGCTGTGCATTACTGACAAAAAAAATACCACGGATAAAATATTAAAAATCATTCTACATGTTGATGAGAATAGGAAATTATTGCATGGAATTACAGGGGGTCACTTAAGCTAAATTTTTTTAATATAGAGAAAATCATGGCTTTCCCATTAGCCTCCAGAAAAAAAATAAAATAAAAAATAATAATTTTAAATGCTTCAGACTTCAAATTTGGATGAAGGACAAAGTCTTAGATTTTTATTGTATAAAATATAATATATTGTATAAAAGACTTCTGCGCAGTTAGATAATCCTATACCTCGTTCTGTACTTTGAGCAAATTGTGTGCTTTCCAAATTGTGCGTTCTTTAGCTACCACCTATGCAACAGATATGAAAATGGGTGATCTCTTGATAACACATGTCTGAAATTCAATGCTGAAAAAAAAAAATGTTAAGAGTTAGGGGATCTTATTTTCTTGAAATCAGGTTTGTCCAAGATTTTTCTTTGGAGTCTGCAGTCTACTGAGTTCACTATCTGCAGTCATGAACTAGACTACTCACTGGGTTTTCATGCTGTAGCCTGAGTACTTATTTGTTAGGTAAAGTCTAAAACAGTAATTGTTCTAATTTGAGCAAACATAATCTAATAATATTATCTAAAAATACATATTATGTAATTATCAGTAAGCATATGTGCATAGGTAGATTGTAACTGATATACAGTAAGCAGTTTTGTCCACAAAATAGAGCTACAATCCCGCAGCAGTATTATGTGGTGCGCCCACATAACTGGCAATGTTACAGGATTGTCACAGCTTTGCCACATAATTACATAGCTGTTCCACATGAATCTAATACAGGGAAAAAGGCATTAGGGCATCAGAAAATAGAAGAGGGAAAAAATATATCTCTCCAATGTAGACAGCAGTATTGCATAGGCAATGAAATAATGATGTGGTTTGTAAACATAGATGGCTGGAGAATTACGTTTTAAAAATTTATATTTGCATTCTTGAATTTTTACTTTTCAAAAAAAGAAATCAGAAGAGGAAAACATTTCTGGGCAGTTATAGCAAAAATATTTTATTCATGTATCATATATGTATTTTTAGTTTCCTGATACATAATAAAATTTCTAGTTTGTACTAGTTGTATATTTATTTTCCTGTCTTTATTTGAAGATGAGTTTCCAAAACCCTGTATTCTGATAGTACTATATTAATGCAGTTTTATAGTTTATACTTTTGCACATTCCAAGAACTTAAGACTTTTTTTTTTTAACTGGCATGTGATGGCATTTCAATGGTTGCATATTAACAGTACAGTCTGTCTCAATTTTTCTGGTCAGGAAATGACCGTTTAGGAACATTCAGTAAGCCTAAGACCTTATTTTGTTAATCTTGATAATCATAAGTGTTTAGGAAGGCATGTTGACCTGTAGTTTAAGCTGAGCATTTTAAATTTAATACAACTTTGATGAAAAGCGAATAAATTTCCCAATTCATATTTGTGAAGTATTTAAGATACCTAAGGAGTTAATCTATTATTTATTTATCTGCATCTTCAAATAATTAAGCTGTAGTTCAAATTTGAAAACACTTACCTTCAAAGGATACAGCAGACAAATATTCAGATTCTGAGTTGCATTTGAGGTAAACATTCTTCCTGATTGACATTATTTTCCAGTTAGTTAGGAAGAAAAAAAATGTAATAAAGTTAAGGACAAAATATCCAAAGAGATAAATACAATGATCACTACAGATGGAAGTCTAAAACTGCACTCTGTAAAGAAGTGTACCAGTATCTTAAGTTGATTCCGATTTTTTTGGCTCTAATCTCAAAGGGAAATTTTAAATTTGCTTCAGAGGACTTTCAATCAGGTTCTCTACAAACCAGAAATTAAATTTATTGCAGTAAATAATACAACTTTTAATATTTCTTTCACTGTAATTGGGTGAAAACATTTATCTTTAAAATAAAGAGTGTAATAAATGCTTTAAAGTCACAAAACTGGGCAGCTCTGATGAGTATGTCAGTGTATGATACACTATGGTTTTCTCTGCTAGATGATGAAGCTTCAGAATCCATGCTGGCAGGGATCAGATAATAATTCCATAGAAAACATATTTGTGTAAAATACCATGGCCTTTTGGGTCTTTGGAAATTGCATTAGCAAATGCTTTACTCTGTTGAGATAAGATGAACTGGAAGTATGGTTTGATCAATTCCATTGTTTTGAATTTCTCTGAACATCACGATGAGCATTATTTCTACTACAGTAACTCTAAAAGCTTTCTATTTAAAGATTCTGAGGAAGCTTAAATGGACCATAAATAAGACGGTGAAAAATAAGTAGAACTAATGAGAGAAAATTGTCACTCCTTTCCAATTTTCTTAATACTCCTTGGAAAAGAAAGTAGTTTATTAAAGCTAACAGCAATAATGCAGCCTGAAATCCATGTAAAACAAAACTTAAAAATCACGGTCATTGAACATATAAATAGATGGAATAAAAAAACATGGAATAAACCTTCTGGGCTAACACAAATGGTATATGATCACTTAGGAAGAGCATAAACAAAACTGCTGTGTCTTTGGAGTTGATTTGAAAGTGATTTGAAGTTTTAAATGAATTTTACATTAAACAGTAACAAGGAAAAAAAAAATAGGAATGAAACAGGTCTCCATTTCATGTAAGTCTCTTAAGTTAAATTGGACTACAAAGCAATCTTGCTGCTTGTCTGTAGCTGTGCATTGCCTCTGCGGCTGTAGTGAGCCGCTGCTAACAGGAAGCCTGGAGAGCGTCTCCTCCAGAACAGCCCTCAACTTCCCAGCAATGGTGTTTCCCTCAGAAAAGGGAGCAGCAGGCTGCAATTCCCAGGGAAGCAGTTGGGACCCAGGCCCTCAGTTCCTGATCTAGCAGTCTTGCTACTAGGATAGTAAATGAAATCTTGGTGACATTATGATATTACCACCAGCATTGAGCGTTTTTTGTTTGTTTGTTTTAATGAACTTAGTTTTGGATACCTGAGTTATGGATGGGGTTGGGGGCTTTTCATTCCAAGTAGAGGGAGGATCTGAACTGCATCTTGGACTCCGCTTCTGAAGTTCCAGGGACTAGAAAATGTAAATATACCCCTACATTCAGTACTTCCAGCTGGCTAGCTCAATGCTGGGGATTTTGTAAATCGCTCTTCTTCAAAGCATTATTTTTCCCCATATTTGTGACTAGCCCTCAGGACCTAATTAATATTGTTAAATAACTGCTTCTAGCATTGAATAGCTTTTCATTTCAAGGTAATGGAACTCTGTTGAGCAAATATGTAGTAATTTCTCCAAAAATAACAATCTACCAACCTACAGTGTGTGGTATCTTCTAGGTCAGTATTTCTGAGCTTTACCTTATACTTTCACAAAATCAGAACACATCATTGCTAAAATGAAAGATGTTTTTCTCTTGTTTTGCCATATTTAGATTCAGGTAACATGCCTAATGCCAAAATGTACTACCACTGCACGTTAGAAGATTATAATTAATATAATGCTCTTACCTAAATTATCATTTAAATGCTTTCTGATGGATATGGTTAAGTAGTGAACAACAAAAGGATTAAATTACTTACTGGATCCTTGATTGATTGAAGTGATACATGTCCTGGATAAAACATAAATATTGCAGAAAATAATCCAATATGACATCTCTGGCATTCAACTATAGCTTAAATTATAGAGTGGTCAGTAAATGATCTTAAGCTGTTTAAGGTTTCATCAGCTGTCTGCAAGATTGATTTTCTTCAAAATTACTGTACTAAAATGTTTTCTTTTGTTGTTGCGCTGACTCAGATCACAAACCACAATTTTAAAATCGACTCTTATTTACAAAAATGCTTTGACATAGTGCATTTGTTCAGCCTAAGCAACAATAAAGGATTGTGGTATCATTTTGAAGAAGGTTGTTTGACAGACCCTGTTTGTTTATTTGGAGTAATGTGAGCTGCATTCAGAAAATGTTATATTTTGTTTCATGATTGTGTACATTCTCTCCCACTGCTCCCAGGCAAGCCCTGTAAGCAGAGAAGACACAGATTTAGACCTTGTTTCCATGACCAGTGGAAGTGCTTTGACTCAGAACAGAGAAAAAAATAATCAGCCACACAGACATTCAGCAAGATCGGCAAGTAAGTTGTGGGGTTTTTCATTATCAGTTTTGAAGATCATTAAAATGCTTTGGTAGAACTGAGTAGACTTGGAATCCCCAATAACACGTGTGACTGCTCTTTCTGTGTCTTTCTTACCTAAAATCTTCCCATATTTTTTCTGCAGTTCTGTTTAGAAACTGTCTCATTAATATCTATAGAATTTTCTCTTGTAATTTTAACCCACAGGAGGTCCCCTGTGATGTTTATTAAATCTTCAGATGGTTGATGTTTTACAAGATTATTACTTTTCTCTTAATTATAAAACAGGGTATTTTACTCGCAAAGTTCTTTTTTTACGTTCTCCCTCCACATATTACCAAAATAAGTTTGTAAAGTACATCTTTTGTTAACTGAATATCAGGACACACATCCACACATCAAGTCACAGATTTCAATTATGTTGACTACCAAGTATGATGTAGTACATTCTTACTACTGTACTTATTTACTATGTGAATCCTTTTTAAGCCATATGTCATCTTTAAGATAAGTCTTTAAGTCTTACAGTCTTGCAGTCTTACAGTCTTTTAAGTTCATTTAAATTATCAAAAGAATTTATATATGAAAAAGTAACACTTGAAGCTCATAAAAAGTAGCATTTTAAGTTGCATGTTTTATTTGTGTAATTTTACTGAGGAAAATGTTAACATATTTGTAGTATTGCATACTGTATTTTGCATGTCATTTTTATACAAAAGGAATTTTGCAAATATCATTTCAAAACTCAAAAATGTACGTTATAGAAAATATATGCGCTATTAAAAATCAGGTAACATTTTTGAAATTCCTGAAACTGTATAAGCAGTGAATTTTCTTGAAACTCTTTATGTCAAAATAGAAAACAAGTTATTTCACAAATACTATAGAATTTCTGTGTCTGCTTATTTTGATTAGACTTACTGACTTTTGAGTTTAAATTAATTTTGAATTAAATTTAAGTATATAAAAACATATAAAAACACATAAAAATACTTATCTCTATTTTATGACATATTTCTAAAATACTTTTTGAATAAAAATTTATTTACACTAATTTAGCTCAATAAACGTGAATGCAATGTTGTTGGTGCTTATTCACTTAATTTCTGTTCCTAAAATTAAGCTAGATAAAAGCAAAGCTCCTAGTATAAGGTAGGTGCATCCATGAAGCAAGAATATGATTTTTTCTGTCTGCTTACCATCTTAGAGAGGAATTAATTGCATCCCAAATATTCCTGTTCCTCTTCACTGGCTACTGATAAAGTCCTACTATTTAAATGAGATTCCTAATTCTTAGGTTAGTGAATTCAGGTGGAACAAGTCTAAGCTATTAATGCCAATGGCAAAATTTTCATTGTATGCATATATTCACAATAGGATGTACGCATAAATCTTGAATAATTAGATTAAATAGTATATGATACACTAATGTCAACGTATAATTACTGTCTATGTGGTAACTTACACTATGTTGCTATTGAGAAAAATAAACAAGAAGAAGCCCTTTCTCTGAAGAAAGCCCTATAACTTGTGCTGTTTCGGAGCTTGAATATGATCAAGAAAACAAGTGCCATTTTATATTGTAACTTAATAAAGAAGAGAATGAAAAAGGACTGGGAAAAGGAAAGAACAATCAACAAGCAGAGTCATATGTGTGAGACACAGGCAGTTTACTGTGTCTGGTAATCTGTGTGTGTTATAGCAGAATACTTATCGGCTATAGCACATTCATATATTTATTCTCTTGTCAGTGGTACAGGAAATCAAGGGGGGAAAGGAGGCTCCAAGTAATGTCTTCTGTCTTCCTACTTATGTTTCTACATATGCATCTATAAAAAAGTCATCATAATGAATTTTAGAAGATTAAACAGTAGTGATGCATTAAATTGTAATGCATATTATATATAAAACCAGACCTCACCATTATCTTTATAAAGTGTATATGCAATATAGAGACATGTTAATGTTATTAGGTCAGTTTGATAGATAGTTTTGGTTTTCAATAATTTACAGTAAGTTACCTCTGTGGTATCATTAATTTGAAAATATTAGATATTTGCATTTATATTTTGACATTACTATTGTATTCATTATAAAATATTTCCTGTGGAGTAATTTCTGTTGGTTTCTCTCTGAAATATTTAATGAAGAATCTTATAAACTATTTTAATGATTCAGTAAGTATATCTTGAATTAGCACTGAACTTATTTTACAGATTGACTTAGGAATGTAACTGTCACCTTGGAGTTAGCTGTTAAATCAAGTCTCTGTAACCCTTCTTTCACTCAAAATTACTAGTCATTTCTTAAAAAAAAATGGTTGGAGTGAATTAATAAAAAGTTATCCTCCTGAGCTATCTTAATTCTGTTCTTTGTCATAAAGATGTATTAAGGAAGAAGGGAAATGCTCTGGGCACAGTGTGTCTCAGTTTAATTAAGTAAAGCATTTTTCTATCTCAATTTAAGTAAGGAATTTAATGTTGTTCCGTGCTGTATATCCTGAATATCCTGTGTATTAAATTGACTCAACTTTAGGGGGAAAAAATGAGTAAAAAACAGCCTCTCACCCTAAAGGACAAGAGAGATACAATTGTTCACTGAGACTAACTAGTTATCTAACTAATTTAGTATCTTGACTCAGTGGTGACATTTCAAATATGCTGGGTTATATTGTTTCCAGAAATCGTGGTTATTTCTTTTTATTCCCTGGTATCTCTTTTTTGTTGTTGTTGTTGTTTTCTATTTCTTCAGGGCTTTTTTATCTCCCCATTTTTGTCCATTTTAATCTGGACACTGCTAAATCGTGATCTCTCTGGTACCTTGTTCCAATGAGTTGCAAAAGGAAATATGTGTGTTTTCATGGTTATTTTCCAACTTTCAACTTCACATTAGCTTACCTTGTCTCTCTACAAAAGGTCAGGAAAAAAAAATTAGATGTGTCCCCACTCATGTGTTCCCTATAACATACATATGTGGACCGTGATGGTTAGTGGTTTGTAGTCAGTGTTATGTAAAGTTTGAATATCAACCCTACACATATTTTTTTTTTTTTTTTTTTCGGGTCCAGGAGCATGGGAGCAAATTAATAATAAGAAAATCTGTTTGTGAGTGAACTGATTTTGTAGTCAGTTCTAAATTACAAGGTGGACATAGAGATATTTTGCAAGAATTGAAAATTAATTTTGTGATAACTAGCTAGGAACAGATGAATTTTTAGACTAATATCTAACTGGTGACCGTACTATGACAATCATCAGTCCCCTTTCAACTCCTAATTCTCCTAATGAGGTCCTCTCTAACCTGTGTTACAGTTCATTTATATCTTCTACATTGCCTTCCTATCACCACGATATCACAAAGCAGATTTTTTTTCATTAATTCTACTTCTTGTCTTTTGACCTACACTGTTTTATAGTAAATTGTAGATGTATAGAAATTGTTTCAGAAGTACAATCTGAACTTTGAAAATTTGAAAGTAGAATGTAATGGGAGCTTTGTCTTTAACTGTAATTGAAAATACTGCCTGGAATTCTTTGTTCTTCTCTTCCCTAGTCTTTCAGAGAGTCTCTGATTTCAATAAAATATTACTTTTCACAAAGAAAAAAACAACCCGTAGGCCTGAATCCTGTCATTTCTTAATCATCTCTATTTCTAAAACCAGTCTTTAAATGCTGTCTTCCTTGCACAACATGTATCTGTTTGTTTCTCAGATAAATTCCAGCTCTACAGTTCTGTTACTCCATGGAATTAAATTAATGAAGTTTAATAAGGCCTTTCTTACAAGGGAAGACTTAGAACTTTTATTGTCTTTTCTACTCTTTTATTTGAATTGATACTCTTTTGCCAATTACTGTATTTTTTCCTCCCTGATAGAGCTCCTTGCCTTTTTTTATTGCTTTTCTTTCCTTCAATAAATGAATCCTGCACAAAATCTTCAACTCTGTTTTAAGCAGTGCTGCAGTTTCACTTATTTGAAAAATTCCTGCTTCTTTCCTTCAACATTAGTATTGTCTTTATTTTCCAGCTCCATAGTTGTTGTCCTTCTTTTACAATCTCTAGTCTCTCTATTATCTCTCAGATCTTACTTTTAAGCTCTCTCTTTGTGCCTTTGTTCATATTTTGCTTGGGAGGTCTGTTTTGGGGTCTTAGGGGTTGAGGATGGGGTTAGTTTTGCTTATACAATCTCCATGAAAAATTTGTCATGTTTCAGAAACTAAGACACGTCTCAGAAACATGCAGTCAAATATGGAGATACTTCTGTAGCAGACATTTTAATTTTATGGCATTTACTTGCTTAGTAGACTTACTAGATAATAGTAAACATAATATTAAAATTTAGGCTCTGTCCTTAAAAATGTGTAGAAATGCTACACATTTGTAGGGGATATTTACAGTACTGATTACTTAATTTTCTCAATTAGTAAAATGTTGATTCCAATTTACCTTAGAACTTAAATCTAAGGATCAAGCCGTCTCTTCTGTAAGCTATCATAGGCAAGACGATCATGTGAATGTCAGTAAGAGATTGTTCTGTACTATGATTTGTTTTTTACTCAGAAAATAAATACATAAAATGGATGGCAAAACGTTCTACAATTCTGAAGTAGTTAAAGCTTACCAGATTTTGATACCTCACAGGAATTCATTAATATTTCCAATGATTTGAACATGCCTACATTCAATTCAACGCTTGGTGTTCAATGATATTCTTTCCACTCAGATTCCTTGGTATGCTTTACCATAGAAAAGTATAAAATATACCTCAGAAACAGGGCTGTCAATCTATTTTACATTAATTCATAGCATAGATCTATGTGGCATGTTAGCTTAGAATTGAACTCAGACAAAAAGTTGTGCAGAGTGGTGCATAGTTTAGGATTGGCACACCTCCATAGGAAGTTAACATTCTTTAAGGACTTTCAAATTAAAATTCAGTTATATGCTGCCACCTTACTGTATACCTACACAGTAAAAAGATAAAGCTTATAATGTTAATATGATGTCACATCCATATTTTACATCTGACATTATATTGATACAGTTATTTAAATAATCACAAAAAAAATCATTGTTCTAGAAATGAATCA
Source organism: Crypturellus tataupa (assembly GCA_034781795.1). Lineage (NCBI taxonomy): Eukaryota > Metazoa > Chordata > Aves > Tinamiformes > Tinamidae > Crypturellus > Crypturellus tataupa. The sequence goes on from JAWLRI010000039.1 coordinate 8,131,887, forward strand.
ATCAATACAATACTCCTCATGTTATTTTAAGCATGATTCAGTATATTGAACTTTACTTAATGTTCCATATGTAAGAATGCACAGCGTGTTTGAATTTCTTCCTGTGCTGACTTAGATACTTAAACCTGCTTTTCCATTTAGGGTAAGTGAATGTTCCTGATATTTTATACACGAGACATACATATTTTATACATGTGAGAGAAAATATTTGACTGTGTATTTGACTAGATATATATTGTGATCATTTTTAAGTAGAAATCGCATTTCTCCATTTCCAATTGTTTCCTGACTTTTAGGGTACAAAATACTTCGTACTCACTAAGGTATTAGTAAGTATTTATGAACGATTTATCTGCAAACTATTCATTTATTTACTTATTCATTTTCCGTTACACATTATTCTTGCTCTGCCCTGAGCAAGAATCCCTCCATGACCTTCTTTATTACATCCATTCATGTAGTAATTAAGAATTTCACAAATATGGAAAGAATCCTTCTCTACAAAATTACTATAAGCTGAAAATGTATCCTTATCAGAAAAGCAAAAGGAGAAAATGAGTATTTTGAGTTACTGAATTTGAATTACATTATGACATGTTTTTGTTAGAGTGGATTGCATTATAAGCACTGCTATGAAAGCACAGCTACCATTTACTCTGCCATGACTGATAGATATCAGAAAAGCTGATACACTAAGTACTAAAAAAGGAGAAATGCCCAGTTAACTCTTACGAAGATTAAGTGGTTTTCCAGATATCCACAAAATGGAGGCAGAAACAGAATTCAGGGCAGTATTAAATCACCTAACCATGGAATTTTGCATCCTCTACTTCTTAGAGGATGCAAAGAAGAATCTAAGAGGAAGAAGATTTTTAGATTCTTCTGCCTCATTTGGTTCACAGTTTCAGAAACAACAAATGCAAGAAACAACTATGCAGGCTCCATTCATTCTTACAGTAAAAATACCTAGAGGGGGGGAAAAAAAGTCACATGATTAAGATTACCAAAATGCAGACTTCAATGAAAACATAACTAAGAATTCATATTGAACTTCAGCTCAGACTTTTCCTAAAGTCTATCACTGTGTTTACAGCCATGTGTTTATTTTGTTAGAGGGTGTGTCTGAATGCTACAGTTTTTTTGGGTTTGGTTTGGTTTTAGGAAAAGCAAGTAAAATAAAAATCAATTCTGAGAAATTGATGCCCTCCCAATAACTTAGTTATCACTTGGGACCTGGGAAGCAATAAACCCACCACAAGGATCTCTGTCATATGAGATAGTAGTCACATTAGGTGTCGATTCCTGAGGAATATTTGTCAGGTAGCTTCAGAAATATTTCCCAAATCAGACTGGAGGAAAACTCAGTAATGTTGGAGAGTTGTTGTACTGGAGGACAAAAAGTTTGTCTGCATACTTTTTTCCATAGATAATACTTTTTTTTTTTTAACTTGTCTTTTGCATGGCTGACTTTTACTTATTTCTGGTATTCCCTAGTTCTTTTTCTCATAACTAATTCTTGCTTTTACTTCTTTGACTTCTTTTTCCAGCCTGCACTTCCTCTCCCATTCCCTCTTAGATTTCCTTTCCAAAGGACCCATGCATTGCTATTTCTGTTTCCACAGGTCCCTATGTATTTTTTTTTCCTTTTTCCTCTTTAATCCATATTGTACCCATAATTATAGGTTATTCCAAGGAATAGTTATTCCTTGGTGGTATTTTAGTTCGTTATATAAACTAGGAAGTTTAAATATCTTCCAAATTTATTTAATGTGTTTTATAGTATTGTTTAGGGAGGTCTTTTGCCCAGACTCCTCATCTGCTTATTCTCGGTTCACTTGCTTATCATTGCCCATATTTCCTCTTCTTTTAATTATGTCAGTTCTGAGAGGTAGGGCCAGTCTAGCGCCACTTAATCCCTATTCTTTATTCTGTCTCAGGTCACTTTTACTGATTCAAAACTCCCTTATTCCCTATGCTGTCAGGTCGTTGTAGCCTCTGTGCTTGTGCTTGTTTCAGTCTGCTTGCCAAATTAGCCCTAGTTCATCTCATCGTAACCCCAGGTCAGTCTCATTTCTCTCTCAGGTTTTAATTGCAACTCTCTACCACTTCTCTCTGTCTCCTGCCTATAGGAGCTTTGGTTCTTATCCTCTCCATGGTTCCTCCTCGCTGGTAGCTGGGTTCCATCTGGCCCCGAGAGCGGATTACAGGAAGGCTCCGAAATTCCCTGACCTAGCATGACCTTCAAGGTTATTTTTAGGAATAGTCTCACTTAGCCACTTGTAGCATCACGGGAAAGCGTATTCTGTGTTGACTGATATTTTAAGGAATACAGCAAAGAAAAAACAAACAAACAAACCAAAAAAAAAAGTCTCTTCTACTTCTTGAAACTTCAATTTATTGCATATTTCATCTAATATGGAGAGCTCTTACCGCAAAGACTCCATTACTTGGCAGATTTTCAGTCTCTTCTGCAAAGGGCAGCATAAATATCTCACACATTCTTAAAAGTGTCTAATCTTACAGAAATCTTCAGTCAAATGCAAGCACAAAAATTCATCCTAAATGATCAAGATGATGAAATGCATAACATTTATGAAAAAAAATATGGATCATAATTTATGAAATGAAGATTGTAGAAATTTCATCAATAAATTATATCTTTATAACTTTAGAATTTTGATTTATAACTTTTAAAGTCACTGTTCTTGAAAATTCTTATGTCTGTGAATTCCCTTAGATGCCTGAGTGACGTGTGATATATGATTTATGTAGGTGTTCTCATGATCAAGTAAAGAATAATTCCAGTGTTTCATAAATAAAAATATTTAAATTAATTGTTTCTATACAGTGCAACTAAAAACCCAGATACTTATGATTCTGACTCCAATATGGCCATAAATAACAATACTAAAAGCATTTCTTCATAGATTGTAGCTTTTACCTTTTTTACAGACCTACTAGACCAAGGTTCTTGCCAGAGCTTAAATTGATATAAACGCTTTGCTGCTAAGAATTCGTTCTGGTCACTTTCATTAAAATGTTGAATTTTTTTCTCCATGCCTCCTTAAGATGTATTTGCTGTTAAGTAATACAATATGGTAAAGACTTTGAAATAAATTTTCTATCCAGACATACAACGTTAGGTGTATCGATGGATACCCTATGACGTATATTATACATCATAAAATTTCCATCATAACCTATTTAACAAAGCTTTTCTTCTTGGATACCAAGAATTTCATTCAAAGCATTTTACATATTGCATTACTTATCAAAACAGAGGATATGTAAACCTTGACATTTGTTAAAATACCTAGGCCTTAACCAAAAAAGACCAGAACAAATCAATAGCAGAAAACAGATTAAACAACAGAAAAGTGACTGCTTGAATATAAGAGCATGTTCACCAAACCCAAGACAAGCTTTCAGCACATACTCAAAATAAATGGTTATTTGGTATAAGCAAGCATCTGAATATATCTCTAAATATACTGGAGTTTCACAAAGTCAAAAGTTTCAGTTCAGTTCAGTAACAATTCAGTTGAAGTATAGTAAATTATTATTACAGCTTCAATCTTCGAAAGCCTGGTTTGGGATAAAAGAAATTAATTTGCTTTTCTTGGCTACGATTTTTTTCCCATGAGTAGGTATTAGAATAACTATATATCATGTTAAATTATACTTAATAGACTTGCCAGATTCTATTTAATCATTGTATCAATAATGATAAATAATATTATTATTTTATGGTTGTCAAAAATATCAGTGCTACATAAAGTAAAACCAATGTAATGCTTCTAATTTATACTTACATGCAAGCTCGAGAAATGTGTTTGCTATTGCCTTTGAGTAAGACCAGTTACAAATATACTCACAGAATATATATAAAAAAGTGCTATAATAATAACACCTACAATTATTCATAAATCACAATTTACTTATGAAAATGTGTGTATGTGTATATATGCATTTGTATTCATATCATTAAAGGATATCCCTTATAGAAGGCATTATAAAAAATAGCAAAATATGCTATTATTATTATTCATTTTTGTCAGTCAAAGCCTTCTGATAATAGATTTTTTTACATTCATATTTGCTGATACCTAAACCAACTAATTTATGAGAAGCACTTCACATTTTATGGGGGAAAAAAAATGTGATAACTGCAAATCCAAGCTTGCTGTAGCAGCTGTTCACAATATCTTATAATAGAAATATTAAACATCATTATAAGGTAGAGACGTTAGCCCTCAGAGGGGAAAAAAAAAAGAGAAAGCACATTCTGAGGAATGTTTTATGAAACATACCTGAATTTCAACCTAGTCTTGCAGCACTTCAGGTATATATTTCATAGACTATTTGAGAAATGCAAAGTGTTTTCATTTCTAGCAGTTACTAATTTTTTGTATACCCTTGTTTTATTTTCTATACATTGAAGAAACTTTCTATAATTTTCTACCTTTTCTTAAAAGAAAAAATATCCTAACATGGTAAAATTGCTCATTTTCATGTATAATATTAAAACCATTAAAACCATCAGGAAGTGATGCAATATGCTTAAGGAAGATTTTTAGGTTCAATCGTTTAATTCAAAATGACATTACTCTCTTGTCTTCTCTTGTCCCCTTAAATTCCAACCATTTAACTTGGAATATTTATTGGAATATTACTTGGGGGGGGAAATGCTTGGATTACTGTTTTAATAATGTAAAGTTAGACCTGTTTTCAACACAACCGTTGGCAACAACATAACTAGACTTTTATGCCACTCCGACTCAGACTTTTTTTGAGAATTCATCTTAAGGGAAGGCTGAATCTCCAGATCAACTCTGTCATACCTCACTCCAGTAGAACCAGTAACTGCAACAGCAGTCCTGGTAATTATACCCATCTCTTAGTACTCTTTACTAGACATCAAGGAACTTAATCAGAAGAATCAGCAATATCATGTCTATTTCAGGGATGGGAAGATGGGAGAGGCAAAGAGAATTATTTGCATTCTTTGCACTTTATAACAAAACTAGCTTTAAGTCTAGATTAGTTGCACAGTACCTACAAAATTTATTTTATTGGGTTGAAAGTGCTGAAGGAGTGCGTGAAGAAGGAATACAGAGTAGGCTATGCTTTGACTAATTTTTCCAGATTGCTATTATATAGTGAATTTAAAATGCACCCTAGGAAATTTATCCAGCACTTTAGGACAGATAGATAAAGAAAAAGTGAGCCACAGCTGTCAGACTTGCAGATCATTCCCTCTGAATTGCAAATCCTGAATTCAAGGGAGTCTACACTTCTAGATTATCATCTGGGAACTTGCAAAAAAAAAAATTCTTTTAGGCTGAGAAATTTATCCTGCCCCATAACTGAGACCACAGATCTACAAACTTGGGTCTACAAATCCTGGTTCGCACAGACATATAGAGCACTGTTTTGTTAGGCAGCTTATAGACACTCAAAGTTAAAAAGTTACTACATCTTGCTTATGAAATATATGAATATCCTCTAAATAATGCAGAAGTCAATTACAATTAACAAAATAAAAATAATAAATCTGTGAACTTCTGACCGTGAAGTTTAGACAAGCATAGTTCATACAGTAACAGACATAACTGTCATTCTGCCAAAATACAAAGATATATCATTAATGTATAAAGATTTTCCATTAGTGTCTTATAACAAATTACATCAAAACTTTTTTTTTTAATAAATGAGTTATAAACATTTCATAGCAATGGAAGTACGATACATTCCATCCAAAAAAAAACAATGCATGCAGTTATAAGTAGAAAGCAAAAAGCCCTACATTTACAGATTAAGTCCATCATTAAAATAAAAGTTAGCAATACAGAGAGTTTTAAGAAAAAGTGAAGTTATTAGTCCAGAAAAGATCAGTCTTAGGCAATTAAAACGTAGTTGACTTCACATTTTGCTAAATTTATACTATCCCTTTTCAGCTAACTTTCAAATTTATAGTTATTTTTGTTCTGATATTTACATTTATTCTATTTTAAAGTGAATGTAATAAAAATATGTATTTCATCAAAATGCAGAAATAAATAACT
>JAWLRI010000039.1:8154136-8164858 GCA_034781795.1 Crypturellus tataupa
GGCGCCGCCCGCCGCGGCGCGGCCGCAGATTCCCTTTATATATTTTTAATTTGATTTAAATACTTTAATTTTAATTATTACTATATATTTTTATCCATTTTTTTCCGGAAAAAAAAATGTAACCGTGAGTTGCGGCGAGCCGTGCCCACCACCCTTGCCAGGCTGCCAGGTACCGCTAAAAGATGCAAATCGGAAGGTCATTTTGGTCGCATTTCCGAGCATTAAAAGATCGGGCTGCAACGACAGCGCTTCGCTGGTGTGTTGCTAAATAGCGCGTAACACGCGTATATCCCATGATTGCTAATGTAGATTTAAAAAATAATGCTAATTCAGATAATTCAAATAACTTTGCTCAATATTATTTTCCTTTCCTAGATGCTTTGCAAACGAGAACATGGACCAACCTGTTTTATAAACAGCCTATAATTTTGCTCATTATTTCTACAGTATAATAATTCAATGCTCACGAAACAACGTAAAATATCTTATCCAGTAGAAGGTCGGAAAATACTGTTAAAATCTTCTGTAGTAACGCCACTAAAGTTATCTTAATTTTTTTACTTCATATAAGTCTTAAACTTTTTTTTTTTTTTTTTTTTTTTGAGAACATCATTTTGTAGGAAACAGTTCATAAGGAACAGACAGACTTCTGCAAGCACAATTTACAAAAAGTACAGAAAATTGATTAACAGATTGAGGCTTTTCTTAATTAGTTCGTTTCATGTGTGCCTTGGGGGCTCTGGGGCATTTCCTATCTGTGTGTTGATGGTAAGTATTTGACATTGTGTTTAGTTAAAATCACCTCGGACTCCTCGTATATTACATGACAACTATGTAGTTTGTTTCGTCCTAAAAATGGGATTTTTAACATTTTCTTTCCTGTCTCTGGAAGCAAATGAAAAAATAAGGAATTTCGAATCTTGTAACGTTTTGCATATTTTTAAGTGATATATGTAAAAATAAAAAAAAGTATATAATATTTTAATTTCTTATTAAGAATCTACAGAGGAATATTTCTTATGTCGCTTAGATTTTACCTAAAGATAAACAGTTCCTGCAATCCTGATATAAAGCGTATGAAAACATCTCTTAACTAGTTAACATTTTGCAGAAACTATTTTATAACCATAACAAACTTAATTGTAAACAATTCCACTTTACAAATCTGAGAGCAGCTAGTGGATCCTAAAGAGTCTGCAAAGCGAGGCTATTTTTCAGTTTTGTGTGCTTTTGCTCCCCGATTTGTCAGTTTTCACCTATTTAGTTTATGTTATAGTTTTTCCATAGAAATTGAGCGGTTTTCGTTTATCTGCTTCTGAATTTAAGGAACATTTGTCAATAGCTTTATGCCACTTATTTTATTTGAAAATCTGTTTTGCACTAAGATTCCTTATCTGGGCAACTCCAGTGGGAGCTGATTTCATAGAGAATTATCTATTTTAGGTAGCAGAATTTAGCAGAATAGAAGTATTCTCATGTGACTCCTTAAACAAAAACAACAAAAAAAATCGAAAGCAGTTCTCAGTTCATATTTTATGAATTCTGTGTGTCAATATATATTTTTAATTGTGATTCATATTATCAATACTTTCTCCACATTCTCATATAGAAATAGTTTTTAAGTAGAACCCAGTTCATCATGAAACTGTTGTATACGAGCGCTTGAGTCTGAACTCCCCTTTTAACCACTTATTTCCCCACCCCGCACACAGTGAACTATGGAATTACTAAAGTGGAGGGACAGCCGCTGCACACAGAGCTGAGCAGGCCTATGGACAACTGCAGCAACCTTAGGATGTCTCCGGTGAAAGGGATGCAGGAGAAGGGTGACCTGGATGAACTTGGAGATAAGTGTGACAGCAACGTCTCCAGCAGCAAGAAGAGGAGGCATCGCACAACTTTCACCAGTTTGCAGCTGGAGGAACTGGAGAAAGTTTTCCAGAAAACTCATTACCCCGATGTCTATGTAAGAGAGCAGCTAGCTCTGAGAACGGAGCTCACTGAGGCCAGAGTCCAGGTAGGAACCAGCCTCAGCATTTCTGCGGCAAGTTACGCGTCTTAGGGATTGACCAATGACTCTCTTGGGGATTGTACAAAAACCTGTAAGGTTATAGTAATTAGCCTCTTTTTCTTTTTTTTTCTTTTTTTTTTCCTTTTTCTTTTTAATTTATAGATATAAACTGCTATGATAAACTAAATGGTTACTTTTAAAATAATTTGTGCTTGAAAGTTGTTTAAAAGATGAGAAAAAAGACTTCAGTACAGATGGAGGCTTGATTCATCTGGTAACCCTGTTTTACAACCAGACTTCCAATCAGTGAATGCGCAAAGTGTTAACGTGTAAAGATCCCATTAAAGGGAGATGCTGTAGTTCAGACTGGTGGTGATACCGAACGCAAACACAGAGGATTCTCCATGTGTTATGAAACAAAAAGTACAGACTAAAAAGTAATCAAATTCTTTACCTCTACTCATGAAGTTACAATGAAGTTGCATATATAGACAAGTGTGTATATATTCAGTGTGTATTCACACCCATGAATGTATGTGCGTGTGCATGTGCCTATCTGCGTAGGGTGGGAATTCGGTACTTTTATTTCTGCAGAATGGAATTAGTTTAATGCTTGCAAAATTGGGCAGGACATTTGCTTGCTTTTAAACTTGCACAACCAACTCATAATGCTGTTTTAACTTCTAAGCGAAACATACTGTTGACCACTGAGTGCTGCATTTGACTATGTTAACGATGTACAAAGTTGATTTATTCAGTATGTGCATGTACAGTAAGGCTGAAAATATTTATGTCTTTGAATGTGTAATGGTGAGAAAAGAAGCTAAATATACGGGAAACAGAGTTCTTTCCCTCTTAAGATATCTTCCCGCACAAATGGGTGTGAGCTGTCTTTGGTGAGTTTGTCCTATTTTTAGAGATCTTCCCCATTCCGGTAATACTCATCCTTTCAATTTAGGGAATAGGAGTGATGTAGTTTCTTACTGACTGGGATTCATTTTTTTAATTTAGTGACTTGAATATGATAACAACTTCACAACTTGTAATTAAACACATACTCACACATGTATATAAAGAAAAAGACGTCAGCGCACATGCATACAACTGAAATTAAACCAAGATCACTTTCAGAAACTAGTTCAGCTAATTAATTTTATAAATAAATGCTCTTTTCATGTCTATTCAACCAGATGGCATGTTTGCTATTGTCATCTGAAAATAGAGTTAAAATTCTTCCATCAGCTACATCGATAAAGTATCATTGATGTCAATATTCAATTTAATTTAGTTCAGTGTTCTTTTTTTTTTCTTTTTTTGTTAAACTCTTCAGATTCCGTGGAATCCCTTCCCTCCAGAATTTGGAAGATCTTTTGAAATACGACTTCCATTCATTAGAATTCATTAGCATTTACCCTGACTTAAAAGAAAATGCTAGCTAGAAAATGCTATTTAACTGCTGCTCTTCCAGTTGCATAATTCTGGAATTATGAGAAATATTCCCTTAATAAAGGGTTATAATAAACCGAATTATTTTTTTTTCCAGAGTTGCAGAAACTTTGTGTGGTAAAAGTATTAACATTAAGAAAGCATATGTGAAAGCTTAAGTATGTCTGCAGTAGACTTTCACATACTATACTATTTTTTATTTTATTTATACAAATTTTGCTTTTTTCTATGCATAAAAAACAACTGATCTTTGCATTTCTGATATGTCAAATATGAAAGGAAATGGTGAACATTTTTATCCAGGGCAGCAACAGTATTCCATCACAAGATTAAGCAATTTAGAAGGTCTTACATCATTAGAGGCAAGCATCTGGCAATTCAAGGATAACAAGCAGCAGATTTTTATATTGCTTTTTGGAGGCAAATGGTTACTTTATCTCTGCCAAGAGTCATTTTCTAGTAAAGTGTTGTAAACAGAAACATTTTGGAGGATTGTCAAAGGAAAAAAAAGTATGCCTTTTTGTTATTATTATTTTTCTCCTTTAGTTACTATAAATTCAAGCAAATTGTTTGATTTAGGTTAGTAGGCCAATCAGCTGGATACTTTACACATATTTCCCTTCACCACCATTTCTTCACAATCCAATTTAATTTTTGAGCTGCATACATGCAGAGAGCGCCAACCTGAACCTAATTTATCTAAGTTGTTCTCTTTCCTGCTGCATGTCAGTGTAGTAATTGGCACCCATTTTAAGGAGATTGTCAAGGTCTTTTTTCAATGAAAGAACCTCATTACTAAATTCCCTTAGTGTGTTCTTGGTGCCTCCTGTGGAGACAGGAGAAATTTTTCTTTCTTTTTGCTGAGCTTCAGGCATAATAAATAATACAAATTTACCAACAAGATCCCTAACAATATATATTTTTGGCAGTTGTATGCATGGGTTTTGCTTTGACTGCTGAGTGGATTTTTATAAACTGCAGAAACTAAATTTGTAACAAACCTTTGGAAATTGAAATAAGCAAAAATACGCCTTACTTAAGCAGCATCAAAGGGGAATTAAGCTCTTCAGAGGCCAAGGCAAAAACTGTGTTATAAAACAAATAGTATTCTTTTTTTCCCCCTTTTTTTTTAATAACTCACTATCAAAAAGTCACAAAATATCCCTCAAAAGGGGATTTATGATCAATGTCTATCAAAAATAGATCTATTCAAACACCATGTCTTTCTAAATGGATTCATAAAGGGGTAGGAATGTAAGAATATTAATCAATTCTATTGTTCAAATAAAAAATAATGATGCTATTAAATGTATGACATTTTAAAAGAGTAAAATTTGTTTATAGCTGAACAATAAGGAACGACTTGGATAATATTGCCTTTATAAGGAAGGAGTTACTTGGCTTAGTAGTCCCTTTAGTTCATCAAAATAATTACTTCTAATCAGTTTTTAGGCTAGACTCCTCAAAATTAAACTGCTGGAAAGAGGAGAATGTTTTTGACGATCACAGGACATAGATACCAGTCACAGCAAGAACTATATATATAATAAATCGGCTTTGAGATCACACATGCTGCTCAAAATACTGGATGAATCAAAAGGCTATTTAAGCAGAGAGGAAGTTATAGTTTACCAGCATGGCACTCTTACACCTACATCTAAATTGTTTCATAATGTAGGTGTGAAATACCATATTTTTAGTCTTCCACTGCTGGAAACATGTTTTCTAAAACAACAATAACAACAACAACAAAAAGACAGACAAGTGTCATAATAGTTTTAAATCATCTGTAATCTCGAATTTTTATTATTTTCCATCATTGTTATCTGCAGCCCTTCCTTGCTGAAAGCCTTTTACGAGCACAGACTATTGTCCCGTGAGCCAGCTTTTTTTTGTCTTATTTAGTCTGTGGTCATGAGAACTTCAGTAGAAAGTTTCTTTACCATGTGACTTGCTGCTGAATGGATATTTTCACCTAACGAGTTCAGCTTTCCCAAAATTGGCACTTACTTCTTGATAGCTGGAGCAACTTGCGCCAGCATCCTCGGCTGATTTTTGAGACAATGGAAAGGAAACAATACATACTTTTAAAAGAGACAGAAATAACTTAAGATGCATTGAAAGATTTGCCTTTATCATGGACTGCAAGCTGTTCACTTGCAGGCAGAGGACTTCTCTTTCCTTGATACACAGATGTTTTGAAAGTTACTGCCCCAAATTTCTGGGCTTTTTGCTAAGACTCTTTAAGCAGTCAGTGAACGTATCTTCATGGTTATTTCTTCATTTACTGTAGGTTTGGTTCCAGAACAGAAGAGCAAAATGGAGGAAAAGGGAGCGCTATGGTCAGATCCAGCAAGCTAAGAGCCATTTTGCTGCTACCTATGACATATCTGTTCTTCCCAGGACTGACAGCTACCCTCAGGTATGGTAAAGACCAAGTAGCACGTCACTTCTGGCTTATCTCCTCTTCCATTCCCAGGCACACGCTTGTATACAAGATGTATCAAGGCTTTACTGCGATTAGCTTTCCTTGCTCTTTATACATTTCCTTATAAATTTTATAAAGGTGAAAAACACTATTGCCACAGGAGCTACCTTGGTGAACAACAGTTGGAGCATCTAACATGAATAACTAACCACAAGAATTCCAGTATTTCTTTAAAGAATGATTTTATGAGCTGCAGAGCTTTATATAAGTTGTGACAGTTCAACTGTACCCAAATAATTAGTGATATGGTTATGCAACTTATATTTTTGTGCCTGTATTTATGTGGGGGATTTGAATCACTTACAGAATAATACACACATTTTGAATGAAGGTTATACCCATTGAGATTGACAGGAATGCTGCTATTTTGTCCTCAGTAAGGTCAGGATTTCACTTCTAGGCTACATACAGTCACAGGAACGACTGTCTTGACCACTCTGGTCTTGTGTGTTTTGCTAAGACGAGGCATAAACTATATAATTTCTCTGTAACTTGCTTCTGAAGCTCCAGCTCTATTAAACATACACATTCCTTTATGGATTTGAATAGACTATTGCATTCAATGAGTTTTCTGCATCATGTCATGGAGCCATTTTATAGTCACATACAGTCAGGCTGTGAGAGAAATACAGAGAGAAAATAAAGCTTTCTTGGATGATACTATCTTTTTATTTTTATTTTTTCTCAGTTTTTCCTCTTATTACATAGCATTACCACTTATTAAAATGTTAATCTTCTGTTTCTATCTTCAAGTCTGTTTGTTTCCTCCTTGTCTCACTCTCTGTCATTTTTTTCTGCCTGTAGTGCATTTAATACTTTTATTTTTGCAGGTTTTTCTTTTCATCTCTCTTGATTTCCATTTTTATCCATGATATAAACCAAAACTAAAACAAAGCAGAGCAAAACAAACAAACAAGCAAGCAAGCAAACAACAACAACAAAATACAAAGCAAAAATCTAGTATGGATTCCTGCTGTAAAGTACTTCCATCTCTAGTATTTCAGTGCTCTTCTAGCTGATCAGATAGCAATGTTTCTGCCAGATTTAGTACCTCTGTCATCTTTATAAACATTATTACCATACACATCTACTTGGACTTTCTTTGCTCATACTCAGTGCGGGAAGAACATGAACAGCTTTGGACCAAAGGCCTCAAACCTAGTTGTCTTTGTCCTGTGCTCAGTTTAGAGTGATTTGCCTCTCAGAAGTTTAAATGCTTCCCAGTATATTTTCTGAAGCAGAGCTCATAACTCAGGCAAAAGTATTTCAGATCTGTTGACACCTATTTTTCGACCTTTTAGTGTTTTGTCATGCAATACCAGAGCAGGCCAAATTACATGAGACAATATTGCATAAAACATGATGTATAATATTGTTTAGGAAGATACAATCCTTCCCTGGGACCTAGGTAAGAAAGATGTTTGCTGCAAAAAAATTAAGAACTCCTAAGCAGATTCTTGAAGATATAGGTGCACAGCCACCCACAGATCTCACTCAAGGAGTATTTTTTGAAAGCCTTTCTGACTTCTTTGTAGTATCATGACAGATGAATGGGGACACCAGGAAGAGGTCTTAGGCTTTGACTTTCTATCCCTGACTCTGTTTTCTAGACGGATTTAACTACCTTCAACCTCATCTTATATTTGTAGTGAGACTTAACAAAAGCTTTTCCAATTCTCAGAAACTTCATCAGTATGAGATGAGGAACTAATGCAGAACATCGGTAGGTATATAAGAGAGTTGTACTAAAATTAATGTTTCTGAAAATGAAACTTTTTTTGAGTTGTAGAAGAACAATACTGACAAAATTTTAAAACCAAAAAAAGTCTATTCTGTATTTTCAGGTTGTTAAAAAAAGATGAGTGAATTATTTTCATTTGCTTTTGATGATAAAACATATTTTTCCTAGGCTGCTGTCATGCCTAAGTTTCAGACTGTTAGAACTTTTTACCACAGCCTTATTAATTCCTAGAACCAGAAGTTTAAATGGAAATCTTGATAGTATAATCTTAAATAAAGCAGCTCTGAAATGCATAGGAGTATAAAATGTATACTCATTCGTATACAAGTAAACATGCAGTACTCACTCAAAACCATTGACCTACAAATTAAGATAAACAGGCACACACACATAAATAGCCTCTGGTAACCTACACAAGAAATTTGTACTGATTTAACTCCATAATTAGGGTCACGTGTGATCACTCTTACTTAGTTTTAAGAGTGGTTTATCTAATTTGTCCTGAAATACAACTTCATGGACAGGAACAAGCAGCTAAACTAAGCTCTGAATTCACTGTACATTGACTATTTTGGATGAGTTCTTTGTGCATAGTTTGGCTACACAGAAAAAGGAAGGTTTCTTATTCTCTGATGAAAAAGGAGAAGGTTACTTTACAGTATTCTGGAGTAGAAATGCATATTCAGGCAATTATCACAGAAGATTAAATGTAAGCTAACATTCTTGTTAACCTCATGGTAATGTCTTTCACATGCTTAAGTCCTTGCCTTCAATAAAACTATGTATGTACCATACATATAACTTACTGAAACAACAAAAATCCAAATTGAAAACACAATGGACACTAACTCACTGCACACAAGCTTTTAAACCAGATTTCCATTTATAAACGGCTCAAACATAGAAAGTAAACATATAGTACATCATTTGCCTATAAATTCATATAACTATCCTACAGATAATACAAACGTGGTCAGAATGTTAGGTCTTAGCACTATTATAGATTAACTTCCAAGAACAATTCTATTATTTTTCTACTCTGAGGAGTCTTGCATGTAGAAAAGTTAATGCAACAAAGGAAACCAAACATCTATTCAGGGCTTTCAGTATATGCAAGAACTTTTATTGTGACAAGGGTATCCCTCAAGATCGGGTTTTGTCATATCTTCAGAAACTATATATTCTTGGGGATTGCAGAACAGATATCATTAGATCTGTATTATGAAACCTTTACTAACAAAGAGGAAAATAGACTTCGTGTTGTTGGAAAAAATATAGGATGGTGTTCAACAAGGATAAAATAAAGCTGGAATATTCACTGCTGTGTGGCAGAAGAAACAAAAAAAAACAATGTGCATTTCTGCTATGCATTATATCAATTTACTCTCTGAAGATTCCTGCTTTGAGCCCTGCGATGGACTTGTTCCCAAAACAGACATCCCACTTTCATTTCATCAGAAATCTCAGACCCTTTTTCAGCCAACAGAGGATGTGGAGTCTCCCACTTAACCTCTTCACTAACTCCCTTCATCAAGCAAATTAAGAACGCAATGCCTTTACGCATATTATCGGAAAAACATATTTTCAATTTATCTCACTTGGAAGAGTGACTCTGAGTTTTCTATTCCCAGTGTAACTTTGCTATTAAATTACATGTTTTAATCTTCAAAATAGTAACAAACAATATTTTTATAGCCCATATATTGATTTGTTTAATTTACTCTAACTTGAATTATTTTCACAGTATGTTGATTGTAGGTGTTGGTTGCTGCGCAAAATATAACTCCCATTAATTAAACTGACAACACCTTAATTCCAGGGAATAGCAGTCAGTATAATATTTTGGGACAATGATCTACTGTTTACATGATTTTTCTAGGCTTTCTGAACCTACCGTTGGAAAAATATAGCAGTGGAAAATAAAATAAAATTAGCGGGAAGCAAAAACTAGAACCAGATGAAATTTTCCAAATTCATGGAATTTTCAATATGAAAAATAACAAGTTAGCAATTTTTCATTCTGATTGACTACTTAACCTTTGACAACATTATGTTGAAAAGTGGACTTTTCTGGGTAAATTTTGTATATAAGCTTTTTTTGATTAATTTTATTGAGTCAGTCTTATTAGTCTCAGTATTCAGGTTTCAAAATTTCCCTTGTTGATGCAACGCATTATGCTCTAAGTCATCTTAAAGTGCAGCCAACAGCAATTCAATGGATAAAAAACTTTATCCCAAGCACTTTGCACCTCGTTAGCCAGCAATTTTCTGCTGATGGTGTGAAAGTTAAGAGGCAGCATCCTAACAGGGGGGAAATGAGTACAGATTCACTCCATGTAAACACAGACTTCCATAGCATAGCTCAACTATATACATCTATAGTTACCACAGGTAGATTTATACACCTTGTGTAGGAAAGGAAAATATAAATGTTTCTTATCCTTGCTGCTTTCTTGCGTTATTTGTGTCCACACAATTACTTCTGCTATGGAACTGAAGTCATGATCTCTGTCTTTGTGAGAAGGCTGATGTGGCAAAGAGTACTTGATTTTTTTCAAGTTAATGTGTAAGTCTTAAGATATAGGAAGGGACCAAAGCACTTTTTTCTTTTACTCATCTCCTCTGTATTTACACACAAAAGAGGGAAATTTGATTGGTAGCTAACATTATTAATAGCTCACATTCAACTGCTGCTTTTCCTGCGTAAGATAAATTTAGCATATAGATGTTACCTGCATACATGTAAGTACATCAGTGCATAAACAAATACATGCATTCGATTGCGTCCTTTAAAAGCAGGCATAAAGAGTAACAGGAAGGAAGGCTCTTTCCACATCTCCATTTACATCTTTTTGCTGTACTTGTTCTCCAAGCCTGTTCTCTATTTTGCTTGCTGTTGTCATTCTTGTCACTTGTCAGATGGTTTATACACTCCTACGGTTCTCCTTTTCCTTTTCCCTTTCCCTTTCCTTTTCCCTTTCCTTTTCCCTTTCCTTTCCTTTCCTTTCCTTTCCTTTCCTTTCCTTTCCTTTCCTT
>JAWLRI010000039.1:8164958-8232702 GCA_034781795.1 Crypturellus tataupa
TCTCCTCTCCTCTCCTCTCCTCTCCTCTCCTCTCCTCTCCTCTCCTCTCCCCTCTCCTCAGATGGATGGGATGGATTTTTTTTTAGCATGTAAAATCCAGCATAGTGTAGGTGGCAATACCAAGAAGAGATACAATATTTCTAAGGGTTCGAGGAACAAGAATAATGCCGGAAAAAGGGGCAAATATTGAACTCTCTGAAAAATAGAAGTGGGAGGAGGTTGAAGTACATGCCATCTGCCAGACTGATAAATCAAATTATATATGTTGAACAGCATGGCATCACATGATTTGTTTTGGCAACCAAAGAGTGTAGAAGTGGTATCAATATACATGTGTTATATACTAAGTCCTTGGATCATTGTTACAGTTCTGCTCTAGCTCTGGTACATATGGGCAATTCTCATTAGCAATAATCAAAGTTACATGCTCCAATTAAATCTTTCATATGGCATATATTAGACACCACATGTTATATGAGTTAAAAATTCTTTTAACTATAATAGACATATAAATGACAGTTAATCACAATAGTTCACTAAGGCTACGGGTGCACTGGTTAAGTAGGAGTAGATGTGGTAGACATATCTGAGCTAGCTTCAAAGAAGTTTTATCATATACTCATGCTGTCTAGCTGTGACAGCATGCAAGTCAGGGCCACCACCTGGATAGTGTGTCGCTTGCCACATATGTGCTGACTGTTGCACTGCTGTGGCTGATCTTCCAACAAGAGTAACATTTCTTCTTATCTTTTTGGGTGGTTCCTGTTCTACACAAAATAGATTGTGCACTACACTTTTATTTTCTTTTCTAGGTTCTAAATCATCACTGTATGTGGCCGTCATCAGAGTCTCAACATTTTGCTTGTTACACTACTTTTGTGAAAACACAGGTTCCTTGAACTCTGTTATTGGCTTTAACTGGAGCTTAATTTACAAGGCAGATTAATTATTTTAACATAGCTTTTTTTTTTTTTTTTTTTTTAATGCATTTTCCAAGGTATGAAATAAGCCTCTGGCTACCAAGGGTCAATTTGTATTTTACAGGCATATCTGAGAAAAGTGTGCTGCAGATCTCTCATCTGCAGCTGAACACTACGTGCTTAATGATATAGAAGTTTTCTGCATGTTCTCCAGGCCAAATGCTGACCTTGTTGTTCCAACAGTGTAGTAATAATTACAAATCAAGAAAAAAAATGTCTTGATATGTAGGAAAAGGTACAATGAGGGGTGGGGGCAGGTGTTAAGCCTTTGAAAATTTTGCTAATAGAAGTTGTGGAACCTCCCTGCCTTGAGACATCGAAAACTTGTCTGGACATGGCTTGAGTAACTTGATCTAAATTCAAAGTTAGCTATGAGAAGGGCTTTGGATTTGTGACCCCAGAGATACTCGTCAGACTCTATGACTGCATCCTCAGGATGTGATGGCAAACCTCTGCTCATCCTTTGTTTCTGAAAGGCCCCCAGAAAAAGTGGGGAGACTGTGACAGAGGCAGGTCAGATGATGTATCCTGGTGAACTAGGAAGAGCCTTGAATTATGAATTGTACAGCAGTAGGTTAGAGCTAGAGTTTAGAGTTAGAATTAGAGAACAACTGTTAAACTATCTAACTAAACTCTCTCTTTGTGCAAACCCAGGACATTTGTAGCTTCTGGCAGTAAGGGACAAAGAAAAAGGGAATGACATGCATGTTCGCTGCAAAGAGATTTCAGTCTGGGTAGACAGCCTACTAAAATAGCATGAGAAAAAAGAAAGGCTGAGAATGCAATGGAATATCTAAATGTGGGTAAATGATAACTAAACAGAAAAAAACCCAACAATTTAGTTTTATGCAAATTGTCTGAGTGTTTGAGCTCCAGGAGCTCAAAATTTTGAAGTGAAAAGCAGTGAAACCAAATGGGATGACCCGTTACCTCAGCTAATTTTCCTTTGCAGAAGGTCATATTCTTAGGACATGATGTCATAGTCATGTTAACAACCATAACTCTCCTCTCCTGTTCTTGTCACAGTTATGAAATCCTACTTTTTTTTTCTATTGGGAAGGGTGTGTGTGTGTTTAAAACATACAGTAGGTAAATATCTTGAAGGGTTCTGGTAATTTCATGGTAACCACAAGAGCAAAGCTCAAGTTGTTTGTGATGTTAACAGAAACCAGAGATGTGCTGTATGTATAGCTTCATTCACAGTCTCTGAATTGCCTTTTATATAGTTCATGGATCACACAAGAGTTTAAGAGGAAAAACATTTTCTTTAAACTCATGTGCATAATGTCCCTTTTCCTTCCAGCATACCAGCGGAAGGTCTGATAATTGTGACTTATTGTAAAATTTTAACAGATTTTTTAATAGGAATTCATAGGAATATCTTTGGTACCTAAATTTCACTATGAAATATTTATGCTGCAATTCTTCACTAAAATGTTAAAATATATCAAGAGGGAAAGGATTCAGCAAGTAAAAAGAAGGCATGAAAGGTGATTTTTGTGTATAGCAACAGCAGAACAGAAATTAGATAATAATCATACTTTAGAAAAGCATAACAGTCTCACAAAAAAGACACAAAACTTTTCTAGTATCTCATGGCATTTCTGCACAGTTTGTTAATTTTGATTTCTTCCTCTGATGAGAGAACATTAGGCACCCATTTGAAAGCTTTAAGAACAAACCGCTTGCTTACATATTTCTTTGACAAAAATGGGCATATTTTAGGATTTGTGGCTGAATTCTGCTTTGATTTACACCTGTGCAATCTCACTGAAGTTGGACTGAAAGAAGTTTGTCTAGGATAAAAATAAAAAGAAAACTGGTGGTGCTAAATTTACCATTTCCTACAGACCAAGCTAATAGAAATCTGGAAGGAAGGACTGATTTTGTGATACCTCCAGACCGCATAAGTTATTGGGCACTTTCAAACTGGGCCTCTGAACCTTTTGAAGTCTGCCCATCAAGACCTTATTAAAGGCATAAGTTGTGTATGTTCCCATTTAAACAGATTTTGAGGAAAATTCTTCTAGTAATTGCAACTGTGCAGCCTGGGCAATTGCAGTATTTGGCGTAGGGTGTCTTAAAAGGCAATATGAGCAGTCGGATAAATGAGACTCTGTCTCATATGAGTTAGCTCTGGGGACGGTGAGCTCCTTCAGATTTAGCTCATCTATTAGAGCTGCATAGATGCATTAGTCTCTGTCTGGGCAAATTAATTCTGTCGTGAAAGTTCTGAGACTAACCATTCCACCCAGAAACACCATCAAAGAGAATGGGTTTTGTGTATGTATGCATGTGTTTTTGAAATTCTACTGCCTTAAAAATGAATTAAAATTAAGTACTATGAAAGCTTGTTAAATTTCTATTTCTTGGATCATTCTCCTTTAAAGGCCTTTAAGAAGTCCACATTTTATATTTTAAGAAGGGCACTACATTTGTTCTGCACAGTGAAAAATAGATACCATATAGTATTTATATTATACTAGCAATGCAATAAATATCATTAGCTTTGCTTATTATTAGTAGTATTACTTAGTATTATTAGTATCATTTAGTATAGAATATTTAGTATTTATTATCATTAGTATATTAGTAATTAGTGATCTTTATACTAGTAACTATTGTGGGGATAACAGGACATGCTTTCACCTTGAGTAATCTAGCAGGAAATTCAAGTAATTTTAACTAGTTTCCATCAGCTGATGGTCTTGTTACTCATCCATTTTTTTTGGCAACTAGAGTCGCTCATGCAACACTCCATCACCTCCCTCTCTTACTTCCATCCTCACACTCTTCCCTCAGCTCTGCTGGCACTGTACATGGTACTGTCCAGTGAGCCCAGTCATAGAGCTTTATTCAGTCATAAAATAACAATATCTTTTTTGATATATTATTATTTTTACCCGCATCAGATCCCTGTTCCAATTCAGCAAATAGAAGTATCAGCATAGCTGAAGTGGAAGAGTATGGGAATGGGCAATGTGTTTTATGGGAAAAAAGAGAAAGAAAACTGAAACAGTTGCTTAATCTGTCACTGCTGCTGCAAGAACCATTTAAGTAACCATGAAATACAATAAAGTACAAATAATGTTCCTGAACAAAACAAAGACACAAGTTTTCATACTGACAAATGGGTTTCTGATCTTTTTACTTCATGACTGAAACAGAATGTGTGTAGTTTAGGTTTTCAAGCTAAATAATTTTTTTATTTTCATTTTTTTAACTGCAATTTTCTTAATCACTCTCTTCTGTTCCTTAATCACACGCTATGTCGCTCTAAATCTTCATAAGCTGGAGAAGGCAGCAAGCCTTGTGAGAATTACTGTGTGACTCTCTAGCTGATATACATGCTTCTCTCCTGCTTTCCCACCCTTTTAGGATCCCATGCTCCCTTCTTGTTATAGTTTGTATGTCTTTGTATTAGTATATGAGAAAATTTCCAGGCAATAGGACAGTCTGAGAACTCTGAATCTTGAGCCATAAGAGAAGTATTGCTCTGCTTGGGAAATTTCAAAGAATCCTAAATGTTGTTGTTCCATGCAACAAATTTCTGGAACCAGAATGGTTCAAATAGATCCAGATAAGGCATGTCATTTAATCTTAGATCAATTGCCTGCTATCTTGAGGACCAAGAACAAGATTATCTTTTTACAAGTCAAAATAGGCTCAGGTAGTTCAGGTAAGAGTAATAAGGCAGCTGAAGATCATGTCAAGCTGTAGAGGATCTCCCATGTTGTTTCAGAATGTTCTCAGACTAAAAAATGCTGAAGGGAGAAGATAAAGTTGGGGACTGAAAGAGCTTTTAAACTCTCACTAGGGTTTCTTTCCTCCTGTAGATCTCGGGATCTACAGGAGGACACAAAAAGGAGGAAATATCCTCAATCTCTTCTCCCAGGCATATTATTCACTCCATTACCTTTGAGTAGATCACCTAGGATATGCAGGAGTAGATGCCTGGGGTATGCCTGACTAGCTGTGTGTATGCATGTCTGTGAAGAGGCAGCTGCATTGGCGTGAATGGGCATCTTAAGGGTACTTACGCATGTGAACAGGGAGACTAGGAAGAGCAAGAATCTGTGGAGATGTGCTGCTTTTCTGACTATTCTTACAGGAAACCAGGCTGAAGCACTGACCCAAACTCGTTCTTTTCTGTCACTGGAATGGCCAAGGAGCCCAAATTAGTTTGTCAGCTCCTAATGACCCACGGTCATGTAAATGTTCAAAATATTAGCTTTTAAAATCAGAGTCTAATATTTTCATCCTCTCTATCTGCACCACATCTCAGCTAGAGGAGTTCAATGAACCATAATTTATCTCTCTGTTTGTTGGTGGTTTGGGGGCTATGTGTTCTTGCGATGTCATAGGACAATGGGAAAAGAACAACAACTCAGCTCTAGAATTTTTTTCTTTTGCTCTGTGTGTGTGTATGTGTGCATGTGACTGTCATAATTCATTACATCCACTGACCTCAAATTTGGCAAAAAAAAGGGATCGCTTAGCCACAGAGATAACCTATATATCTTGAAGCCCAAATTCCTTTCTCTATGGAGTATGAAAGGGGAAGGCAACTTAGATCTGAAGTGGGAACTCACTTTACAATGCTAACCAAAGAGTAATTGCAGTCACTCCAGTGTATAGCAGAGGAGAAACAAAGACATGTGGGCTCAATCCCAATGCATCAGAGCAATAATGTACTGAGCAAACAACAGACTTCTAGGAGAAAGGCAAACTTAGCAAATTAAAAGAAACAGCAAAGGACATATTTCTTGGCAAAACTCTCCACTGTGAATAGCAGCTACACACATCTGTACAGTTTCTAATTTATTTTTTTCAATCAATATTCAGGAAAGAGTAAGTAAAGGCAGAGAAAAAATATAAAGCTCTGTAGAAGAATGGCAGGTGTAGGAGATGAATGATCAAGGAGGTCCATGTAGCTGTGATAGAGGGATGTGAAGAGTGGAAAGTTTTAAACAGAGAAGGACTGAATGTGAAGTTTAGTTACAGTAAAGGGAATGGGATGAATGTAAGAACGTACAGTCAGGGATAATGACAGGAGCTGACTTGTTCTAGGCCTTGAAAATCCTTCTGTCTGTGGATCAAATAATAAATATTAGAGAAATATCTATCCATAAACAGTGTGTATATATATAGATGACAGGAGAAGGCCCAAGACTTAAAATTAAGCTTTAAGTGGCTGCCAAGTGGAGAAGGCACTACACATCAAAGCTTGCATACGTGGTTTCTCCAGATCTTCAGCAGACATTGCTGGTAACCACAAAGTGTGTCTCCTAGGCTGTCATGCAAAGTTTTCCAGGGCCACACAGTGCAGCCAGTTAAGCTGAAAAAGAAATGCCCTCAAGAATATCTTTGTATAACTGCATAATGAAAAGGATTTTCATCTTAAAAACATCTGTGAAATAATTCTAGGAAGAATTCCTAAATACACTATCAACCATGCTTGCATTTTATAGATTTTTTTCTTTTTTAGATAACTATTGTATTGAAGGTTTCATTTAAAAAATATTTGTTGGGCTTGCTAGCTTGAGAAATCTTAATTTGGTTGGTTTACTCTTTCACACTATTTTTCCTTTTATTGCAACAAATTTATGAGTAGGAAAAGATTTATAATGACAACAGCTATGGTATTGTATAATCTTTAGTTGCTTCTTCTTTGAGGTCTATTGTAAGTTTCCAGTGGAAGCTTTTGACTGGCTGAACCGATGGGCATGATGAAGTTCACTGTTAAATATCCTGGGCAAAGTTACAGAGTAAGTGGAAGACAGAAGAGAGAATGAGATTTAGCAGCCATAGCTCCCAGGCAAAAGATCTTTTGACTCATGTAATGCTGCAGCTCCCTGGCTGTGGTCCAGTATTTTGGCTCTTGCAGTATCTTGGTGTTTTCTAATGTGATTGCAGAGAACTAGTTAAGTACTTAAGAGAGCAGAACTAATTATGGATATGCTAAGTGAGGCAAAGCAAATAATGCAGAAAACAAGAGATGAAATATCTAAATTTAATCTTATTCGTTTTATATGTTCCAGATCCAGAACAATCTGTGGGCAGGGAATGCGGCTAGTGGCTCTGTGGTTACTTCCTGTATGCTGCCACGAGATACTTCCTCCTGTATGACACCTTATTCCCATTCACCACGGACAGATTCTGGCTACACAGGCTTTTCGAACCACCAGAATCAGTTCAGCCATGTGCCCCTCAATAATTTTTTCACTGACTCTTTACTTTCCGGGGCGACCAATGGACATGCGTTTGAAACCAAGCCGGAATTTGAAAGGAGGTCCTCCAGCATTGCAGTTCTACGGATGAAGGCCAAAGAGCATGCTGCCAATATTTCCTGGGCCATGTAATATAGCAATAACCTTTCTTCATTTCTTTCTTATTTTTTTCTTTTTTAAATAGCAAACGGAAAACATTTTTATTTCCCGTATTTAAAGGACACAACAATAAGCTGCTGCGTGTGAAATGCTAGAAATCACGGTATACACAAAGTCTGCTTAAACAAATGCAATATAATATTTAACAATAAAAATAAAGAATAAGCCAAATAGATTTACCATGCATCAAGCTCAACAAGTCCTCTTTTTTTTATATATAAAAACAAGTTTTGTTGTACTGGTTGATGACATATGATTATAGAACCTGCAAAAAAGAATAAAACTATTAAGCAAATATGCCTACTCTGTTTTTTTTTCCATAAGTCCTGCATGCAAAATTAATGCTTTACAAGTGAATTCTTGAAAAAAACACCAGCAATTCTATAGAGGAAAATAAATTTGCTATACTAAAACCATGAGGTAAATCTCCTAGCTCACTGTGTGGAGAGGAAAATATATGACTGTTCATGCTGTCTATGGACCTTGTAGCCCTAACTCTATCAGCACCGTGCTGCTGCTCTGAGGCAGCAATTCTGTTCTGCCATGCCTGTGTTTAGTTTACTGGACTTGTATCAATCCACAGCAAATGTAATGGTAAAAGGAAACAGTTCTTTATTTTATGGGTCTGAGTGTATTCCTATTGAAGTTAAAGAGATTTTTTTTTCTTTTTTTCCCAAAAAGTCACTGGAAGCAGGATTACAGTGTTTAATAGGACTTTTGAAGAAGTGCATATATTATTTAAATCAACTGGCATTTAAATGAAATCTTAAAGGTAGCAAATAGAGTATCTTAAAGATTAGGTGGTTAGCAGAGAGCATGGAATACTACTGGAACACAGCAGAATCCAGATTTAGAAAAAAAAAAAAAAAAAACAGCAGAATTCAGATTTAGGGAAAAAAAAAAAGCAACAACAGCAAAGTTTTACTCCTAATCCAGAGCAACTTTTACTACTTGTCTTTTGTTTTGCTATGGTCAAATTGACAAGAGAAAAGAAAAGACATCATCCTATAAGGCTTGCCAGTATGAATCTATAACAGATCTCGAGAGGTTACAAGAGTGCATTTCACTTAGTTTTAGTTATATTTTGTTGATACTTCTGCTTATTTATTTTTATTTTTACTTTTCAGAGCATAGAACAGCTTTGCGTCCTTTAAAAGTCCACAGGAAAAATCCTTTTGACTGAAGTGGCAGCAGGATTTGGCTCTCATCTCCCAGCCTATCACAAAGGAATTAAAATGTCAGCAGACTTTCTGACATTTCTGGTGAAAAAAAAATAGAGGGGGAAGAAAAATACTTTACATCTGGAGAATTGCTATCTGCTTTGATTTACTTCTCCTCCCTTTCCCCTGTCACATTCCAAGCTCCTTCAGATGAGTGAAATGTCAGCCTCTCTGAAAGCAACAGTCAGTTTCTCAGGTTCATAAAGGCAAAGTAAATTAATTGAAATAAAGAAGGATTTGCATGGCTGTGACTAGAACAGGATGCAAACTCTCTCCGGGCACCCCCTGCTCCTTCTTGCTTTTCTCTCTGGCTGTTGCTTGGCGGTGGAGCGTGGGTGCGGGGAGAAGGGGAGATGGCGAAACACGTTTCATCCCTGCGGCGCTCAACTACTGCCCATGGTTGTAAAAGTAAGCTCGCAGGAACCCCCCGATTGCCTCTGCTCCTCCTCCTCCTCCTCATGAGGCTAAGTACGAAAAACACAGATACAAGAGGGAGCCTTTCTCTAATCTTTCAGGGCAGTAAATGCATTTTACTCTGAAACAGTGAGGATCAGTTGGAAATGAGAATTTTATAGCTATTTGTTTTATTCATCTGTTTGAAAGGAAGTTTGTCCTCTTTGCTATTAGTAAGAAACTCAATGTTTGATACATAAGTATATTTCAATTTGTGGTTTCTTAATTTTATTCTCCTTCTGAAAATGAATTTCAACATTGGCATGAGGACCTGGAAAAAAAAAATCATTCAGGCTAGAATTTATCTTTTTCTTTTTTTATGGTGTGCTTAAACAACAGTAAAATGAGCCTTATGATTTAAAACAAAAAAGCATTTTATGAGCTCAGGTCAATATACAGGGCTTTAACAAGGTTTATAGAGATGCTTATGCCATAAGCAGAAGGATAAAAGCAGTGGAAATACCTTTTTTTTTCTTTTCTTTTTTTTCCCAACAGGTCAGACTGTTTCCAATTTTAAAATGTGTTTTTCATTTTTTTTTCAGTTTCTACATAATCATTTTTTTAAGGTATAGCATTTGGAACATGTCAAGCTGATTTCCAGATAATTTTTATTCGAGCATCATTAGTGGATAAAGCAGCAAAAGCCTAGCTGGAAAACTTTGTGCCATTTTTATTGTTGCCTCTCCTTCTGTTTATTGATATAATTTAATAGCAGAGGTTGTAATTATTGTCTCGTGAAATCCAGAAAGAAAGCTCATTTTTACAAGGCATTTTATGTCGAGAGTAAAACTAAACATTTTTGAGGAATTTATTGCAGCGACAGAACACTTGGGGAAAATAAACAACCATTTTCAAAACATTACAGCATATCTAGATGCTTGAAGCCCCCAAAATCAAAGGGGAAAATCAAAGACTCTATCATCTTCCTGCTGATTTTTATTAAGTAGAAAAGGATACGACACTAATTATTTTTTCCTCCCCAGTTTTTGCCAGAGAGATTACTTCCCACATCTTGCTAGCATGACTTTATGCATTAGACAAACAGGTATTCAACTCTTCATTAAACCTGAGGTGTGATAAGTTGCAGACCCTGCATTAAGCCTGTCATGCTCTCGCTTCGGCTTCGTCTCAAAGAGTGACAGATAGTCTGCTGGCCGCAGCATTTCGTTCGGCTGATGAAAAAGTATCTTCGTGTTAGATGTCAAGTACTACAACAGGGTCACATTCTACCACTTTTATTTAGTAGTGCTTTACTCCGTGAGTAGATGCATTGACGAAAGCGGGACTACTCACATAGGCCAAATTGCGAATCCCTCATAAGTGCTTGCTCACAATGGCCCTATTCATGCAACGAGCTGCTCACCACAACATGAGTAATCGGTTCATAATCAGGCCCAGCTTAAGGTACTATTCAGCTCGGGTAGGGATGGCAGAATCTGGCCCACGCTGGCGAAAGGCCAGGCTCAGTTTTTACCCAAGATGAGTAGCATCTTATTCCACAAAAAGTGCAAAATAAAAGTCTATTGGGCTGTTTGAAGAGTCTTTTATAAGAAAACTCCAGAGAAGGAGCACTTTAGTATATGCAAATAATTTGAGTAGGTTCCTATTCAAGTTAAATGTTTTTATTTTTCCCACTGGATTGTACTCCCACATTTGACAGGACTTGCGCTCTTGTGCTTTGATTTTGTCCACTTAATGATTTCTTAGCATGAGCAACTAATCTCTCCACTGCTTCTTCAACATGTGGCAAATGCACTAAAAACAAAAGGAGGTGATTTACATAGCCTTCCTGCCAAGTGCTTTAACTAATGCTTGAGATATGCGATCATCATGCAATGCTGAGAAGTAAATTTATAGAACTTCTGGGCAAAGAGTTCCTATCCTGCTAAAAGAGAAAGTGAAATATTGTTGTAATTATTGCTGCAAAGAATTTGCGATGACATATTGCTACGCAGTTTTTCTTCTATGATTGATTCATCAGCAATCTGAAAAGCTTAAGCCTGTGTTCGAAACCAAATCTTTGAATACGTGTAAATTCTTCTATAGAAATTAATGTCCTCTTCCAGATTTGTACAGATTCACATGCCTGATAGACAACATTGCATTTAGTGGTGAGAGGCCCAGCCTTCTTACCATAAAAATAGTCAGAATGTTTTGATGCGAGTGATTTCTACAGTTTAATCATCGGCATTACATATAGAAATATATAAAGGAAGAATAAGCTGAAATGAATTATATTTTTCGCGTCACTTATTTTTAATGTCATAGTGTTTTATACTGTCAATAAAAAATCATTTCAATATTTTAAAAATATTTATTTTCAGTGAAAATTTTATGAGGACCTGAAGTGTCTTATTTAACAAATACAACAAATATGGTGCATTTAGTATTGATACATTTTCACATGGTAACAATAAATGCTTTTCCTCTTAAATAATATAATTTCTTTCTTTTTTTTTCCAGATAAACTAATTGTGATGTCTTGCTTGAACTGAAGTAGTGTTAAAACTCATTTTAGCACATTTAAAGCGACAACATTCAAAACATTTCCAGAGGAAGTTTTTTTCTGCAACAAGGCAGATTTTTTTCCCTCCACCTTTTTTTTTCCTCTCTACAGTGGTGTTGCAGGTTTGGGTGGCATCAAAAAGTCAGCTAGACATTGCAAGTTAAACAATGCCCACTTCAAGGGCTATTTATTTTTTTCCCATTTATTTTATATCACTTTTGACCAGTTGAAGAAGCTAAAGCATATGCCTAGTTGCACCAGGCTTACAGCTGCTTTGCATTGCCAGTGCAAAACAAAACAGCTGTGGTACCCTGTTGAATCATCATTTGAAATATTGGTGGTATAAGCAAACTTATGAGGGAAATATCCGGGATATAAAATCGTGATAGCTATAAGGACATATTTTGGATTTAAATTGTGGAAAATGAGCAGCAGACTGGGCAAGCAGCGAATGGGAGATGTGTGGGAGGGAGGCAGGGTGCAGCGAGTATGGAGGTCTGAGCGCTGGGAACGGCAGAGGAGATCTGGCAGGGAGAGCCAGGTGTGGCAAAAGGAGGGAGTGAAAAGCCAGGGGTCTCTTGCTTCCCACCCTTGCCTAAATTTTACCGGGACCTCTGAACATAAAAGTCCTCCTACCTCTGCTTGAAAGAAGATAATGGGATCAAGAAGGGACATACAGAATTCAAAACAAAATAAAAAAAGAAGAAAAACACTTGAAAGGGCAAGGCCAGTGTGCATTTGGTTGTTACTGATAATAAAGCCATATTTTCCCCATTTTTTTCCCTATATTTTTAAACCAGTTTGAGGGCAGACCTCTGAAACACGGAAGTAACAGGACCAGAGAGCCTACCTGACTGCTGAAGTGCATCCTGTCTCCCTTGTACCACAAGCTCATTAAACCTGAAGCATCTGTGACATGCGAAGGAAGGAACATACCTATTGTCACAGCTGCCTCACGTAAGATGTATTTGAGATATAGACTTGCTTTTTTTTTTTTTTTTTTCGTGGGTGGGGAAGGCAGAGGAGGCATTGGGTAGGGGGTGGGAGAGATTGTTATATCTAAATAATGATAGAAAGATTACACCACTCCTGACCAAATCAATGCCTTCAAATGCAGTCCATGTGTGAGAGGTCACTGATATTGGAATGTATGGGGGAAAAATATTGCAATATATTCTTCAAAAGCCATCATCTTCTAAAAGAACAAAGACTGCTCTAGAATCCTCTCTCTGAGCAGGTCAAAACTTCAGCTTAGTTCATGCCGCCTGCCTTCATAACAATGGTTATTACAATAGGGTCAATTACTAGCCAATAAAGCCATCAGTGCATGGGCAATAACACTGATCAAAGTCAGAGGGACTGTTGGCATAAAAAAAGATTACTTGTAAGACTGCAGGCTATGGGGTCAGGACAAAATCCATGCTTTCTGGCTGGGCTGTACAGTGGTACTTGGTGACTCACAGGATGGTGGTGGTGTAAGAGCTTTCCTGGCCTGGCTGTCCTGAAGCCCATTTCATCTCTCAGAAAGAGGGGTGACTGATCCTTGCATCCTCTCATTATTAAGTTTGATGAAAGAGCCTTGATTCTGGCTGCCTCTTACCCCATACTTTCAATGACAGTGTTCGTATGCACACACCAGCCCAGATGTAGATCTACCCTCATCACAGCTGAGCAACGCTTCTGTTATAATACGGTAGCTTCAAAGCTCCTGTCCCCAAACTGTGCCCAGGGAAAGCACCCAGTGAATGAGCGGGGCTATTTACTGGGTTAAAACGTTTTTGTTAAAAGCAGAGGAAAATCCAGTCTGATTATCAAACTGATTTTCATGATAGATTTGCCCTTCTGATTTCTGAGAAAGAGAAAAGTATGCTTAAAATGAAAGTTAAGCAGTATTGTATAGAAGTGTGTATACCTGGTGTATTTACTCAAATGATTTTGTCTTAATCATTAAAAACAGAAACAGCTGAAATCTTTAACTGTGAATATAACAATCCAGTAGGTAGATACTGTGTTTTTCTTTCAAAGCGATATTAAAGGAACCATTCAGACTCTAGAGTGCTAAGAGGATTTTTTTTAAATTAGTCTTTAAATCATTTTAATAATATGAATGAAATACATATTCATCCTGTGTGTTCAAGTGACATCAGGCATATTTTTCCATGTATGAACGATGCTGAATGATTGTGGGAGCTTTTTTAGAAAAAGGCCTGGAATGGAGATCTGAGTTAGCATTATTTAACAAATGCTCAAGTAATATATATGATGAGAAAAGAGGAAAATGTCTAATTGGTGGAGAGTTTATTGAATATTTAGAGGCAGAAAACTCAGTGTTGGTGAGGAGAGATGAAATTTCCTTAACTCTACTCAAAAATCTCTGTAAGATCAAATCCTATTCCTAGCTTTAGTTAATGGGAATCCTGCCAGTGACTTGATATAGGACCAGAATCTGATCCCTAATGAATACATAATAGATTTACTATGCTAAATTAAATTGCCCTGGAACAAGATTACTTAGTTTATATGAATGGTTTCTTGTTAGGTAGTAAGTTCTGCTATTTTTAATACACTACACTTTATTAAATGATTGTTTTACATCTAATTGATTATAGTGGTTTTTTTTTTTGTTTGTTTTTTTTTTTTCTAGGATCAGAGAGACAAGGATGAACTGAGCAATGCTTTTTTATTTTTAGGTAGACCTGTTCTAAAGAGGAGTATTAGTTTTAGTTTGAAAACAGTTCTACACACATGCTAAATACCTAGTCCAGAGGCAGAGCATTAACCCTTGTATAAACTAATTGGGCTAATTCTCTTCTGGAATTTAGGCAAATAATATAACTGAGATAAACAGAGAGTCACTTATATGTCTACATTTATCTACACTTCCTATTTATACTGCTAAATGCTTAAAACAACACTGGCTCATAAATTTGCCTTTTCGGTCTCATTCTTTTGGCAGTGTTTCCTACATGCTGCACTTTTAAGAGTGCAGTTTGGTCTCCTCTCAAATAAATAAGAGCCGTGGAAGGAAAAAACTGCAGCTACAAAGTAGTTCTAACCCATTAAATGCAGATGGCCCACAGGGGGTTTAATCATAAGAGAGAGAACACACATCATGCTGAAATATAGAGCTGTTTTCTATCACTTGTTACCATTTGAATGTCTGTCCCAGGAAAGTGAATTCAATATATCTTCCTGGCCATCAGTTGCCCTCTGAATACTCCTTCTCTCTCTGATGTAGCTAGATTTCCTTTTAGAACATACAGAGATGAATGAGCTCTTACCACACGTAGAAGTGAAAGAAAACATTTCTTTCTGCACCAGAACAGATGAGATTCATCATTAAGAGAATGGATTTGACCTTGTCAAGTGGACCAAAGCAATTTATAAACAAACTCCTACAGGGGAGGCTACTTTTGGCCAAGTACTATATTAGCAGTGTTTTACTTATGCCCACTGCTACCTTACAATAACTTCACAAACAGCCTGACTTCCTGAAATATAGGGTGCTGAGAGATATCACAGATGTACCTAGAAACACTGGGATAGCATAGGGTTACTTCCCTCCCTAGAGGCTGTGTAGAAATATGTCCACCCACCTTGCTATCTCTATCCTGCCAAAAGTTGTTGATCTGTTATTCACTGCCCAAATTAAAACTTCACTTGATGT
This sequence comes from Crypturellus tataupa, assembly GCA_034781795.1. Lineage (NCBI taxonomy): Eukaryota > Metazoa > Chordata > Aves > Tinamiformes > Tinamidae > Crypturellus > Crypturellus tataupa. The sequence continues at coordinate 8,180,174 of JAWLRI010000039.1, forward strand.
TTAGCATGTGTATTAAGACTATATTTATTCTTCAACTTGCTGTTATTATATAGTCATTTGTATGAAGAACACCCTGTGCTATTTTGGAAGACTGTGTCCACTGTTACACTGAAAAGCATCAAATTATTAGAGGACAACAAAGCAATTAAATGTGTGACTATTTTGTTTTCAGTATGGGAAGAGTATATGTAGAGTCAACCACTTGATGCAGAGTTGTTTAGATCAGTGCACATTCCCATTCCTATTGATAGCTCTTCTCCTTTTAACAGGATTTTAAAAATTGCAAGTTTGAATTTTAACTCTCCTCAACTAAACCTATGCCAGATATGCTATTTTAGGGAAAGCAACATTTCAACAGCTGTAAATGCACAGTGGCCTGTATCTTATTGTCCTGTCCAGTAACCACAAGAAAGGCAGAACAATAAGTACGAGCTCAAAGACAGACCTGATGTGTAGGAAGAGAAGGCTACTTGCCAACACAAGGCAGTGACTACGTAATAAAGTGGAGGAAAGACTTAGTGGACACTTAAGCTATGTATCAGTGGTAAGAAGGCTGCTACTATGACCTGAGCGCATAACCTCTCCAACCTGCGTTAGTCCTAGTCATACCAGCAGAGCCAAATAGTGTTATAATCTTTGCTGTGTCTCCAAAAAGTGAGTAATAGACTATTTAGGTAAGGGAACAGAGTAAAGTATTCACTGGCTTCTTGGACACAATTCTCCTGTGCCATTTATCTTCTGCATTAAAAAAGGAGTTCCTCCAAGCTTACCTCCAAGTCTACAGTTACAAAACTGTGATTAGTGATGATATTTTATTGTAACTTTTATTGTATTTGAAGGCTGACTATGTTAGAAGGAACTCTTTCTCTTAACAGAGAGAAATCTAAATGTAGTCTTTAGTAGAGGCTCCTCAAAGCCTCTGAACTTTTAGAAAGTATGGAGACTCCATCATTTATGATTCTTATGTGAATAACCAAGAGCTGGATACATTTTTAGCATGGCAGAAATCTATGTTGATCAAACCTCAACTGCTTCATCATAGATGCTCTTTAATGTTCCAAACAGGACAACAGTTTTGTTGCCAGGAGATAAGAATACTGACCCCTTGGAGGTCAGAACAATGAAAGGAATTTTCCAAGTCCTTAGAAGGCATTACATTGCATATATTCATAACTGCTTAGCAGATTTATGTCTTATTCATCAGTGGGTCAAATTCTCAAGGTCTTGTGATATTAGGCTGAGAAAAGAGAAAAAGGGCACTTGCCTCTCTTTTATTGCTATTATTTATTATTCATTTATCATTCATTCCTTCAATGTGTACTAGGTGTCAAATATGGAGAGGAGGGACCAAGTTCTGTTACCATCCCTAGTTTCATAGTTGTATTTCTGTTCTGATTTCCAGATCTTCAATTCCTGAGCCCAGGATACTTGCAATTACAGTATATAGGATTAAAAATAAAAAGAAAAAAAGACAAGATTCTAACAAAGAAAAAGTGGTGTGTAAGACACTGTAACACATTTATCTTGACTAGCATTTGTTATAAATACTCATCTGTTTACGTTCTTTAAGAGGAAGATCAGGGTTCACAGGGAATTTTTATTACCTTGGGAAGAAATTTATCTTTTTCAGAATAAAAATTGACTTATTATTTTCCTTACATGAAACATAAACAAATCTCTCCCTCTCTTACCACTTTTACATCATGGAGAAAACATTCTTCAACAATATTGATTTTGTTGGAAACTGTAACCTAAAAAAAATACTATTTCCCATTTATGCTGTGTGTCAATGCCCTATTGAGAGACCTTGGGCAGTTGTCAGAAGGAAGAATTCTATAGACTGCAATTTCTTGCTACAGAAGACATTTTATTTATTTTAACTTCACCACCTCTTTGGCATCTAAAACACGTGTATAAAGTGTTGCTGCTATTTTCCGATTTGAACTTAGAATACATACACACACACACACATTTATTCTGTTAGCTTTTCATTACACAACAATCCAATTTTTTTTTTTTTTTTTAAGGAACTCTTCAAGACTTTGAAAGTCTTTTTTGCTTTTCTTTTGTTAATATCCAAGTTGACTGTCACCTATTGTTTCTGCTTCACCAGTGTTTGCAAAGTTGTTCTGTGGCAACTTATATTACTCCTTTCATATTGTGCTGTCTTGAAGTTAGGGCCCTCCTGTGCAGTGTTGGGGCTGTCTTCCTTGTTCTTATGGATTTATACACCAATGATCTAGTGCCTCAGAGCAGAAGCTCTCCTTAATTATGTGCTGAATACTTGCCACAAATACATACATTAAATAATTCTTGCAGGTCACCAAATACATGACTTCCTATCTGTTTCCTCACATTTATTTGTTATTCCCAATGAAACTCCCTCTTTCTATTCCCGGTAGGTATCTTCCATCTATTCTGCTACCTGATTATCATGTATTAATCCTGTCCTGTTAATCATTTTACAGATTGCATTTTCTTCCTCAACCGCATCCTTTTTGTTATTAGTCCAGTGTCTTTTTCTGCCTGATGCCTTAAATAGCTTTCCATGTACTGGCCATGATGTTTTTCCATGTAAGTGCCTTCTGTTTGGCTTTTACTATTGCATACCTGATTCATATTCAGAAAATTTCTCCGTTTACTGTTTACTACAGAAGTACTATCAGCAGCTTACAGAAGTACTATCAGCAGCTTAGCTTTTATTGGCACCAAATATCAAAAAACTCCCTCTGCCTGTAAATATACTGATGATGGAAGAATCATGCTGGTAGAAGTGCAATAACCTGAATTTATATATTTCTCTGGGTGAGATCTGGAGGATAGAGAATGAATAGGTGTCTCCATGGATCTCTCTAGTTCTTTATCAGCAGTGCTTCTGCAGAGCCCAGGGACAGCAAAGAAACAGAACTCGATTCCTTCGTTGCTTCAGAAGGTGGTCATGAGGGGATCCTTTGCACATAGCATTCTCTTTCTCACATGAACAGATGAAAGGAGTCCATATCTTGGATATGGAGAGCGGATTAGTGGAAAGGAAAGAACGTACATGAGCTACATTATTTCAGGGGAGTTATATGTTGTTTAATACGTTATTCAAATAGAACAAATTGTTTTTGCATATGTCACAGAACACAACATATTTTAAAACTAACATATGATAGATTTACAGTAATAATTTATCATTTTCTTTCCTTTTGTATTTTTAGTAGTGGTCCAAGATGTGTTTATCTTGCCTTATCCTAAAGATATATTAAGATGTATTATCCTCCCACCTTTCTGAAAAGGGGCAGGTAAGGCTTTTTAAGGTAGAATTAGAAAACATCTCTATTTTTATTCTTTGATTCATTATTATTCCTCTTTCCTTTGTGTTTCTCTCAATAAGTTTTCTTTCCACCTCATGGAATATCACTGAAGTGGAGGACCCTTTGCTTAAGATAGGGAACATCATTAGAAGATATGACAGTGCTATCACTCAGCTCAAGACCATCAAAGAGAGTTTCATTACAGGATATATTCCAGGATAAGACTCCAACCTCTGCTCCCATGAAATGAAAGAACATGACAAATATTTCTAGAAGAGAGTGGGAGGTTTTCAGATGCAAATTATTAGGTGATGGAAGTTATGCACACTCATGCTTTCTCCTTTTTTTTTTTCCTTTTTTTTTCCCTTGTATAATGAATGCAAAGGCTTTCCATGCAAAATTGAATGGCTATAAGCAAAAGAAATAAAAGGACACATCTGCTCAGAACTCCTGGTGTCTCGTTGTTAGGGCACTGTAAATGTGAAAAAAATGGTAATTCTGTTTTTCTTAGGCAAAGGAATCTGAACCTGGTTTCAGTCTCATACTTGGGTGAGAGATCTACAGCTGAGGCTGCAGAAAGCAGAGTGTGGTGATAACCCCACCTTTGTGGGGTTTTGATGTGTTCTGAAAATTTCACCAAATCCATTATTGGCAAGGTAGTTTGAAACTCCTGAAAGGTTTGGCTATGACCTATGCTTTGTACTACTGAGACCTAGGGAGATGAGACCTTTTAAGACATGTCCAGAAAAGAATTCTTGGCAATTGCAGTATTTTAAGTTGCAGACATAGGGACTCCTTGAGTTAGGTTTCATCTTGGCTGGATTTAGAGTTTCTATCCTTCAGATTTAGGCATTAGCTAGGTGCTTCAATTTTCCATGATTCCATATTATCTCCCATAAAACCTTAACTTTTCCCAAATTCTTCCTGCCTTGTCTCTGATAAATTATTTCTCTCTTAAGATTCATGAATTGCAAAGCAGAAATGACCCTGAGAATCTCAAAAAAGTCTATGTCTTCCATATGTGCATTACATAGTTTTTAATATTTATTGCCATGTTTATAAACAATGTTGTGATGATTAAAGATATCTATGATTAATTTTTATTTTCTAATATTCAAAGACAGAATAACACAATGTGTTGTCAATATACTCCAAATAGTCATGTAAATATTTTTACTGTCAGGAAGTGGTTGTATTTGAATTCTTTTACATACATTTTAAATAGTATGTCAAATTTTTGTAGAAATTGAAACTTGTGTGCTTTTTTCAAGGTAAGCACATTTATAGTAAAGTGTTCCTCTGTCAAAACCATCTGAACCTGCAACATTTACAAGTCTTAAAATGAGATCTATATCCCATTTCAGAAACTGATCTTCCCTTATGTTTTTCCTAAAAATCTGATTTACATTTTGTAGAGTTAAAAGAGGCTGCAGATAAAAGCATATGTCACATGTGTTGTGTGGAAGCAATGATAATTGCTCTTAGATGCTTTAAGATTAAACATTTAGTACATTTTATAGAGTCAAAGTTTTGTAAGCCATAGCATCTATTACTGGATTTTACCCTGTTTTTTTTTTTGCAAACAAATTAATTCTGATCCCCAACAAGCTGGGTCTAAGACGTTTTGTCCAGAACAGATCTAGTTGCCAGCTTATGATGTTTGAATGAAAAAGATGTTTTATAAATCTGAGTCAGTGTCTGTAGAAAGAATCTTGCTTATTTGAAGTTATTCCATGTCTTAGAAAGACTGCATATCACTTTTACTTTTTTTTTTTTTTTTTTTTTTGCAGTATACTGAAGATCATTTGCAAATGTTATGAGTATTTACATCACAGAGCTTTCATATCTCAGGAAATTAATCTGTTATAAAAACTCACAGGGATGAGGGAGAAAAGAGTACCATGGAGCCAAATCTTTGATATATATACCCTACTAACTTGAACATCTCTGTAGCCATAAAGGAAACTATACTGTTAGCCTAGGAATAATTGATAAAATTTCTCTTCAGGAAACTTCCATGTTTATTGAAAGTGATGTTCTGACATCATCTAAAGGAATCTACTAATTTTTATTTTTTTCCTCATTGACTGCAGAGGAAATTTGGTCTTCTCTACCTGAAGTTACCCTTTGTGAATACTTTGTAAAAGTGACTTCTTTATGAAAGCCTCCCTAGAGGAGATCACTAGACAGAAGATACACATACCTCTCTGGATTTAAGGTGACTTTGGATGCAGGAATAGCTTCTGATATAAATAAAAGTCTTCTTAGTTTACAGTGGCTTACTGCAGACTGTCTCCAAATGACTATGATGGGCAGGGGAACCTGTAATATAAAATGAAAGCTGTGCTGTTCATTGTTCAAGTCCCTGGCTGAGTCTCCACTGGGAGTGAGATCCAGCCTGATTTTCCTCACCACATGCTCTATCTGACTCCTCTGGTACTTTTTGTCATGCCCTGCATGATATACAGATATCATGTTTGAGAGAGATATACATAAAGAAAGAGATGAGGAACCAGGAAGGAAATGAGGAGACTAATATTTAAGAAAATGACCTGTAGAGGTCTGAGCATATATAATATATCTCACAAAAGTATGGGAGATAGGTGGTCAGAGTTCATAGCAGTCTTATAGTATCCTATGGTGAGAAAATTCCCTTCCCCAATCCCTTAAGGGAAAGGAGACCTGCTCCAGGGAGGTCATCTGTGATGTTCATTATCTCTGAAATGCAACTATTTTATAAATCAGGTTCAAGCAATGTGGAGTACACAAATGTATTCAAACCTCTGAGGGCAAGTATGTGGAAAGGTTCCTCCCTCTTCCTACTTCCTTCTCCCTCCCCACAAGCAAGGCTTGCAGATGTTTTCTTCTGCTCTTTATTCTTTTGTTCCTGTTTGGCTGTGACCCTTACTCCCAACTGATTCTTTTTTTGTCAAACTTTGTTTTTTTCTGAGCCTTTGATCCTGTGCTTTGACTCTTGCAATAATGAACATGACACTGTTACTTTGCTAGATTCATTTTATGATTCCTTACCCCTCAGAGCACCCATGAAAAATAGTATGTACTTTTTCCTTATGTTTGTATCTTGTAGAAAAAGAGATTCTCACAAAAACTGATACCTGGGTGAAGGACAGGTGAAATATAAGCTTGAATACGTAGACTAAATACTTAGGAACATATATATGTGTGTGCACATGTGTATACATATACACACGCATACACACACCTACACATGATTATATGGGTGTGTATATACATGAATGCATACATACCTATAAAAATAGATATGATTGTATAGTCTGTTTTTGTCTACATTTCTTAGGTTTCCTGGCCTTTTTTTTTTTCTTTCTTTTTTTCTTTTTTTTTTAAGATGCTAAGAGTGATAGAAACAAGTTTAGAAGACAGACAGCAGATCCAAGTCTTTGTCTCCAGCTACCAGGAACAGCTGCTGTTCTTGTTCTCAGAAATAAATGTTGCCCCGTGATGGAACGATATACACTTCTAGTCCATCCAATGCATTTTCCTAGTTTCTGTGGCCAGATATATCACTTTGATTGAGAAAAGTAGGGAAAAGATGATATGCTTCTGCTCAGAGGAAAATAGCAGATGGACAAAGTTCTAGCTGAATATAGCCCACAACATATACTCTGAGGATAACATAAGCTATGTGTAAGACCAGTGACTGGCTCATTAGTAGTTTTCCACCATGAAACTGAAATATTATAAACTTTATATTAAGGTCTCACACTTGGCAGAAAAATCTCTGTCAGAGCACTTTTTTGATTCCAATGCGGATGTGGAGTAGTATACATGTGTATCTATAAATATAGAAAGTTCAGATTGAGAGAAACTAAAAAGCCTGATTCTCTGTATACCTAGAGCTCTTTCAACTGCCCTGGTGATTTACTAGGATCTTAAAGTTGGTGGATCTCCTTTGAAGTAAGGTGACTCTGTAATCAACATGGAGCTGATCAAGGAGGCCCTCTCTCCTTTGCAACAACAGTGGAGGAAGTTATTTAAGGTTACTATTGTCAGCTGCACACAGATCTTTAGACTATTTTAATTTATGCCGTAGGCAGGCAGGCCCCAAGCTGTGCTCAGATGATCAGAAGTTGTAGTAATAGTTTAGAAACAATTTTTTTTCTCAAGTCTACAGCTCATCTGGAACAGAGGAAAACAAACACAACTTTTGTAAAAAGGCAAATAGAAAGGAGACAAAAAAGTTCAATAAAGACAGACAAGTAGAAAGAGAGGAGAACAAGATTATTAAGGTTATTAAACAATATCAAGGAAAAAGAAAACACTACCACCACCAACAACAAAAAAATGCATCAAATACCCAGGAAGAAAAGGTCTGGCACAGTGGATTTGATCCAGAAAATTTCCAGTAATCAAAGGAAAGACTAGTGAGATCCCTTCTTTTAGAGTTCATGTGGATTACATATAGCCAAACCTTAGATAAAGCCACTGCTCTGCATCTGACCTGAAACCAAGGCTGGATATATGGCCAGCTAGCAGTACCAGGAAACACATCCAGGGCCTCACTTTCTAGTGATTGTCTTTCTGTAATTTCATATGTTTTCTTCCCAGATATATACACCAGAAAATAGAGTAGTGCTTGTTGCACTGCTACTGGCAGAAAACTTTTATTTATTGACAGTATAAATAAAAGCCTCCAATGGCTGGTAAATTGGCTGAAAACTGACATTCTTGAGTAGGCTAAAAAGAAGGTTTTTGTTGGAAAATGTGTTCAAGATGTATGTATACCTAAAACATGAATTGAATCATTTCCATGGTATATGACACACATATACATTTCTGTTACCCAAGGTTTGACTCTATTTCTGAACTTCCTCAAAGCTGGACATAAGGTGACATAAATCAAGGGGAATAACTGATTTAAACTACATATTCGTAAGTAAACTTCACTAAATAAATGTGTTCTGATCTGGGTTACCTTTCTTTTTTCCAAAGTGTCTGCTAGTGCCAGGTAATTAATAGCCCATAGACTTATTTCTGTAAGAATAAGGAAAAATGAAAGCCCTGAATACAAGAACATGGAATATTACATGCTTGAAGTTTTAAGTTTCTCTTAAAGAAGATGTGTAATTAAGGATATGTACAGAAAAAGTACAGGTTAAATCTGACAAAGATCATGTCAAAATATACTAACATATTTTTCCTCTGTGCCATCTTTACTATGCTAATATATACACATGCCTTTCCACAGGCCACAAAGAAGAACCTTTGCATTTCTCCCCTATGTAGGATGATTTGCTGTCAAGCCCTGTGTCTTCTTTTGGTGTTATTGGTTGCAGATTTATGGTTCAATCAGCTTTGTAGAAGCCTCTCCTTTGATAGACTTTCCTTGGGCATTGTGAAATATATACTTCTGCTTTCCTTTTTTTGGATGGATATTTTTTTCTTATCCTGCCAAATTTTCTTTAAGCTCTGCAGAACATGAATTGTATTTCACTGTAATTTAGATTATGTGCGAGCCGCTCACTGTGCTCAGATGAGACTCCATTTAAACAGTCTTTATGGGATGACCATATATTTATTACTCTGCATCAAAACAACTAATAATCATGATTAGAAATGTTAGAATTAAAAAGTAACAACCCACTGTGGGGAATTACTCTAGTCCCACTTTTCTCTTAACTCTCTATTGTCAAATTTGATAAGATGGTAAATACAACTTTAGAGCTCTAGGTACGGATTTGACAGTACCATTTTCAGCAAGTGCAAAATACTGATCCAATGTAAATTTAGTTTACTTATTTAATTTTTTTTCTAAAGCTTTTGATAAGCTAACTTTGTTCTGGCAGATTTTATGCCAGATCAGCTACTAGTAGCATGCCACTCAAAGTTTTCCCTGCAGCAATTATAATCTGCTTTCCACATCTATAGTAAATCTATTTTAAAAGCACAAATCTGTTATAAATTCTGCACTATGCCCTCTGGTAATATAAAAAAATATAGTCATACATCAGTGCCTGATTTAAGTTTGTTTGCTGTTGCTTGGTCACTTGGTTAGCGCATAGATGTGGCATTAATGCTAATAGGAGTCTTGTGTTTATAAATTCAGGCATATTTACCAACTGGAAGTTTCAACTGATTCCTACTTTGATTCTATACTCATAAAAATACTGGAAAAAGTTTATATTTTAAAGCTCTATGTAGATTATGGAGGACAAAAGAACAGAAAAAAAAATCTTCTCCAAAGCACTCAAAGAAATTCACTCCATCACTTCTTGGCCTTTGAAATTCTTTATAACTTCTTATCACTGCAACATCCTTCAAACATAAATGATACTGATTACAATAGGGTCTGTGAATGCCCTCTGGTCCAGTGGCCAGCATGATTAACTACATCCACACTGCAGAGCATCTGGGCCAGGGTCACCTTTGTTAGCAGTAAGGCATCATTATTTGGGTATATATTTTTTTTAAGTTCAGGGTGACCAAAGCAGTGTGGAACCTGGTCTGTGCCTCACATAAACAGGGATGCAAAGGTAGTGGATAGTTTTGGGGATGCAAAGCCATTCTAGGACAGTGTGGATCATGTTTAGGTTTGAAGAAACTTAATTTTGTTCAGTCTTGTACATGCTCCTTACAGTGAACAGTGCCTGGAATATAATGTTCCTTAAATTACATACAGGTGTTATGCCAGAGAGCCCTACCTGGCAAGGGCCAGCATTGTGCTACTGAGAAATAAATAGTGAGGGATGTGAGCTTGGTTTTATTTAGAAGAACAAACTCTGGCCACTGTCCTATTATGATTTTCAAGTTAGTCAGTCAAACTGCCCAAGGCAAAAGGAATTTAAACTTTTACCTTTGGGCCAGGCAGATCCAAGCAGAGTTGTAAGTTTATTGTTTTGTTGCTATGATGTTTTAAGGACACGGGCATCTGTTAAAGTTAATTTGTGATAAATGATTCAGCCCAGTAACATAAAGCACACCAGCTCTCTGTCTATAGGAAGGCTTTTGCTCTTAAAAAAGCTACCTTGTATTTATTGTTAGGTAAGATTAAAACAGTAATTGATACATCATAAGCTATATACCACATATATATATATTTTTTTGTATTTAGATACATATGCTATCTTTTAATTGTTTATAATTGCTCTATATAGATTTTTTTTCAGACACTTCCTATGTGCCAATGCACAAAATTTGTCCCCTGGAATTAAAGTATAACCCTTTAGAATCCAGGCTTTTTAACTTGAACTATATCATACCCAAGTTTTCTGGTAGAGAGGAGAAAGTTTTATATCATTTGTTCATCACTAATTTACACTTAACTTCTATGAGTGCTTAAAACACAATTTTTGTATTTTGTTTAAATTGTGATCCATGATTTTCCTTTATGATGAGAACACCTGAGACCCAGAATGTAAGCTTTAAACTGTAAGATGGATGGAATATCTGACTTCTAAATGGAGTGCTTATGAAATCATCATGTTTGTGAGTGAAGGTGAAACAGGGTGCAATGACTCCTTACCTAAAATGGAAATCCATGCCCAGATTAATTTATTTGAGCTTACACTTCCTTATCTTTTGTCCAATGCACCCATGAAGCTTCTCTTCTAGTTGCTCCTTGATGAACTATTTTTGTCCTGATATTAGTTGTATATCGTTTAGCACAGATTCTTTTTTTTTTCTTCTTCTTATGCCATTATTGAAAACATTGCAAATTAATTCAATTCTCAATTTTTCAAACTGACTAGCTACTGTTTTGGTACTCTCCAAGGTAACTTAGTTTGGAAAGAGGAGAAAGCATAGGTGAAATTCTAATTTCTCTGGGTGTAAGGCAGGCAGTGTTACACGTAATATTCATTTCAGGCTTTGCATGGTTTATTTTGACCTGCAATAACTTCTACGGATAGAATTTGCCCCATATTTCTCTGACTGGTCATATGAATTCCCCTATATGTAGATACATATAATGTACCGCAGAGTTGAAGGGATGTTACTGTGGATTTCAGATATTAAACTGGAATTGTGTCTCATGATCAATGTAAAACAGAGGGTGACCCAAAGGAAAGCAGTCACAAACATCCCTCTTGGATAGACATGGCTGGCATTGTGAAGCCTTGGAAGTAGGCAGCGCTAACCTGAGTTGGTCAAACTTTGTCCAAGAGAACGAAGTAATGCCTGAAATGGATATAATGTTTTTATTGTGGAGTATGTGAATGTAGCATTTAATAAAAATACCCTGTGATCTTATATATGAATGAAGAATATTGTTTTGTGTTAGAAACTGTTTCATTAGGAACAGCTAGCAGTTGAATCTGAAGAAAATTTTTGTACGAACGATGACACCTGAAATATAGTTAGTATAACAGCTGTGGCAAGTACCAAGTGGTGTTATTTCAGCATATGAGTCTCAGGTTTCTCTATAGCACATGTAAATACTATTAATTCTGCTCTTTGACATATTGGGAAAAAACACTGCATCCTCTTCAGGAACATTTTGTTGCTGATGCATGTCATTTTTGACTCTGGTGATGCTCCAGGTTCAGTTAAGCCACTTTGTGAAAGGCGCAAATGGCTGTGCCACTCTCAGGCTGCATGCTGAATTCTTGCTGTATCTGAGCAGAGAGTGATGGATGAGCTGTGTGTAAGAAATTGCGTAAACACCTCTTAAAAAACCACAGCTGCACTTACATCAGAGTCCTGAAAGTCAGACCAAGGGTGAGGAAAATCACTAGAAAATGAAGGAAGAAGGAAAAGTGGGATCATTTACAGAGGAAACAAATTTAAGTCACATACAGAATGCTAAAGTAAATCACAATTTACTGCTCCGATTAGAACATTCTAAATGCTTTAAAAATATATTCCTGAAGAATATTAATGCTTATTTCTCATTGTGACATTACACTTGTTGTGAATATATTTCTTATTTGAATTTACATGGGATCATGAAGTTTTACCTGAGGTCAGGATTGTCTTCTACTAGGTCCCACATGGCACAGGATAGTTCTTTTTCTAAAGGTTTTGCACCCAGAGGTCTCAGTTTTGCAGTGCTTTTGATAACACACAAGCAAATCAGTGTGAACCAATGCAACCACCTGTGATAATAATTTGTCTCAAATATTGTGCTTGTTCTGACAGCCATAAAATTTCACTGCTTCAGGTACATTTGTAATTACAGTTGTCACTAATTCACATTGAATCTGTTGTTCTAGCTGCATGAGTTAGAAATATTTTTTTTTTCAAAAGATCAATAGCAACCAGAAAAAAAAATGCTTTTTTAATTGACCGAGATACTTGCTTTGTTAAAAACAAACAAATAAACAAAAAACCAGAATCCCCATACAATCTGGACTAGGGTGTTCTTACTGTTTTGGCCATCAGTGAAGAATGGATCATGGAAAGGTGATGTAGAAAAGCCTGCATGTGTCTCTGCTTCCCAGGCACCAAGAACCTTCCAAGAAACTCAGAAGCAAACCACTATTGAAACAGGGTTTGCCCACAGCAAGAACAACATATGGACTCTGTTGGCTTCCTCCAGGTCTCTGCTGACTGTCTTTGTCTTCACTGAGTTGAGCTTAATTTTAATTAAATTAAAGTATAATTAAATCAAAGCTTAATTAAATCCTCAGTTATTTTCCCAAGAAGTAAGCCTATTCCCTTCCACCTGGTCATAGCATCATAATCATATACTGTACAAAATGCTGAGAAATATTTATGAAAGATGCTTGAAAGAGGGATACAACTTCATCTTTTTTCAGTAGGTTCATATTTAGGAAACTTCATTGTTACTTGCACACAGTTGTTCCATCTGTGCCTCACAAATGGGGGGGATTGTAAAGATCATCTGGAATTAAGATCATGTTTTTCTTACTTTCATCTTTCTGATTTGGATTAGAGGTGTAGATGTGTAGAGTTTACAGAGTTTACCTAAAAATGGCCTCAATACAGGTAGTCAATGGCCTAAATATACCATATTCATGATGTTTATTTTTAGTTAAAAATGTACCTCAAATACCCTCGTTTTACAAAATAAGCATAGTTATTTTTTTCCTATAGAACATTTTATTTAATTTAAATCCACTGACTTTTTACTCACTTGCTTCTGTACCAGGAATTTAGGCATATGCGCGTCCACACCCCAGCACACATACACTGCACAAAGACAGAAGCTTTGATTTCATGAGCAGAGACATCCATCTTGCCGGCAGTGGAAGGGAAAGGAAGTCTCCAAGGAGCTCATTCCAAATGCAACATCAAGTTTACAATAAACAGAATAATTGCCCTGTTTACTGGATTTATTTTATTTCTTTCCTTGTGATTGCTTTATTTGTAAATAAATGTGCTCCTTCACATGAATTTATTTTGTTTTCCAGAAAGACAGTCAGATATGCTTCCTTTCCCTACCACTATAATAATGGGAAGTATATATGTTTGTATTTAGGTTTCTTTACAAACCTAAGCCAGACAGTTTAGGCAGCTGTTGATCTTAGAGGATTATCACTAATCAAGTCCACTTTGCTTTAGACTGTAATTTGTCATTCAAGACAAAATCTTGATTGTGTTTTTAAAACAGTTGCATTTATAAAAATGGCAACTCCAAAGTTTATACAATATATGAAAAATGATGTACTCTTCCATGAGAAACAGCACAAGTCCATGGTAATCGTAGGTTATCAAGACAAGTGAAGCCTATGCTCATATCAGCCACATGGCCAGTAATTGAATACAAAAGACCAAAATGTGCTGACAGAGACAAATTTTATCCTGGAACCTTTGGTTGCTTTAACTAAACCTTACTGTTTTTGCATGACCTCTTTCTTTATAAAAATGAGTCAGAATTAAGGCCACTTTTTGACTGAAGGACCTTCCCGGGCCATTGGTGGCTCTCGTATCAGTAATATAGACTTCACTCATGACTTTTGTTATATATGTAAGAAAATGATTCAATTTTGAATTAAACTCTCTATAATGGTGTCATTAACACAAACCGACATATAGTCTGACTAACAAACTAATTTTGTATTCATTTATCCTATGGTGAGTTTTTAAGGTAGCAGTATCTCACCTGGGATTTATTCCTGCTTCGTAGTACAGCATCAGCACGTCCTACGTTACCATGAAAAATCACCACAGCGCAGGATGATCCCTTGGCACAGAATGAAACGGAGTGAGAGAGAAAAGGAGAGAGGTAAAAAAGACAGCCGTATCCTACTCACCTCTTTCCTGCTGGCTTAGGCAGGATTACCGCAGAGGAAGAAAGGTTCACGTCTTGTGTCAGAACCGGCTCGTTTTGACTTGCTGATACTTTTAGTAATGGATATTACTTACCTAGAGTGTATAAGGACTTTTCAAGAGTTGAACAAGGACAAAAGCCTGAGTTCACTATAAATGCATAAAAGTGTCATAACAGCGCTTTGCCTGAACCCAAGCAGTGAAAAAAAAAAAAAAAAGATACAGGAGATTCTAGTGCAGTTTCAAGATGCAGACGGAATTATCTCATTTGAACTGATAAGCACTAAACATCTCAAAAATCTCTCATCCTGCAGGAAAAAAATAATACAAAGAACCATTTTCAGATAATTTCTTTGAAAAAAAGAACAGAGTTGGCAAAATTAGCAAGCTTCCTTGGATTTCATCAAGAATCTTTTAATGGAAACAAAACCAAAGAAACCTGAAGGAAAGAACTCTGAATGTTTTGGTTAAAAACAAATCAGGATTTTGATCATGACTACATTTTAATAAAGAAAATCTACTCTATTTAATTAAATTCTCAGGAAAGTCAAAGCTCCCCTAAAGCTTTGTTTGTCATGACTGCCTCTCAGATTGAGCTGAAAACAATAAAGTTTTTCTCCATATTTTTATTTTTTCAGTTGATAGAATATTAAATTCTTGCACAACATTTAAAAATACAATTTTTAGACATATTTCTTATCATAAGATACAGATAGGTGAATAAAAGGGAGAAACAACTCAAAAAGGCAAGCGAAGCATTTTTTATTTTGACGTAACTAAATATACAGTATAGTAAGCTTTATGTTTCTAATGATCGATAAGTATTCTGTACAGAAAACATGAGCTATGCTGTATTCTGCCACTTTTAAATATCCATCAGTCCATGTATCTTAAACATTTATAACTATCTGTCATCACTGTCCTCTGAAGAAACTTTACAAATAAACCATTCAGCATTTTGTTATTTGATAATGGGTAAATCCTTTGGTATTATATTAGTATACAACACGGGACATCATTAGCCTAGGGAAGGAGGCAGCAGTAAAATCAACTGGAGATTAAACTCATTCACAGAAGTTCAGCACTCATTGAGTGCAGTGTTAAACATGCTTGACTTCTCTGTTCAATGCCGTGGCTTTAGCTGGGGTCCCAAAACCCTAGTTAAGTTTTTATAAGGCTTTTCACTAGAGAACATAATTGTTATTTCCACATACCTACATTCAATTTTCAGGGATTACTTTAAGTGTGAATTCTCAGGTATTTCTTCCAGCTGTCTCCTGTCAAACCATAATCCCATATACTGAGCTTTGTCCCTGCAGGGTAGGCACTTGATCCTAGGGTCAAAGGTCCTTTAGCTCTTGACTAATGCACCTCATTAGAAGAGGAAAGCAGAATGTCTCCAGCAATTCAGATGTCATGAGAAGTAACAGAACTATATATTTTTAATCATGTTAAACAGATTTGGTTTATTTTAGGCTCAATGGGGGAAAAAAAAAGGCTTTTAATTTGTAGCCACTTCAAGCACCAACTGTCTTGTCTTGTTTTACACGCAGAGTAATGCAGGACAGTGCAACTAAACTGGGTGGAAATAAAATAATGGATAATATACATTATATCATACATATAGTAATGTTTTTCTTATGATAGGATGTTGCTCATACATTAATATATATCATTACTCAGTTACTTGCACTAAAGTGAACTCATTAGTTAAGTGAAATGCTCTTTTCTTACTCTTTTATGTTAATATTAAGTAATGGTCTTTTCCTATGTTGAAAAATTATCGCCTCATAAAATATTAAACCATTAACATAGATCTTAAGTGTGTAAGTTACCACAGTTCCTGCAAATAATGTTTGCTGTTTTCTCAAACAAATTCCCTTTGCTTTATGAATTGAACACAGTTATTTGCATTATGGCAAGACCACGTTAAATTGACATAAGCACTTCTAGCTATTTGTCATGATTGCTTGCTAAGAAATTTTACAAGGTAATTACATGAACCATCTTGCTTTTTGAATTTGAACTATAATTATCCAATTAATGAGACTCAGTTATTGCAATAAGTCAGCTTACATGCTGATATTGAAACACATAAAAAAAAATTAATTTCAGCTATCTTTATACAATTGTTAATTAACTGTTAAATTGTCAAAAATTAATTGTTAATTGATAAATTGTTAAAATATACTTTTTGTGTATTCATTGAATATAGAAGATGAGATCTCAATGTCTCTAAAGTCAAAAGTAAACTTACATGGATTTAAAGGTAGCCTGAAAAGTCTCTAGAATGTGTTCCAGCAGGAACAAAAGCCTTCTGGGACTAGAGATGGACTTTTCTGGAATACAGATAAACTTTAAACCTGGGATTCCAACAATCAGAAGAAACAAAACACAGGGATAGAAGTAATATCACAATCTAAGTTTTTCTACAGCAACCAAAGTATTATTTCCATTAATATTTAAATGACAGAAAAAGACTGTTACTCTTCTTTTTATATAAAATTCCCCCTCTCTTTCGTAACTATTATACATATATGTGAAACACCAGTTTATTTTATAAGGTTAATTGGTAAAGTTGGAAAATAGACAATTCAGGCACACAAGTCCATCTTTCTCTTGAAATTGTCACAGTTATAACAATAGTACTTCTATGACTTATGTAATGTCTATATCCTGAAAAAAAAGAGATTTCAAAGACCTTCTCTCTGCACCCACAGCATCATCAATATTCATCCTTTATAACTCATTCTGAGCTGAGGATGTACTTATTCAACAGAACAACTTGCTTCTCCTTAAATCACCTTTTTGGGACTTTCCTGAGTACAGAAAAAAAGGAGACAAGCCTGTGATTCAGGAGAAGGAGAAGGCCAACAAAGACAAGAAAAAAAACATCATATTACTCTTTTCTATGTTCTTACAGAGATGTTTCCTTAAGTATTTTTAATATCAGTTCATCCTTAGGCTACAAGACTTGAGTGATTCCTGAAGATTTGTTTGAAATGCACTAGGTTTTCTACCACTACTGATAGTACAATATTCAATATATTGATAATATATATAGCTTCATTTGAAATATATAACTGAACAAACTTGAGGTCTTATTCAGTTTGAAGACAGGAGGGGAACTGAACAGTGAGGTGTCTTTTATTTCATATGATGTTTATTAACCCGAATGACACAAATTTTAACTCTTAAATGAGGTGGGAGGCAACAGACGGCTGATCTCTCAGCCCCAGCACCATCACTTGCAGTCAGCACTCCGGTCCAAAAAGATAGCTGTTAGGGCTCTTTCCACACCAAACAACAGCTGTTCAAGGTGTACAACACTTTTTTATTATTATTATTTTTTCCCATATATTTTAAATCAGTGCTATAGGTGTGATTTTCTACCTGAGTTCACAACCTATATCATAAACTATGTGACTATTTTCTGCTAAACTCACTCCATTCTGCTCACTCCATTCATGTCCCTAAGCTGCCTTCCACTTGTGCCTTTCCCTTAACAACTACTTTAAAGGAAAAGCAATGAAGTTTAACAGCTTCGAGGAGGTTAAATCAACCTGCGACAATAATGCAGTATAGTTTGTGTTGTAGTAGTGAGATCGGAGTTATGGGACACCTTCATGTTCATCTCACCCATACATATTATTTCAAAGTGTCATTTACTGCAGTTGTAAACTCTAGCCTTCTGGTTTATAAAAGCAGTATTAAACCTATCCTTTTTGAAGAAAAGCAGTTGCATGTGAGGTAGCTCTCACTACCAAATTGTTTTGTATATTTATTTTCCTGCTGCCTATTGCTAGCTGCTACAATCCTCTTGTAGCAGCTGAATGCAGCAGCCCTGCCAGCCTTTCTTTACTGCTTGTTCACTTACACATATTACCAGGCCAGCCTACAGTTTCATATAACCTGCAGAAGAAACGCTTCTTTCCTCTGAGTTTAGTGATATTTTTTTCTCCTATAGTACCTTAAAAGAAAAAAAATAAAGAAGCAAAATTTTATTTTTTGTTCAGTTCTGAGTTTGTCACCAAATTGATGACGGTCTGCAGACAGTCCCATTTGGTAGCTGGCACACTGCTGAAAAGGTGATAGGTACCCCAAAACGAAGAGATTAGTGGCTGCCAGAGAACAGACTGTGTTTTTCTGTGTCTCCAGAAAGGGAGTTTAATTTTTTTTTGTGACAAGTGTAATAAGAAGCATTTCTGTGTAATAAGAAGCATCAAGCATTTTGTGTAGCAGTGGTATTCTGGTCTATTTAAATTGCTCACAGAGGAGAATAGTACCTTCCTCTGTAGACTGCAGATGCCAGAGCAAAGTAGACTTACTTTGGTGGAAAAGCAAAAATTCAAGACTACTTGAATGAATAGAATACTTTCTCTTCTTCTAAGATATGAAAAGATAACACATTTCTACAGTTTTATTCCATTATTCTGGTGATAAAAAAAAGCTCTCAGAGAAAATTCTTAAGAAGTCATTATCTCAATGTTAGTACAAATACTATATATTTTACATTGCTACTGTTCTGCATGTGTAGGCTTCCTCTTATGTATCCTTTCTTATGAACAAAATATATGCTTTTGATTTAGGAATCAATAACATTTTAAGCTGTAACTTTAAAAGAAAAAAAAATGTGGGGAAATGATTGAATTACATAGAACATATTTTTCTTCTAAAAAGTAGTAAAAGATTCAACAGTTCAAACTGCTCAGGGGTGATCACATTTCTCTCAGAAGGTGCTCTGTATCTTGGGGGCAGTGTATGTATCAAATACTGCTGATAGGTCAGCAGATGCTTTTTTTTATTGAAAGTCACAGAAAAGAGTTGCAATAAAATCTGCATTAACAGCCAGAGCTCAAACTGGGGCTGCCTTGTGATTTATGCACTCTCCTTTGGTTTTGATCTTTTAATGAACGTGACTTGCCATTTTATATACTCTCCTGGGATTTTCTCCCTTACCACTCTCATTACTATACTCTCACTGTCAGTCTGATTTTGCAGTTTCATATAATTCAGGAAAACGAAAATCAACTGCTAGCAGTCTACTGCAGATAATTCTGTACTTTGTTGTGGCTAAGGTTTGATTCAAAATGCAGCCAGACAAATGAGAGGCCTTTACTTACTTTTAATTAGCTTTGGATCAGGCTCTGCTTTTGACTGAAGAACGTGCTTTTTGGGATCATATTGTTTTTTCTCGTGCCTATAAACTTTTCTTCAAGTGTCCTACTTAAAGCTAGTCATAGCAATGACAATCAAAAAGACTCAGTTTCTATATTCCTCAGAACAGATAAGCTTGGTATTTTTTCTTAAAGAGATGTATTTATTTACAAATAAAAATACCTTAGTCTGGAGACTGCAGCATATGGAGATTTCTTCAAATATTGTCCATAACTGTTATTTACATTTAAGACTCTGCATAAGATTTTACACTATACTTGCCTCATGAAAATAACTTAGGGGGAAGAATCATTTTTCAAATATTATTAATAGATAAAAAGTAATCCAAGGATAAATGCTTCCAGACTGTAGCTACTGTGTGTATCTAGGCTAGACATATATATCTCAGTGTTTTGTTTTTTTAGTCTGACTAATTGTCTTTGTCTTTAATGACTCTCTTTTAAATGTCTGCTTTATGTTTCACAAATACTTAATCATTGCTTTGCTTCATCTATTTATTGATAGAGTTTAAACATGCACATATGAACCAAAGTGACATTACCTGAAGAAATGTTGGGTAGAAATCTCTCTCTCTCTCTTTTTTTTTTATCCCGATACATCATTTGGACCATATTTTTGCTAGTTGGAGCTGACAGAAAGAATACCTTTACTCTCTTTCTGTAAATGTAGACAGAAAAGATTGTGGAAATGGAATGCAACATTCTGCATGTTGCAGAATGCATAAAATATGTTTGAAAGAGGACCACAGGTGAAAACATCTCTGCTCTGGAGCACATCCTGGAGTAACTCTACTCGTGCAAGTGAACATTGTACATATGCTAAAGCATAGGAGAATGGTGTCTTATAGGTGGAAGCTCTTACACTCTAATGAAACACCTTTGTGTATGATATTATGTCAATGGAACAGCATGTGGCTTTGGTACATAAAAAAGCAATTATGGAAGTAATATTAGAGCCTGACTTGCCTTTTTCCATTGGTTTCAGGGTTTCAAGCTGCCTAATAGCTTTAACCTGAGCCAGAATGATAGCACTTTCCCTCTTGTCATCATCTCACAATAAAACCTTCCATTCTTTTAATGGCCCAGGAGCCCTTCAAATGTGTCATTGGTATTTATATTAGAAACATTTCCATTAGCCAAGATTTTACAATTCACCTCTGATTTTTTTTGAAACTGCAAGTAGTCTGGGATATTTTAAATAATATTGATTTGTTTTTTATTTTATTTAACGTCTTTTCCCACATGTTGTGTCTTGAAGCCGCGGTAAAGCACATGTCCAGATTTCAGAGAAACCCAAAAACATAGTGTCATATGATGTAGCTATAAAGAGCACGTTATAGTGGTAACCTACTCGTATTGGCCGCTGATAACCTGCACCATCTGTCTTGCCTCTGACAGGTTAGCTGGCCAGGAGGGAGATGGGGCAGCCTCTAAAAAACAGGAGTCGCTATGAGAAGAAACAGCAGCCCAGCAGCAATCAGGTATTTTGCTGAAAAGTTCAAGAGATCATCTTTTATTTTTGTTTTCTTTTACCTGCTTTAATGTCCTTTATCACAGCAATCATGGTATTTCTTTAGTGAATTATAGAGGATGACTCATTCTTTCTGCCTTTCCTTAACTCAGTGCCCGCGGTTGCTTTGGGTTCTTTGAGTCCTTTGGCCAGACAAATATCTGGGCTCTGCCTTCTCCCACTTTTTTAGGTAAGGACATGAACCCTGGTTGGCTCTGACACAGCTGCATTGCTTCAACACTTCACAGCTATCCTCCAGCTAGACATACAGCTGACTCAGGACAAATTCCCCTAAATTTTATTCTATCTTCCTCCTGAAACCCACTTTGAAATGTCAAGCATCTTACTATAAAAATAGTCTGATACCGCTTGCATTCTACACATTACACTATTCATTATAGGCTACAAGTTCACATGAATGCATATATACAGTTAAGAAAGTTTAGTATGGCCTATTCATACTTATAGAGGAAGTATTCATTTTCTAAAATACTTTGATACCTAAATAATATATAGATCTTTCCATATGGTAAGCTTAACTACCTAAGAAAATGCAAACTTCTCTGACACAAATACTTGTGAAAATGCATTTAATCTCTAATGCTTTAATAAGCCTGGAAACACAGTATAAATTTATTGGTTTATTGGAAATTTTCATTCTGGCAGTTCACATCTTGCTTGTTAGTTGCAGAGACTGTTTCTGACTACTGACTAGATGAAGTGGAAATTTGAAACAGCAGAGTAACTGTCGTCTCAGCACTTGAGATCTTAGTGTAGAAACACTGAAGGGGAGCAAGTCTTAATGTAAAAAAGGGAAATGTTAAAAGAAAAATGTAATATGCCTTACATCCCAACTACTGACCACTCATTCATATCATGCTGTGTATTTAAGTGGTTCTCCCTTTTTGGTTAAACAATAAAAACACCCCATGCATGAAAGAGGGATAAGCTTCTATTTCATGGATAAAAGTCCTTTATGGATACTAAATTATACCTCTTCTCAGACTTAATATCAAATTCTTCCTTCCTACTGCAAATTATTTTGAATTGAAATACAGTTGCCTGGGGCACTCCTTTGAGCTGAGTATATTTAGAGCTTTTATTCTTGCTTTTTTTCTTACTTCATTCTGTGAGCAGAGCTTTGAGCTGATGGTTTCTATCTATTCTATATATTTGGTTTACTTTCCTTGAGTTCTAAACATATGCATGCTACAAGTTTACATAATGCATATATACAGTTGGTTAAGAAAGTTTTCTGGTTTGGAATCCAGTTCTGGAAGAGTAGACGGAAGGTTTCCAGAAACTGCTCACAAGCTCCTAGGAGTCGTAATTGCAGCCACCTAATATCATATCCAGTGACTGTTACTGTGATCTACCCATTATAATGCCATTATCTTTACCCTTAGCAGAAGAATGAAAAATCAGATGCTAACGCACAGTCTGGATCCACAGCTAAGGTCCTACCCCTTCCCAGAGATCTTCCTAAGTAGTCCCCAGGAGCTCTACATAAGAGATTCAAAAAGACAACCTCTAGGTCCCGTACAGGAAATATAACAATTTCCTTTAGTCTGTCACCTCTGACACTTTTATCTGTGGTCTTACTAAGACCTCAATAAGGTCTTAATAACAGTCCAAAGTACTGTATAGCCATTTTTACTGTCCCACTGTGTTGCATTTCTTTCTTAATATAAGCTTAATTTGCTTAAGTGCTGCCTACCCATGAACATTAACCATTTGTGATCATGTAACACCCTCCCCCACCCAAATGTGTGTCTAAAATTAAACTACAGATGGTGTTCACAGAGGTTAACCTTAGCCTAGGGTGCAAAATCCTCTAAGAATCCCTCCACGGTCAATGGGAAAAGGAAATGTCTCCTTTAATGCAGTATTCCTCAGTCTGTGTTCTGGGAACCAGTAGTGATCTGGAAGACATCTGATGGTAGTTCATGAAAATGTTGGAAACATTTAACCTTCCACTGCAGAAAACACCTCCAAACTATATACAGAAATTCCTGCATATGCACACAAGCAAGTAATCAATTTGGGAGAATTTAGAAGCAATAAACAAACCTTGAAAGGGTATTTGGCTGTAAATGAAAACCATTATGATAAGACAGCATAACACAGCACTAAGACTTTTTTTTTTCCTTTTTTTATTTCTTTTTTTTTTCCTTTTTTTCAGGTTTGGTGGACTTTCAAGTAGAAAAAGAACCAAAAACTTAATTTTCAGCTTTATCTCCCAAGCAACTATTCAAAAACGTGAAGGAGACACGCCTATCTTGGATAAAGCTGGCTCTTATGAATCCCCTCACCTTTCTGTATTGAAACAGCAACACATGAAAAAGGACTTTCATGAAGCTGTATGGCAATTTCCTGAGAGCATTATATAATTTATTTCCAAAGTGTGTTTTGAAGACGCTATTGAAAAATATCTACATTTTCACCTTATGTAGGTAGCTGGAGCCTTTACTTTTTAAAAAAATAATCCTGGAAATGCTTGTTTTTAGCACAAACAGTTAATATCAGAAGCTTTACTAAAGGTCAAACAGACATACACAATGTCTCATAAAAATATCCTAAATTGCAATGAGTTAAAATAAATCTTTGAAACTTTCCCATTTGTTTTTTTTTTTATATGACTAGAGTTTGTGAATTACAACAGCTATATGCTTATACTTTATTATCAAGTAAAATTCACTCCCATGTGGAAGACACTATAAGGATTTCTGCCTAACAGATGGGCTTCTCATGCTTTTAATTCCTTTTGGAAATCCTAGCTTTGTTGTGTATGAAACAAAGAAGAAACTCTTGTGAAGGTCTTCCTGTGCAATCCTCATCTATGGTGAACTGCACCAAGAAATGAATCTGATACTATGATCAGCAATTATGTTAATTATAAATTATATAATTAATAATAATTAATTATAAAAAGGCTTTTGAACCATTTCTTTGGCTATTCAGAACCATGTTTGCTAATCTTATGATTATATATATTTACTATTTATTACTCAGGCTAGCACTCTAGGCCCAGGGAGGGTAAATTATAGAAACTTGTAGCATAATCATGACTCGCATTCTAATGAAGAGTGTTTCCATACAAATTGCGGCTAGCTTCCGATCCCGAAGATGTTCCTTGGGACACTTCTTTCTTTTCATCTGAACTACACCAATTTATTTCATGAAATGTATTTTTTACATGTCTGAAGAGATGTTCCACCATAGGCATTCTTCATATTCATCATTCCAGGAAAAGATAGTAGAGAAGATGCTTTATCAATGAACAATACATCAATCTAATAGAAGGCTAGATTTATCCAGATTTCTAGATATTGTTAAAAAATGGAAAAAGGCATTAAATGATAGATTAGGCCTGAGTTCTAGGGAATAGAGAATTCATGGTGTGACAACAAATATTATTTTCTTTTGCCTGTGAGTCTTAAAGAACTGAGCTGTCAAACCAGGACTTTAGGCTACTAATATATTTAAACAATGAAATATACAAATCTTATCCCAGGTTACCTGTTACTCATTATCAGTCACATTTACTTATTTTCAGTCACCTTTTGGAGTCCATTGTGACTATTTCCTAGAAAGCATCTCCAGAAACGATATTACAAGGACACTAAGTCATAAACTAGGGCAGATGCTGCATGTTTTGGACTTGACTCGGTGTGGAGTCTGGCTGTAGCTGACTATTGCACCTGAACCAAGGAACTGGCTTTTCCAGAAACATGTAACTGGAGAAAATTAATTACAAAAGATTTGTGAATCATGTGGTTAAATTCTTTTCTGCTTGCATTTCTGATAAGTCTCTCATGTTCCTATAGTTGTCCAAAACTGGTCAAATTGAGGAGTAGTAACAGGTAACTATTTTTGAGGAAAGATCGTGAAAAGCCAAAAGTTTAAATCAGAAATTATATTCCAAGAAAGCTGAGCAAACTCTAATTTCTTTCCTTTTATTTATTTATTTATTTTTTTTTGCAAGTGGAATGATTAAAAACATATCAATAATCAAATATCTATTCACCTGTTTTCTTTATAATTTAAAATCGATTTTCATAATTATTAGATATTTAAAATATATGCTTGAAGTCAATATGGAATAAGCTTTCATTTTTTTGTAATGTTAATATTTGTGAAAGAACTTAGAGACTAATTTTTTGGACTCATACAAAAGCTAGCAGGGGAATGAAGTGCTATTTGACAGGTGGCTGAGATGTTCTTACTAAGCACAAACTCTCAGCCCTTCCATTTTTTTCACAAATAAAATAGATAGATTTTCCTTTGTTTAGCACTTGTGAGTGCTAAACAAGCTGACAAGTTAGTCAAGGCATTGAATGTGTTGGTTAAAATGTATGTGGCATCATAGCATGGAAAATTCAATATGAAAATCACATCAGATAGAAAAAACAGTTTTTGGAATCTTCAAAAGGGATATTTTGACAATAATTTGTAATTTTTTTTTCTTGATTTTGATATATGGTTTCTACAAAATGGACAAGACTTTGTGAAGTATTTCCATCCCAATTAAGATGTTTTAAATAGAAAAACACACAATTTTACTGCAGTTAAAAGTAGTATTTTTCTCAAAAAGTTTAGTATTTGCAATTACAATTACGATTACAGTTTGCAATCATAAATTGCCTTTAAATCAGAAGTTTTTTCCAAAAATACTGGACAGAATGATTGGTCAAGTGAGCCCCAGCATGGAAAGAGGGACATTATCAGAGAAGTGAGACTAAGAGTTACTGTAAATTTACCTACATGACACAAGACAGTGCCATGTATAAATACATGAGAAGGGGGGGAGGTGAAAAACATTTCTTTGAATAATTCCCAACTGATTCTAAATATGAAGCCAAACGGTTCACTTACTTATCATAATGCTATTATAGTACCCCCTTCTAAATGAAGATTAATAGCAACATGTTGCGTTTGTTCCTAAATATAAAGTTTTCCATTTAATAAGCTTACCATGAATTATATCCTCAATGCAACCACTTTCTTGATCTCTTACAAACTATCTATCTTTATTGGCTTTTAGTAGTAATCCAGAGCAACATCTCTCTTGAAGACTGTGTGCGTTTTTCACAAACATGTCAACATACACTCTTTGAGGAGGACATTGTTTACTTTGGATAAGCCTGTTCCATGAGGGATAAAACCAAACCATTCATTGTGAACCCTTATGAAGGACAAAAGTAAGTGTGCCACTTATGAAATCTTTCGTTATATTGTAAGTGGTCTCCGTTATATAAATAATTATTTCTCCTCATCTACTTCTCTGAGAGAATATTGTATAAATAATTAAAAGAGAAAAAAAGAGTAGAAAGAAATAAGTATAAACAACTAAGTCCTGTTAATTGTACTTCCTACTGAAACATCAAAGTGCTTTTGGAAAACCAGAATATATACACCTTTCCAAGACTGTATTTTTGCTCTCTTTAGGGTGCTGATAATTATATGCAATAGTTTCACTAAAAATATTCTAAGAAGGTTTTTTAAGGGTTTATTTTTATAGATCAAGACACAACTCTTTCTTTTTCTTTCTCTTTTTTTTAAGGGAAGCTCTTTGCTCTTTGTCTTGTCAATCTAGTGAGAGACTGCTGAGTCCATATAAAAGTGCTTATCACTGCCCCATAACTTTTCTGTCTGCTGCCTTCATGTGGCTGTCACCCACAAGAGGAGAGAAAAAAAAAGGAAAGACTGGCAGAACACTAATAAAAATAACTGTATTTTGACTACTCTTTTTGAAAGAGTTGCAGTAATGTCTGGAGGCCCTGATAAGAGATTCAGGATAGTATTTTAAAAAGTGAGCAAATAATGCAAAAGCTAGATTTATAGAAGATTCAGGACAACTAATTCATACTTTAGATGCTTAACTTAGTCCAAATTTTAGATATTTGATGTTCTCAGTACTCTGCGGTAACCTATATTTCTGCTGATGGATGTTTGCAGAACTGAATCAATAACACTCACACAGACACATCAGAGGTCATGATGTAGACTTCCTACCACCTATATTTCCTGGTGGGTCATAAAATGGCCTATGAAATACTCTCACAGCATGCTGTACTCAGCAATTCTGAACTCAGAAAAAGTAAGATCCTCTTCTTTGATAGTTTCTTCAGGGCTACTCAAGAATTTTGGTTTCAGTCAAAAATTTTGTGGCTGTATTTATATATTTAGATATACAGGACAGTTTGATGATTTCAGAAAGCTGGAATTTTTCTATGATTGAATTGATCATAGAATGATATTAATCATGAACGATATTACTTAAAAATATTGTGAGCTAATGTTTTGCTAAAATTTTTAGTTACCTAGAATTTCTGTTGGCATCCCTTTAAAGATTACAGAGTTTGTTTTAATAGATTCTGGCCTGGATAGTCATTTTCTCAAGGAACAGACATGAATAATGTAAGACGTAAAATTTCAACCCTGGTTTTAAACACATATACATACACCTAGTACAATATAGAATATATTCTTGTGTTTCAAAATAATTATGCATGTCATAATGTATTTTAATTTTCATCATCTTTTGGGATATATTTGATAGTTTCTCCCCCTAGAATATTTAAAAGATGGTCTGTTCATTAAATTGAAGCACCTTGAGTAAGGCCATTTGAAATTAGACCATGAATAAAGATTATTTTGTTTAAACTTAGTATAAGTTTCACGTGCTTGGTCTCCTGTTTTATACATTTAATGCTTTTAGAGATGCTACATACTACACATATTCAGGTTGGTTACTGTTGAGAGAATTCCAGTTCAGCTTTGGCAAAAAACCTCTTTTAGCATTTGCTGACAGAGCACTACAGCCATAAAACACTGGAAATAACAAGGAAATTATGAGACAGTTAACAACATAGAATTATTAAAACCTGCTACAGGGCTAAAATAAATTCTTATGTTATTGTCTAATTGAAAACTTAGATTTCTTTCACTATTTTTCCATCTTATTACTACTTTATTTTTTCCTAATTATAGTCCAAAGGACATATTATAAAAAACATTATGATTTTGGAGGGGAATTATTTTTCTAGTTTTCTTTACTTGGGTTGGGAATATTCCTTATTTTCTTGATGTAACATTGTAACTGCCTGATGATTCTTACATTTACCACGAGAGGTCTCTTCTTGTGTGGCAGATCTGAACAGCCAAATTTCCTCACTTTCCGTCTTCCTTTTTTATTTTTCATTATATTTCTTTCAGGCTCATTTTCACTCAAATCCCAGTGAAACTCTAGAGAGGCAAACATGGCTTTATTCTCAAATAACAGCGATGAGAATCTGATGCTGAGGCAAATATGAACGTGGGAAATAAGGATGACGTGAACTTTATGAATATCATCTTTAGCTGCTTCTCCAGTTCCTCCTTTTCTGCTCGTAAGTGCTAAACCAATGCCCTTGCTCCCTCACAAACTGATGAGTGTGATGAGCATTTGTTGTGCTCCCAGGGCCAGCACTCCAGTACTGCAGTAATCCATCCTTTTGATGGAAAGTAAAGACAAAGAGCATGCACTGCATGCTAACAAATCGTAAAAAGACTGTGTTCCTGTGAGTGACTTTCTATTTGCTCCTTCCTTTAATCTAATTCCTCAGTGTTTGTTTTCAGTGTAGGAAAACCGTGAAATTTCTGAATAACAAAAATATGCTTCTGGGATGCTCACGGTGGAAATCAGGTTTTTAATGAGACAAATGCTTTTATATCTCTTTTGTATCTCTGTCTGGACTTTGTATGGGCCTTATCCACCAAATGCAAGGAGGACAAAAGAGAGGAATGAGATAAGACAAGAAGAAATGAAAATGTGTGGAAGATCAGCAGACATCTGTTAGGACCTTAGCAGAAGATCCTTTCAGCCACAGTTCTAGATTTATTCTCCAATTCTTAGTATGAAGAGTGAACTTTCCAGATCGACAGTGAAATCACCTGGAGCTTATGAGAGTTTTGCTGCATCCATATTGGTAAAAGACATATTTTTACTGAGTTAGATGCTTGAAACATGAGTGCTAGAATATCAAGTTTTACTTAGTATCCAGTAGCTTGCCTCAGATGGGCAGATTTGATAAAACAACACCATAATCTCCTTCCTACTCATTTTTCTTACAAATTATCTACCGTTAATGAAGTAGTGCTTGCTATCAGTAATGCAATAGAAAGGAAAACTTATCCCATGTCAAGCATATTCATGTTTCCTTTCCGTTTTTCCCCTTACTAGGCATAGCCAATGCCTAATGGCTGCCAAAATCATCACAGAAAATTAATGTGCCAAGTAGAGTGGATCAGAAAAGTTTTAGATGGAGAGAAGCCAAAACATGTTTTTAAGAAAAATAGCAGGGCTGCAGGTTTGGGGTGAAATCATAAAGAACCATCTTCTGGCAGGCTAGGAGTCAGTCTTATTTAAGTTCCTCTTGCTTTTAATGTCAATGCTTGGCAAAATTCCCCTAGTTAGATAAAGGGACCATGATTTCAAAACACTGTAAACTATTCATGTTACCTGATAATATGCCTCGTTTGACTCCCTTTTCCCCACCCAGTCCAGAGGGAATAACATATAACTTTATTGGGAGACAAGCTAGACTATTTTGGCAACCTCTAAGATTGGAAATAACATTTGAATAAAGAATATATGTAGGGAAAAGATTTGGTTGTACTCTCTGATTCCAGAATTGCTATATTTTGATTTATTTTATTTTGTTTCTATTGCCTCTGGGAAAGAATTTTCCAACCGTGAAAAAATAGTTTCTGCTGCTGTTCATGCACGTAGTCCTGGTCATTTCCCATAATATTGGTCACTTTAAAGCTCACTGTACTACTGACTTTGTGTTCTTTTCAAAGAACCAATATGGGAATTCAGTGGCTAGTTGTGCCCTGATAGTAAGTGCATCCTGAACAAAGGGCAGGATTTGCAGCATGGATGTCCTATAGAGAGAGTAAGTGGAAAGGAACAGAATAAATCCAGTCCAGAATGGGACTCTGAACCATGACCAAGATAATTTAATCACTGCTACTTACACAACAGTAAAATATTCTTGTTTTTAAGTGTTTTTTATTCATTTTGTAGCCAGTAGTATTATTCACCAAGATAAAAAAAAAAAAAAAAAAAACACGCCTGACTATATGTTTATAACAGTTTTTCAAAAGTTTTTGGTTGCTATAAATGCAATTGATAAATTGATAAATTACAGAAAAGACTGGAAGACCAGTAACAGATTTGCTCAAGTATCTAAATTTACCGGTAAGACAACAAAAACAAAAGTACATTCATGAAGTGTGCAATGTACTGATGAATAAAATATACCTGGTACCCTGCCAGACTGTTCCCAAATAAGTATGTCCCACACATGTGGTCAAGAAATAAATTACATTTATCATCCACCTTTGCTTACCACATTAATCCATCTCTGCTTGGACTGCTTTGAGCCTACCAAGTCCTGGGCTGCATCAAAATGTCTATCCAAAGGAAAAAAAAGAGAAGAAATGGTAAGAAAGCTCCCCCCTCTCCCAGGTAAAACATCCATTTTCCCCTACAAAATACTGTTGTCACTGCTTGTCAGCTTTGAGATGGGCAGCAACAGGCATTGAGTTCTGTGGTCTGAATGTCTGGATAGAAAATTCATAGAGGATTTGGCCTACTTCAAGAGTCAGGCCAGTTTCCTGAATTTTGTTTTTTAACTCATTTTCCCGTATTGAGGATGAAGAAATCAGAATAAAATAGATCAGTCAGGAGCTTGATATGAAGGGACTTCATAAGAGGCTTCATCTAATTCAAGCCTTCTTGAAATATTCTTTATAATCTTTTTTTTCTTTTTTTTTTGACTGAGGGGTAAATGCTGCTGTTTTTCTTCCTGGACTAAAGATTTAAAAAATGCTATTTGAATTAGGGCATAAAGCTTCAGTCATCTACATGAAGATCCTGGAAATCTGCAGAGCTTTCATTCTTAGCTTTCTATCTTGACTTGTTCATCAAAAGCAATTTCAATTTGATGTCAGATGTCTTTTACGTTAGAGCAAATCTACTTTCCCTTGCATTCCCTCTCTCCCTTTTTATTTCACTTCTTCCCTTCTTTTCTTTCCTCCTTCACTTCCTTCCCATACGAAGGGTGATATAAGGGAGATACAGGATTCACAAATACTTCCCACTTTCTACTGCCAGTCTAAAGTTTCTGTAGTCATTTTAAGAAACTTCAGGTAAGAAAGACTTCAGGTCAGGTTCTGCATGAAGTGACAAGACATTGTGAGCATCATGTAGAAGGGCAGCTCAGGTTTAAAGAAGTATTGTCTAAATGAGATCCTTCTGTCTGGATTCTGGAGGGTCAGACAAAACAAAAAACCTTTTTAGAATGGGAGAAATATAAAATTTCAGCATATTATTTCTTCATGCTAACACCACATCCTCCCATGTCTGAGAAACTGGGAGGAATGAAGAAGACACAGCAGATAATGGTGAAAACTGAGCAAAAGGAAGACTTTAACAGAACTATTCTCTGATAGAACTATTAACAGAAATATTGGAATATTTCTGTTTTTCCCTAAGTCTGATCCTGGCCAACATTTTAGAAGAGTGAATGCTTCAGGTAAAAATATCTCCCTCAAGATGAGAAGGGTGAGCAGAGAACAAACCTTTTCAGAAGGTAACCTCCAAGTTCTTCCTCCTCTGTGAGTCCTTATTTTGTTTCTGGCCACCTGCTGCCCTGAGCAGCAATGCCGAGGATGGGAAGTGCCGGTCTCAGGTCTACCCTAAGCTACAGTCAGAGCCACGTGTGATCAATTGGCATTCAGCAGCACCACAAGTGAATGCTCTGAAAAAATGTGGAAAAATAGCTAGCACAAGGGGTTGTGCTGAAGAACAGTAGACATATTTTAGTTCCAAAATTAGGATTAAATCCAATTCCAAAATTAGGATTAAATTTAGCCATGCTGGCTAAGTGACTAATTCTGAGAACTGCTAAATCACTCACTCACTAAAGCTAAAATCCCAGGTACCAGCTAAGCTCAGTATTTTGTGATAAGACAAATCTGGACTCATTTATTTGACACTGGAGCTCAGCAAAGACTTCACGCAATGCTTGTTTTCATATAATTAAAATATGCAAATTACTTTAAAAAAAAAGCAATTCCACTTTCTAGAAAGGTGAACTTGCATGCTAAAGGACTGAGAGGAACAGGGAGTGTTTTGATAATCTGAGTGGATAAGCTGTTCCCTGAGTGTTAAATACAGAGCTGTTTATTTAGGCATTTTGCACAGTGAGGAAGTGAGGTGAGGATTCACTCAAAGAGGAATAGATACCCAATCACATAGCTTCAAATAGTGCTTTTGTGTAAGTCAAATCAATAAAAAAAAATTAAAAAAGGAGGAGAGTGGTGGTGAATAGACTAATAAGGCCGAGGTTCACAACCAGCTCTTAGAACAGCAGTTAGAATCCATTTATGGGTAATCTGAAAATTTAAATGAGTAATGAGTTTGCCCAGTTTCCAAAGACAAATCACCTATTCAAGTCTATGAGAATTTTCTTCTGAGGATTCTTCTATGAGAATTTTCTTCTTTTTTCGAGTCCTCAGTAAAGCCAAGGAAGACAGAGCCCATGATGTTGCTATTAGCATAAAATATCTTCTAGGTTTTTTACAAGCTGAAACCGGGATTTATATTTTTAAAAAAAAAAAAAGGACTCCATGTGCTGTTATTTGTGGTATTGAAGTATTGAAGGCACAGCAGTGGATTGAAATAGATGTTTCTAATAATACTCCATCTTCAGCATATTATGAAATTGGAGGATGTTCAGGCTTTATCCCACAGGGAGTTTCCATGTGGACTTAGAAACCCCTCTGGGAAGACTCTACCTTTTCCTGAGGCTAATTAGAAACCACTTATTCATGTTTTCTTAGCGAATTAAGGGCAGCGATAGCCACTCTCTCTCTAATTGTAGTTAAGCCTAATAGGCAGCCCAGGTTGGGTACTTAGCACAGGCATCCACCAGCAAATATTTTGACGCTTTTCTCCATTTCAGGTTTACCACTGAGCACTCAGCAGGTGCTCCCATTTTAGAAAGGAAGTGCTAATGCCACCAGTGCATCTTCTTATTCTGGTTAGTATGTGTCTAATTGGTGGCTCACTTCATGGTAAAACAAAGATAACAAACTCAGGTTAATGCTATCGTGGAATGGAAGGTGCTACAAAGTGTATTAACTTAGGCAATCCAAAAACACTGACTGCTATAATAATATGAGGACAAATTACACAAGATTCCTTGGGAATCCAATGACACATCCAAGGCATATCAGAAAAAAAAGTTAGAGTAATACTTGGAATGGCTTTTCTTATGTCCAAAGAGTATTTAACTTGAAAAATAAAAATAAATGTATTTATTGTGCTACACGTGAAAGCCAGAGGTTTAAGCTGAAGAGTAGCAAGACTTTTTGTCACTCTAGTTTCCTCATTTAAGAGTGAGACCTTTCTTTCCACAGTGACTTTGCATTCCCAAATCTGATTAAGAAATTAGTCTTATCTCACTGTAGTTATCCACTACAGTGGATATCCACTGTAGTTATCCAATGCAGTTATCCACTACAGTGGGCAGTGGGGTATTTCTAGGCTAATAATGCTTGTTTCTTACTACTCAAAGGAAAAAATATCTTCTACAGACCAATTTGTGGTACTTATTTTATATACCATGCTTAGGAGATGCTCTGCACCTTGGGTGTTCCAGTTCCTCTCTGTTGATTGTCTAGGTAACTCTTTCAGTGGTGATTTCTCATCTGCTATCAACTCTTATCTATTTCCAGGTTTCAGTATGAAAGCTGGTGCATAATAATTGTATGAGGGCATAGAGGAAACTGCTTTTCTAAACTCAGGAATAGAGCTAAATATTTAGCTGTGAAAATCAGATGTGCTTACTGCAGTACTGCAGCTACTTGAATTTACATTAGCTAAGAGACGGCATCAGAATGATGTATGCCATAACTCAAATCCATAAAGATTTGCAGTCCTGATAAGAAAAGGACACCTTAATAAGTCTGCAAAGTAGCTATTATTCAGAAATCTGCTCTTGTGTTTAGTGGCTTATTCCTTACGACAGTTTCAGGAGCTACTAATTCATTATACTCTAGAACCTGGAACCAGCTGGGAAGTAAAAAAGCATGAAATCATATCTATTAGCTATGCCTGAATTGCCCCTTTATAAAATGAATTTACAATTTTTCTAAAGACAGATGTTCAACATTGAGCTACTAAATGGTTCAGCTCCCAAAAAGGACTTACTGATTTATGTGGTTCAAGGTTAAAGAAATCAGCAAGTAGTAATCAAGCATTTATAGAAAGAAAAGGTAATGGACCAAGGCTGACCTTTGTGCCATGTGTAAAAAAAAATAATAAAAAAATGGTCACAGTTAAATTAGTAAGCTTATAGAAAAGCTGTTTAGAATCACACGTTTGTGTGTATTTGTGTGTGTGAAAAGGGAAAGGGGAGCTAACTTGAGAAGAAACTAAACTTTATTAAAGCCTCAGAAGTACACACTCTCTTGGCTTTCTCCTCTTAAGTAAAAAGTCAGGTGTTGTCCTCACTGAACAGAACATGGGCTTATTGTGTTAATTCAGGAGAAGACTTTGGCCTGTTTATGTAACACTTCACTCACAAGTATGAATAAGGAAAGCACAGTGATTCTGGCAATACGTACTGCAGTGCATTACTCAGTCTGTAAGGGTGTAAATGTGATGTCAAGTAAGTAGGGATGAATGATTCTCAGTGTTGATATGGCAGCAAGCATGATTTCTTTTGAGCTGATACTTGACCTTACAGTGATACCAACCACTTTGGTAGCAAGGCAGTATATCACAAGGAGCACACATGCATCAGAGGTAAAAATACAAAATGTAAGGACAGGTAAGTATAGAATAGATGAGTACAGAAGAGAAGCCACACTTAATGGTGTTTATATGCTTTTTTCAACCATTTCAATCAGACAGTTCCTCGACACATTTACAAACACCGACCTGCCTTTTTTTCCTCCGTAGAAACTCAGCTTTCGGAGACAGATTTATTTTTCCTTGAAAACCCAATGAAACTTGATCCTATCTAAAAACCTCATCATTGTGAATTCGATGCTGTAAGAGTGCAATATGCTTTGTATCTTCATTCATTCAGTATGAGGGGAGACTGAGCCAAAGAATGTGTATATTTTAGTTAAAAATAAACTGCTACATAGATAACAGAGAGTAATGACCTTGGTTTATTTTAGGTTTCATCTTATGTTTCCTTCTTGTTGGGAATGATTTGAGTCATTTATTTATAGCAGATTATTAGTTATTTCTTCTGAATATATCTTTGTATAACTTAAAACTTGGCAATATATTTACTACAGCAATCATCTACAAGTCCTTGAGAGAATGTCACTAAAGGAATTAACTGCACAATAGATCATACTGTTCACTGGTTACAAATGTAACCCCCCAAAACAAATTTTCAGTGAGAATGGCCATGATTAAAATTTTGAGATTTTCTTTCTATTATCATTATTTAATATTTGATGAACACAGTCCTTTCAATAAATTTGTTATTCACGGAACAGAGATGCTTTCTAAATACTTGCAAATTCTGATAACAGTTGAAGTTCTTTGCAGTGTTCAGAAATCTGAGTATAACTGTGGAGACACATTCAGAGAAATATCTGCGAATATATATGCACACAGAAAGTCCTTCACACGCCAGATTTCTTTCTTATTCTGTGTTTGAAGGAAGTAAGTGGAGTCTTCTCACTTCACTTCTGTATTTCCTGTCTGTAAACTTTATTTCCATGAGTAAAAGTTACTCTCTAATTAAAAATAATGGGATATTTCCTAATCTTTGCACATTCTTTTTAGCTATACTAAATATAAACAGACATGATGATTTCATTTAGCTGGAAGGGCCATACTAAAATGAAATAATTTAGTAATGAAATTGGTTACTGTAAATAAAAGGTAGCATAAAATTGTAGATGGTAGGTACTTTCTTGTGAATAATGAAAGAAAATAAATCATCGTAGATATGAATGGGTGTGCAGTACAAAAATCATATAAATGCATATGTATGCATGTGTATCCATCTATCTATCTATCTATCTATCTATCTATCTATCTATCTATCTATCCATCCATCCATCCACCCATCCATCCATCCATCCATCCATCTATTCATCTATAGCATTAACTGTAATGTAAGCATACATTTCAGCCAAGTCAGAATACCAAAAGCAGAACTGCAAACTATGGCAGTGCAATTCTGTGTAAAAGCTGTTTGGTTCTGATGTGGAAATGACTCCAGCCATGAATAATGTTTAAGATATTGTTTGTCAGGTTAAATGGAAAAAAATGCACTTGAGCTGGCTCAAGTGACCACTAAAAGTGGTCAACAACCATCCTCCGGAGTGTGATACACTTCTCTAGACTGTCCACACTGCTGAGGAACTCTTTGCTAACTTTATCTATCCTTGTGCAGAATGAAAGCGCTTAGAAAGAAAATCTTGGTTGTAGTGAAATCAAAGGCAAATCTCTAATGGGCCTTCACAGAGGCTGGATTTCATCCTGCTGATTAGATTGAGTATAGGTAGTCCTCCTTTCATCTGAGACCACAAGAGCTGTAACTCTAGGTAAGGTTTAGTCTTCTCTTTCTTGTTTTTCTGAGAAAAATAAGTGTAATATACAATATATTTTTCTGCTTTTTTTTATTGACAGTTTACTTACATGTTGAGAACACAGTCCTAACTCAGTAAAGTATTCTAAGCACATGTTTAAACTCAAAGCATAGTGAAGTCAATTCTTAAGCAGTTTACTGAACTGAAACCAATATATCTAAATACAATATTGTGGTTATTCTTTCTCTGGGATCCAATTTGGCATTGGCCAGATTGGAGAAAGCCAAATTTCAACTGTACCATTGTACTCTCTCCTCTTAGAGCATTATAATTTTTTTGAATCATTAAGGCAGAAATGAATTGGCTAAGTCTGTACTTCAGGATAAAATTAATTCAAAATTGAAGGTAGTCTGGCAGTTTGGGGCTCGGTATGAAAATCTGGACAGTTAGATAGGAAGGCAGATGCAAATGTGTAGAGAATAATACTTAGAGGAATTTGTAGTCTGAGTTTCTGTCATTCATCTAAAATCAATAAAACAGAGAGCTTGTCTGCAAGTGGAAGTATTTGCAAAGGAATCAAGAATGTGAATATTGCAATAGCATGATTGTTATCTGTTTTATTTCTTGCATGGACACCCTTACTAAAGTTCCTAGGTATAGGGTAACTGAATCCATCTCTAAAGGGAGAATGGAAGAAGCAACTTACAGCCATCACTGGTTGTAGAGCCACTATAATAGAATAGACATTCTAATCTATTTTGTTTTGTATCAAAGACAGTCACAATTATAACATTTTAGAATAAAAATGGTTTGCTTTGTCCATCTATTTGTTGATTAAGCTTTTGTGCAGAGTTGCGGGATGTTATCTATGTGAATCTACAGCACTGAAGTGCTCAAGGCTTCAGGAACGTTTGAGACTAGGAAATCTGTGTGTCTTTTATCCTCTGAATATGATTAATGATGCTTTGTGTTTTGCAAGACATTATTGAAAACAGAAGCCTATGACTTCATTGTCTCTGACAATGACTTTGAACACGGGGTCAGTTATCCCACTTTTACATTTCTTTGCAAGATTAAAAGAAAGTAAAAACAATTGCATTGGGAGGGGGGAAACTTTACACAGATGTGACAAAGCAGGATACACACACGTTTTCAATATGCTCCTTCCAATGAAATTTCACCTCATTCATATGATACTGCTGGTAAGCAAACACTAGTGACAGGCAAATCTAGCCATCAGGAAAACATACTGGGTTCAGGATTATCTCAAGCACCACATGCTTGAATTGTTGAAAATGTTAAGGAAAGAGTTCAGAGTTTGATTGGAGAGATTACAAGTTACAGATGCAATTTCTTATTTACATTCCTGGAAATTCAGTGATTGACAAGAAAGCTATCACTATACAAAACTGAAACAAAATCTGTAATAGCAAGTATTTGTTTGAAAATATTAGTGAGTCATTAAATGTTTGTACTTTTTCATATAAAATACATTGCTTTCACAAGTAGAATGTACTATGTATTTATATATTGTATATTTATATGCCGTATTGTCAGAGTGGCTGGAAATACTAGATTGTCCTTTAATAACTAAGCAGGAAATTATTTACTCTTTTTGAGCTATTCTATTCAGCTGTGATGCATTATTTTGTTGAACTTTTATAATGTGAAAGTCTACTTTTATTTTATTTTTTTTTAACCAATATCTTCACCTTGTAAAAGTCAACAAGATTACAATTGTACCAAATATCCAAAGGGGAGAATCTAAGGCCCCACAAAAATTATTGGGAAAATTCAAAATTATTTCAACAAAGCTAAGCTTTTGCTAAGCAAGCTGAGAATATGCTTGCAATAAAATCACCATTGTATTGCCCGTACAGAGAAATGAATATTATCTACACTAACAATGTTTTTGCCACTAGAACACTCATTCAGAAAAGATACTAGCAAATCATAGTATTTGGTCAGCTAAATGTGTTTTTCACTGCTTCTAAATAACTTATTTTTAAAAATGAATCTTTCTGATGAACTTTGTAACAGATTAGAATATAATAGAGATGCTATTACATGATAATAAATTACTCTTGTTTGTTACTATTATTAATATTATATATTTAATATTATTTATTTAATAATAATATTATTAGATTGTGTATATCACTTTTGTTGAGTTCTTTTACCTGATTCTTTAGTTTCTCATTTACATTAAATGATATTGTAAACAGGCATAATAATAAACTTCACTAAACCCACAAAGAGTTAATGCAATATTTTGAAGCTTTGCTACTTGGATTCTCTCTACCTGAATAAGAAGCCTTTCCAGAACTGACTTGCCACTAGTCTAAAAATGTCACTGAAATCTGACCTGCTTTTTTATTTTCTATCCAAGAGACTTACAGATAAAGGTTGGCTGAAGAATAAGATAGGAATGATTATTAGAGAGTTTATACTAACCCTGAATTTTACACGAGGTAGTCTTCAGAGTTGTCTTAAAAATGAATCGGAACAGCATAGAACAGCAGGGTATTTCTGTTTCCCTGCATTTCGGCAACACAACTGATTTATATTTGCTATGGTTTTCTTATCAGCCGGAGTTGAGCTGGGAAATGGGGTTCCATGTCAATGAAAATATTCACATTTTCAACATTTCCAGCTAGTCTGATAAAGACCAAAAAAGTTGAAAAGCAGAATGTGAATCTCACCATGTTTTACCTCACTCCGGAGCATGCCATTTTCACAGCGAGCTACCTACACCTTTATGTCCCACACATCCTCTGCTGGCACCTGGTGGCCTGTCAGCTCCTCTCAGACTGGCAACTGCTCCCTGGAGCTCGTCTTATATTGTCCCAGCTGCTTGTTGCTGACTAGCAGCTGAGTATTTTTATAAGATTTTTTTCTACTGAGAGTATGGTTATGGTTACTATGAGTATTCATGTGGTGCAATAGTCTGAGAAGGGTCACACAGAGCCTGAAATGCGCTTTTTTGCAGACCTGGGGCCCATGAAAATTGGGACCATCTTGTGCTCGGTAGCCCTCGGCCTTTTGGAGACTAGAGAGTATCTGGGATCCCAGATATGACACGCTCTGTACTCTTTGATTCTCAAATGAGCTATATTTTCATGCTTTGGAAGTTAAGGAGCTAATATACACTTCCATCTCTGAGGTAATGCTCTGCTGAAAGCTTGGTAGATCATCTTCAGAAGAGTCAGGTAGGAAACCTGGTAGAGAATCAAGATGGTTTTGAGTCTTGTCTGAGTTTCATCAGGAATTTATCAAAACAGGTAGGTGTTTAAAATTCTGACACTCCTCCCCCACCAAAAAAAAAAAAATCATTGTTCTCACCAAATTTACAAGAAATCCAGGTCTTTGAAAACATGAGATTAGGTTCTGCAACATGAATCTTAAAATTTCTGGTGAGGAATGTGGTCCTACCAGCCTCTTGGCATCCCTGCAACCTAAGCTTAGAACTGTTTTGTATCAGTAAACCCAGGTATACTGTCAAATCACGTAACTTCTATTGCATTTTTCAAATGCCTATCTGCCAATACATAAATGCCTCTGGAAGAAAACAAAACAAAGCAAACAAAAACAAAACAAAAACACAGTATTTTGCGCTGACAAAGGTAATTTTTCTTAAACAGCAGACAAATAAATGTTTAAACAAAGACCAAGCAAGGGGAGAGCTTGTATTTACCAAATAAAACTTAAAATCCAACTGGAGTTTATTAAGTGTTGCTTTAGTGATACTTCTGTATATGAAAATTACATACTTTTTGTGATAAACAATGATGTTACTACTGTGCCTGAAAATATCTAATAGCATGTTTTATGGCATGTTTTTATAGATAGATACATTTTTGATACATACTTTTATATATATATATACATATATACGTGTGTATGTAAGATAATTATCTTGAAAGTCTAACAAAAGAGCACTGTTGTGGTCCACTGATGAATTCTGCTCTTAACAGTAGCATAACTCTGAAGAAATCCCTTACTCCATACAACAACGGAGCCCATCCAGTTTAAGAGCAGTTTAAGCAAGAGCAGGCTCTTATCCGTGCTCTCTTGTTTCGCTCCATAATCAGTTTCAGAGAATTACTGTTCTAATGTTACATACACCTCACTGGTTACCAGGCCACAATGTGACCTTAAATTTGTATGAAAAATTAAGTGGAAGGCAGACGATTGAGCTGTGGTTTCTTTCAGCTTCATATCATTGCCATTGCATCTGGCTGGGGGAAAAAAAAAAAGAAAAAAAAAAGCAGCTGCCTGATACCGTAATGTCACTTTCAAGTTTTACACTGAAAATGCACTAAGCTGGGCTTACTCAGAGTCATTTTTCAGCCAATTCTTCTTCCTGGAAATGTGATGATGTGAAGACAGACAGAACTGAGGGAAGAAACAGTCCAAAAGCCATCTCCCTCACTCTATTACTACGAATCACCCCTGTTATAGATGGAAAACTACACATACCCAGCATGCTTCAAAGAAGTCAAATGATGTGACAAAGCCATGAAGTTAAATTAAACAGATCTGATCTACACAACCAATTTCATGTCTGCATATTTTTCCTTTTAATTAAAAAGTAGTTTGAGACCATTGTTACAATATGCAATATCAAGTTAATATAGTAAGTCAGAGTTTCTGGGGCACATGTATCTAAGAGAGTTTCATGACTTGAGTTTGCCTGGCTGAGTTAATTGAACTACAGGTTTTCTTCCTAAGGCTGACGGAAATCTAGCTTATAGCAATGTGCACTTTGAAGAAAAGCTTTTACAATATCCCTATCATATATTTCAACAGCCCTAGATTTAGGGGACTCACTTTTAACATCTTTATTCATTTAGAAATATCACTTAAGGATTTTAAAATCTTTTGCACTTCATTCAATCACAAGTACATTTTCACATTACCTAATCACCATTTGACCCTAATGGGTTCTGGAATTATGCAGTATGTAAGCTTAGAAATGAAACATATTGATTCTGAGTTAATATTTCTCCACTTTTTTGTTAAGGGCCAAAGACGCACAACAGAAATAAGGGCAGCAGGGTCATTTACTAACACACTTCCTCTCTGCCCTAGCTGAGGCAGGTGATCTGTCAAATGAGTCATGTGGTAGCTAGAAAATGCAGGCAATTAACAGGGGAAGAAATATACACCACTTCATTACTGATGATTTGAAAACTCTTTTGCTATTGAGAGGAATAGAGGTAGAGGGTTCTCATTTCAGCCCAAAGTTACTGTATGAGAGTGACAGAACTGTTCTCCTAAAATCCTTTGAACAGAACTACTAGCACAGCAAAGCTCCAATAAAGTGGAAGGCACTCAGAGATAGCTCCTGTTACTCTTTCCTTGGGCCCTATTAACTAAAGAGAAAAAGGAAAGTCAGATTATTTTCTTCACATTCACACAAATGCTCCCAAAATGCCTCCTAAAGGAACGTATGTCAGTGGCTGTGGACATACACTGATGGCTAAATATGTATTCTACCAAATCTTCCTCTCTTGTGTATTTGAGCTAATAATATGAAGCTCCCCACTAACTTACAAACTAAAATCAGATCTTCTAAGACAGGATTTGACTGACTTTTACTTATTTCATTGCTACTTTATGATGGACTGAATTTGGTCACCTCTAAAAATGGAGTTTGTGTACCTAAAATAGGTGTACTCAAAATATAGGATTACTTTGTATCAGATGGATCCAGTTCCTAGACATATTGTCTGATTTGACAGGTAAGATTTGAGGTTTTGAGGACACAGAAGATATAGTTCTTTTTGTGCTGTTATATTGACCTCTCTGACCAAATTATAGTGTTAAACCGGAAAATATGGAGAAAAATGATTGCAAGCTCTGAATGGGGCCTTATTCTCCATGGTTTTCTAACATCCTAATTAATTA
This sequence comes from Crypturellus tataupa, assembly GCA_034781795.1. Taxonomy (NCBI): domain Eukaryota; kingdom Metazoa; phylum Chordata; class Aves; order Tinamiformes; family Tinamidae; genus Crypturellus; species Crypturellus tataupa. The sequence goes on from JAWLRI010000039.1 coordinate 8,222,893, forward strand.
TCTTCAATAGTGTGATCTTGATCTTCAATTAGTGTAATAGGAGACAGGTTCATTGTTTCTTCTGATTGTTATTCAAGTTCTAATCACATATTGGACAAAAGAGATCTTTGTTAGGATTTCAGCACATCTTCCCTTCAACTGTGACACAAGAGTTCACAATTACCCTTTATGATCCCTCCTTCCTCACTGCTTCAAGTAAAATTAGGATATATGTATCTGTCAGCGGATAAGATAGCCCACAGATACCCAAGCTAGTTTTAAAGAACTAGGTTGAGAAGAGGGCATGTGATATAATAGAGCTGTAACGACACAGAAGATCTGTTTGAATATTTTTTAAAAAGTTATGTGGAACAAAAAACAGTTAAATTCTAATTCTTTTAAATAACTGAGGACAACCCAAAACTAATATGATACCACAGCCAAACTCAGATTGATGGCCAGGTTCAAGGTTAGTTATTATCATAGCTATGACGACCCAATTTAACTGAAGGAGTTACGATCTCTGGTTGTGTTATAGCACCTCCGGCATTTTCTCGTAAAATTTTAACCACTTTTTCACATTGATTATCTACTTCATTGGCTTCCAAAACACCTTTGACCTTCAAACTTTCTCACAGATCAGCATGTATAAATTTTATCTGATCTCATTGAAAACACCGTAAATGTTGTATGGATTCATTGACCAGCACTGAACCACAGATGACTGCCTAAGGGATCACCAACAACTCATGGATCACTTTGCAAAACTGGTGACTTATGTCCTTATGTTCTCTTGTTCTCTCAAGGCAATCAAACTTTGTGTTATAACCTATTTTAGCTGGTAATACACAGATAATTAGATGACTTCTTAAGTGAAAACACTAAAGCAATAAAACTTCTTGTTTCAATAAATATCCACATTCCTTTCCAATGCATGGTGTTACTGAAATATGGAGAATAGAAGAGTAGATAAAATATGGCTTGGATTAAAAACAATATTTGTTGTTTTTTATAGCCAGGGTGTGAAAAAGCCTACATAACTGATAAGTTCCAGAGAAATGGCAAATTATTATAAATCACTGAAATGCAGGAAAAAAAAAGGAATATTAATCACCATAGAGCAAAATTTCCAAATTATTTTCTGGAAAATCAATTTTTAACATTATGTTCTTGGTTTATGTTAGTGTGCTTGCTAATGAGAGATTCAAATTAATTTCAGCTGATGCCAGGAAAAGAACATGTTCAGCGATTCTGGGTAATGCATATGTGTGGAATACCATTGCTGTTTTATTAGACTGTGAAATTACTGCTCACTCGTATGGAATAATAAAAAATATATTATGGAAAGAGTCTTTATGCAATTCCTAGCTATAAATGATAGATATGTTTTATACTACAGACAGTAATATTTCTTCTAAATGTATACCATATCACTCTTTAGTTTGAAATGTAGGAGTAGACTATTCAGACAAAAAACCATATGCTATGGCTAATGCCCTGTGGAATTTTCAAGCAGACTTTTAATATAGTTATTCCTACTTACTAGAATTATGGAGGAGAATGCAGCACTGGGTGTCAGAGTTTACTGTACCATGCTCTAATGAAGTACTAATGAAATCCCCCTGTAAAATTTCTTAAGGTTCATTTCAGATATTTCTAGTCTGTATTTTTAATATTATTAGGTCTAATGATGGTAAATAATGTTCAGAGAGATAGATGTTTTAGATATTTCAGATTATCTGTTTTTCTAGATATAATTGCAGTATTGGTTCATTAAACAAAAAAAAAGATTTTACCTGGAGGGAGGGAAAAAAAAAAAAAAAGCTTGTGGAAATATAGCTCAAGGAAGGTTTTATTACCCTCTGTTAACTCAATATCCTATATTAAAAAGAAGCCTTAGTAAGTTTTTGATGGTTATGAAGTGGCAAAACATCAATTTCCCTCAGAATAAAAGAATGAAAGAACTATCAGGGAAATAGATTTTAACATTTATGACACAAAAATCATTAAAATTTACAATATCATTTCTCAAGTTTTATTGCTAAAATGTTGAATAACAAATAAACTCTTTATTCCTTTTTAATGTGAAGTTTAAATGTAAATAAATTTTAATAAAATATACCTTTCACCTCCATGCTTGCAGAATGACCATTTATATTATATATTCCAACTCAGTTCATTAAGTTTATTGCACTTGGAGAGGGTATAAGGAAAGTTGTTCTGGCAAAACTTACATTTATATAAAATATTCAGTCTTTAAAACCCATAGTAAAACTATTTTAGTGTTGTTATATAACAAACAAGAGGGTTTTTTTTTGAAAAAAAAAACAAAACATGAAATGAACCCTAGATTTTACATTTTTTTTTAAATACAAGGTTATTCTTATTACTATACATTATCTTACATCTTTTCTTTTCTAGTTAAATGTCACAAATAATGACATGTCCTCCATTTCCCTGAATTTTCCAAACAATAATCTTTTCATTACCCAGTGAATCCCAAGCCAAAAAGGAAGCAGTCACTCAATTTCAGATATAGTCTAACAGCTCTGACTAATAGGAAGCTACTCTTGATAGATACAATTTTACCTATCCTGTGGCAAAAAAATACTTCATAGGACATTAAAATTTATTTGAACTAGTAGGGCTGCATAAGAAATATGAAATTAGCCTACACAAAATACTCAGCAATTATGAAATTATTTTAAAAATTTTGCTTATTATTTTATTTTTCAGCCTATGAATATTTATAAATTATGCAATTTTTTATAAGAATATGATTCATTTCTACTTGTAGGGTAACACAAAACTTTGGTGTCTTTCAGAAGATTTTTACATCATGTCATTATTTTAAATTTCTTAGTATATACTTTGAATGTCCCACAGATGAAGTACCAAGACACAAGTGCTAACTATAGCACTCAGTATGGAGTTATTGATGGCATTTTCAGCATGTAGTGTCAAGTAGACCTGCTATGTGAAAGGTTAGGTGACAGCAAGCATAATGACAGCAACAAACAACCCCCCAAGAAACATCATAGCGTAGGCTGTGTTTGTCTTCCTATGACTTGAACTTCATCAAGATTGTGTAGTTTTGCTTTTAAGCTAGATATCTTCTTCTGTATTGTTTAGTTTCTGAATCATTTTGATGTCTGGTTAACATTCAGTTGGCTTGGTTTGATTAAAGGTAAGGAATAGTTGCACCTACCAAACATTTTTTTTTTGAGAAAATGCAATCCCCATCCAGTGATCTGCTTAAAATATTTTTGTTAATCTCTTCAAATCCTGAGGGGCTAAATGTTTCATAAAATGCCTAATATTAAATAGCGGAAAATAGGACATGAAGGAAAAATAGATATAAGAGTACCAAATAAATCACAGCAGTTTACAATGTATAACACACAACCACCAAGCTTTGGGATTTGTTTCTGAAAAGCATCTGACAATCTAAATGGTTTCTCTGACCCCATGGATGAGCTGTCAGTTTCCCTGTAGAATGTTTTCTTTTTTCCTGTGGTTCCTTTCAGCAGCAGGATTGGTGATCCACCCACTTTCCTCCTTGTTTTTTACAAGAAAAAAAAGTAGTTCATATCTCACTCAGGAATCTTCTATGTTTTTTTTTTTTTTTGGTGGAGATCCACTTTTTTAAGTTAAAACAAAACAAACATTATGTGCCTGTCTGTGCTTGTGTGTTATTAACATTAATTAATTATTAATTCTTTGGTTGGAAAAAAAATCAGTGATCTATTCAGTCTTAAATATGAGGCCTAGCCTAGTGGACTTTAAACATACTTACTTAAAAGATTAATTAAAAAATTCTTCTTTCCCATAATAGAGATAAATTATATATCTGAATAGTCTGGATGTCCTGTGGAGCTACTTGTGAACTAGTCAGTGCTGACTGACAGGACTACCCAGAGTGCCAATGTGTCTCTTGTTTTGGTTTATCAGATAACTGTTGAAACATAACACTGATGGTGTCAGCTTCCTATTTACAGTATCGCTGGGTAAACAAAAACTGCAAAGGATTATTTCAGATTTTTCATTCATTTGAATTCTTAATTTGTCCTTTCTTGTAATGTTCCTGCTTCTAATTAACAGCCTTTAGGAGGGGATTAACTCTCTTTCTGCCTTTACCAAATATGCTATGGCTAATTTTGCACTCAGAATAGAGCTTTCTAGTACAATTACAGTTAAAGTGTTGCATGTATAATTTATACAAATATTCCAAAATGTTCCAATATTTCAAAAATGGAATCTCAAAAATCTGAAATTTATAATATCACCTATTATGAATTTTTGAAAATTGTCTTGCATACATTCCAAGTAACATCAATAAATTATAAACAATCTCATATCTACAAATTATTTTTACAAATTTTTAATAAAATATCTAAAATATTAAATCCTGAAATGGTTAGCATCCATTTCTTCTCAAATCAACAACCAATTTCTTTATACAAAGATCCTATAACTTCCCTTAATTTACATTATTTTCTCTGGAAATCACATGAAATCTGAATATAATTAAAATACAAATTTAGCATGTAATGCAGTGTGACAGAATGTGAATGGCAATACTTTTCTTTTGTAAATACTGCAAAGGATAACATGGTGATGGAATTAAATAAATAATACTGCTGCTGAACTATTGCAGGCAGCCCACTGTGTTGTTAGGGTTATTTTTCAAAGAGCTTACTGAATTCACAGTCACATTTTTCTTGTGAGGTAGAATATTGGTGGACATCATTGTTTTTCCGGAACTTGATATGTTGTTCTCCTTCCTTTTGCTGTTTAAGATTGACTAGAGGATGCCTTCATCCAAACATGTAGGAGCCTCAGCACTGAAAATCTTAGAGAATTGAGTTCAAAATACTTATCTTGTCCATCAGCTGCATGGGCACAGATTGCACCTTTACCACTTGTACCTGTTTCTTTATCTGGCAAAACTCACTTTCAACAAATGGAAATCTTGTAAAATCTGCAAGGTTAGTATCAACGTTAATTAGACTTGCTTAAACTGTACTATTTTTTTTTTTTTTTTGGTTTATTTGCATGACCATCTAATGTGGAGAGAAACATAGCATCCCAGGAGATATTTCTCTGGGCAAAAGAACCAGGAACTCCTGGAAAATTAGGTAAAGAAATAAAATCAACAAAAAACCTCTCGCCTCAGCAGCAAAACTTTCCGAAGATCTGTAAACAACTCTCTAAAAAGAGTTCAATACTAAAATTGAAACCACATCAGGTAGAACAAGAGATAGGAGTCGAAAACAGCTACTGTAATCTTTTACGTGACTTAAGTTCAGGAGTATAATGAAAAGATCAAAGTATACTGTATCTTGTTCTTTATGAAATTCTAGGAACTTGGAAGGAAAAAGTTAGTAAATCACAACTTCCAAAGAAAAGTACATAAAGAAGAAGAAACAACTTTCTGAAGAAGTTAGAAGGGAACCTTGGGCATATTAGGCCAGTTAAACTATTCACTCACCTACCAACCTATCCCTCTACATCCCTCCTTTGACCTATTTAAACTTATCTATTTTCCTTTGACCTATTTAAACTTATTTATTTTATATGAGTTACCTAAATAAAAGCCAAACTGATTTGCTGAGGGATACAAAGGTGTTCAATAGCACGAATGTATGTCTAATCTGCCAGACTAAGGCAGAGTGGGGCACAGAGTGGGGCACAAGTTTCAAAGGTGGATATTATTGTTAATATTGAAAACATTTTACCAAAACAAGGTAGGAAAGATAAAGGATCAGATCTTTCCTTAAAAAACAGGGAAAACCATAACATTTCCATAGAAAAGATGGCACTACTTGACAACAGTTCCTTCCTCTTATTTTAGGAAATGCCACTCAAGGTGGAATGAGCCACAGGGGAGATGTTAGAACACAGCAACTGATTTCTGAAATTTTTCTCAAACTTCGAAACAGGATGCCCTGATTCGGGGATTTAACTTGAAATTACATTTTTTTTTTTTAAATTCAAATTCTCTGAGTTAATTTGGAGCCAGGTATACCTAAAATAAAATTATGAAAAGAACACTATAAAACCACTATAAGAAGTAAATGTATTTCTGTGGACGTTTGAAGTCACATCTGCAGTATTGTATTGTTGTTTCCTATGTGATTCTGTTGGTGAGACAAATATTAAACAAGTCTATGAATTTGAATAACTATAAATACTGAAAACAGGACCATTTACAGGTAAGAAACTCTCCGCTACACATACTTAAGTTAAGCTTACAGTAAGTTTAGCTGTTGTGAAGTGAACCTCATTATTTTGAGTTTTCTATAAAACATAAAGGTTATAACAACACTATTCTGTTTTTATCTTAAGGAAAACTTCTGTGTACAATGGAAAATTAAGTTCAAGATAAAAATCCAGTGCTCTGTGAATATAACAGTTAGCAGTAACTCTCTTCAGTCCATATGCATCTCAAACTTTCAATCACCCTCAGCATGCATCTTTCTGCTGCTGCTAGAGCTGTCTTTTCCATGCTCCCTGAATATGTAATAACAATTGTATTATTCAGACAGAAAGTAATGGACCCAAAGGCAAATTCGCATCATTTTTTTTCAGAAATATGCAGTCTTTCCTGATTTTATTTAGTCTCTGATTGGTAACCAATGCTTATATTAAATATCAAGCACATATGACAGAAGTTACAATAGTTCAAATAAGCTGTGTATATTTTCAGTCATAGACACATGCCCAGGAATCAGAATATGTTTATTATGTATGAATATATCATTATACCTTGCCACATATTTATGGAACAAAACATAATTTACTGGTCAGATTGTGCAAATCAATGTAATGTGAAATTTAGTTCATAATCTGAGAATCTGGGCCGTCCCATTTTGGAATCAAATATTAAGTCTATTCAATAGTATTGTCTATAGTGGATTCATACCATAGCGGCTCCAGGATTCAAAGGCCTGATGCCACAACAGTGACTTCAGGTTCCTAGAACTGCTAGATTTAAGTTTGATGAGATCCTGTTCTTCCTGCCAGTAAAATGGCATAGGTTTACCCTTTGACTTTCGTAAGAATAGGATCAGGCTCCATGTTTCCTTCCACTTTTTACTGTCATCTTGCCATATCAAAAAATTAGATTGCATTTATGGATATGATGCTTAATAGTACTGAACACATTGAAGAACACAAGATGATTTTTAACGACTTAAAAGCTGCCTACTTCTGTCTTTTATCCACTAAAAACTGCTTTAAAAAATTAAAAGAAAAAGGTTTGATCTCTGGAAATCATGCCTTGTTAAATTTCCTTGGCAGACAAGATGGCACTGTGTAGCATTACATGTGGTTACTGTTAGTCACATCCTTGCTGTAACTTACCATAGTGTAGCTAAGGTAATGAGATGTGACAAATGGCAGCACGGCAAATCAGGCTGGGTAGTTTCCTTTGGTATAGAGCAACCCTACAAAAGGAGGCTTATACTGCTCTCACTGACTGTTTGTTCATGGGTATAATGAACAATCATTAACTTAGTTTTGAGCTGCATTTGCTTAGAAGGAGAAAGCAGAAGATGCTAGAGAGCTGAAGGATGTCCATGGGGAACACATGGTGAAGTAAGGTAGAGTGGGAGATTGTGCAGAACAGCTGTCTAGCTTGGGTCATTTATTTTGCCACAATTATTTCACAAACAGGCTTAGAACATTATCTCTTAAAAGATCTAAATTTGCCATTTAGGCCCATGAAACTCAGACTAAATTCCCTTGCATGTGAGATTTTGTTGTTCGGTTTGTGCAAAGCACAAACAGTGATGAAATGATTCTGTTGCTCTACAGTCCCGACTTCGAAAAATGGGATTGTCAAGTAGGTATTTATCTGTTACTGAAGACCACCTTCTACATTTTTCTCCAGTACAGAAGGAGTGTGATTCTTCATTTTGATTTACTGATTCTGGTAGATTTTATTAATTGCCTTATACATTGCTATTGCTTCTAAGGGCTGGATGAAGTAATAAGAAAATCTTTTCCTCTTCTTTCATAAGAAAGAGGAAAATTCACAGCACATCTCAAAGGCATAATGATAGAAACATTTCAAAGGCCCTTTCACTTTTGTCTGGCTTTCTGTAGATTATAGAACTACTAGAAACAGCTGTAGGTGACAAATGACCAGCAATACTTAGGAGAGTGCACAGATTGATAAAAGACAGTTTTATGTTGATGGTTAGCATGATAGCAACCATATGAAAAGAACCAGTGGAAAATGTCAATTATTTTTGAATGATAATTTTTGAAAACAATTTTTAAAACATTTTGCTAAATTTGATTTCTGACTTCAGTTATAAGCTAAATTAGGCTGAGGTCTTGCAAAGTCCTATCATGGAAATAAAGCTGAATACAAAAAGATGTGTTCCAGAGAAGGCAAAATTCATTTTATTGAAACTGAGATTTTAAACATCTTTTCCATTCCAATTTAATAAATATTTTCTATTCCAATTTAACAAATATTTTTGCCAGTTCTACACAGAGATCCAAGATGACAGCACAGACAGACTGTATGTATGCTTCAGTTTATTTTCTGGAAAAACAAATGGGGGTAATTCAGACATAATATTAATAGTGTTGAAGTCACAGAGAATTAATAGTTTCTTACTGAAAATACTGTTCTGTGATTTGGAAAAAAAACAACCACAACTCTTAAAAATGAAACACAGAGATACAAATGGACCTTCAAGAAGCATAATAAACTATAGACTACTCTTGAGATGATTTCTCAGGCCACCCCTTCAGTAGTTTTGAAGAGTAAAGAATTTAGACACATGCTTTCTACTACAGTTGTTGCTGAGTATCAACATTTGTTTTTCATATGATTATGACAAAAAAAAAATCCCCCCAAACCCTCAAAGACGCTTACGCTTATATCTATGAAGCTGAAATGAGTAATGGAAAATGAATTAATAGGGTGCCACAGTACTTTAGTTAATAGATGTTACTTTATAGTCCTCTTAGAACTAGTTGAGATGGTGATATTGATAATAGCATCCAACCACCCTAGTGAGGTCAGTAGCAAAGAATCCTTAAAAGATGATGAAACTTAGTCTCTTAAACTAGATATTTATTTTAATTTAAAAATCCATAGTAGTGATGTTTGTGTAGCAAATTCTTCTATACTTCATATATGGTCATAGCATATAAAAGCCTATTCAGATAGATGTAAGAAATTATTAAAACTCTATGCTATGACATGCTTTTCTGTTGACAAAATTGCATATATTCTATGTATGTATGTATGTACATTTATCTGTTAAAGTGACTTCTAGAATATCAGTTGTATAATTCATGAGTTTCTTTCAATATAACTTTCTAGCACTCTTTAGGCTTTTTATTTTAATTGAGTATATGTTTGTTAGCATCTGGTTCCCCAGATAATTCTCACTCTAAACTTCTTGACTGATCGTGTTATAGAACTGCAAACAACTGAGGTGACAATTACTTTACATTCTGTAATTTCCCTACCAACCAGTAACAGTATTTTAGACAACAAAAACTGGGTGATATTTTGGCTCTTGTCTCCATAGTACTCAGTAATAATGGCATTCTATTATTTCAGAGATGAGATTTCACAGCATCACTTTATTATGAAAAACAGGCAATATTATCACTCTTAAGATACCTAAAAATATCGCTTTGGTGGATAATATTACACAACAGTGATTTTTTTCAAAGGTCATATCAGTGTAAAATTGAAACATGTTAAAATAAGAAAGTGTGATTTTTGTAATACTTTTGGGGGGGGGGGGGGGGGGGGGGGGGGGGGGGGGGGGGGGGGGGGGGGGGGGGGGGGGGGGGGGG